>VZRU01001012.1:111669-150990 GCA_013398155.1 Pedionomus torquatus
AAAAAAAAAGAGAAGAGAAGAAAATTACAATGTGACCTCAAAGCATGCACTTCTTATGTTAACCTCCCAATCTGCTTTATTTTCAGAAAGGCTGACTCTGCAGAAACCTTTGTTGAAACATTCCCAGAGGGTATTGTAGATTACACTGGGACAGCTGAAGTGTCCTGCTGCCAAGACAAGCAATTAAGAAAAACTAACAGAAAAAGGGGAGAAAGCAGCGTCAAGAAACTTCATGTCAAGGTTAAAAATAATGGATGAATTAAATGGAACCACACTTCAATTACTTCACTGAGAGAATTTATGGTACTTGATTTCACAGCGCGGAGTGATAGATGAAGAATTACACAGATAAATACAGCAGGCTTGTTTTCCCATAATATTTGTTTTGCTTTATGCATTAATCAAAACCATGTGGACACTCAGCTAACGAATGGAAACGTTTTCCAGCCCCTCTATTTAAAAGACCCACTTAATTGGCAGCAGTTTTCCTGCAGACCTCTTGCAACTCAGTGGCTTTTTGAAAAGCCACTTGCTCCTTCGCATACAACAGAAAAGCATCCTGTAAGTAGGTTCAGGGGCTGGGGTGGCTTCCCCCTGCCCCGTTAACCACTCCCTGCCCTTTTTATTAGCCACTGGGATCTCGTTTTGCCCTCTGGCTGGGCACTTGTGTCCCACAAGCAGCACCTCCAAACAGACAGCAAAGCCTCTGCAGGCTGATGGACAGGGAATGCATTTATTCAACAGGATGATAAAACATTCCGACACAGAAAACAGGCTGAGAGAGGTTATAAGGGTTTGACTTGCCCTGGGGTTGTAGACACAAAGCACCGGTTGCTAATACTATCCCAATTCCCTGGCCAGAATGATTTGGATTTGACTCCAGCCAACTCTTCCAGAAACACACCTCGGACTCCCTGGTTGTCTCCTTCCAACCACGTCCTAACCTCAAAAACAGATCAGGGTCATAGAATCATAGAATCATAGAATNCCTCCCCTCCCTGACCAAGAGTCCCTCTCCTGCTCTCCTGGAGCTCCCTTCAGATCCTGGAAGGCTGCTCCAAGCTCTCCCTGAAGCCTTCTCTTCTCCAGGCTGAACAGCCCCAGCTCCCTCAGCCTGTCCTCACAGCAGAGGGGCTCCATCCCATCATTTTAGTTTTAAATTGGAACTTCTAAAGTCAGCGTAGCATTTTAGCATGGATTCAGCCTTTAATTAGCCAGAATCTTACCTCACCCACCCTCAGATACTTTTCGTCTCGCTGCATTTCTCCCACTCCACCTCAGCCAGGCAGAGCGATCGCGATGCACCGGCTAAACCACGGCATCAGCGTTTGTGCCTCACCCCGGCAGGACAAACGATGTCAGATTTCCACAGTCTGACCTTCCTAAACTACTTACTATTCTCAGATACACAGAACAGCATTTTCTCCTCCCAGAAGGGGAGGAAAAAAAGAAGGGGAAAAAAAAAAAAAAGAAAAAGAAAAAAAGAAACCTACCAATGCCAAACCATGCACTAATGTGAAATATTCTGCTTTATAAATATACAGATGTAAATTAATTCTGAATAATATATCATAAATCATGGATTATTTTTTTCCCCCCCACTGCATTTTTCTTTCTTCTGCATTGCAGGTGAATCCTTACTAGAACTCATTGCGTTGCTGCCTGCAACTCCAAGCAGCCCACTCCAGCTGTTCATTTAATTAATATTCTTAATGGAATTTAGACAATGCATTTTAATTAGACATCAATTATGAACAACCAAGTACTAATCCTGAAAAACACACAAAAGTATTTTAAATATGAATGGGCTGTACTTTCTCCTTAACGAATCGTGGGCTCTACAGGACAAAAAGCAACATGTACCTCCTGGATGCTCTTCTCTGAGCAGGGATCGAGCATCATCTGCCCTGCGCAGAGCCATGGGTCCCACCAAACCCAAGTGACCTCCAGCAATCACACACAGACGGATCTCACCTGCTGGGAAAGGCCCAATTCCAAAATAAGTCTCTGTGTGCTCATTATACGTTGAGTCTCTACCTAAACATTTCCTCCTGGATTAGACTTCTTTCCTGTTTCATCTTTCATGTGCATCTTGTTTACATCAATATTTACTACATCAGAAATAAATGCTTCCGAAGACTGGATTAAAAGCTACTGAAGACCCTGGGAGGCATGGAAAGATGTGGGAGAAAACATAATTATGGAAGGCTCATTATGATAATAGTTTGGACTGTATAAAAAGTGATACTGGTCTAAAACATAAAGAAGATTGAAAGTTATTTTTAAGAAGATTTTAGTTTTCATTTTCAATGTAAATCTGTATATATATTATATATATATAATACAATGACAATGTATATAATGTAAAAGTATTATTTTCTGTGTGTATATAGCATATACAATACTCCCATTTAATAATATATATAATCTAATCTAATCTAATCTATTATAATATGATATGATATGATATGATATGATATAATATATAATACCATCAAGAATAATATATATAATACCATCGCTGTCAACTGTTTTCCCAGTCAACTGGGCAATCAGTCTGGCTGAACTAGGTGATCCCATCACACCCCCGGCTCTGCTCCATGTGGGACCCCCTCTAGCTACCCCCGCTTGCCTTTGCACCCCCAGAAGAGGTGGTCGTCCTTACCATCTCTTTTACAGTTCCTGGACACTATGCTATGTACATTTTGTCTTAAGCCATTTCAGTGCAAACTGAACTTTATTCACCAAATACACCTTGAACAGCAGCATATTGTCTGTTATTAACAAAACCTCCCGGTCTCCCTCTCAATTATTCCCAGATAATTCCCAATCTAAGATAAATACAAAACCTGGGGGTGGGGGCCGAGCACTAGCACTGGCCACTGTCACATCCTCCCTGCAAGCACACGAGCTGTGGAGCCAAGGGGCCCTCAGGTGCCAAGTTTCTGTCTCTCAGAGCAGGATAAAGCAAAGCAGACAGAAAAGCCTCTGTCTCCTGTCTCCTTCGCCACTTACCCTGGCATCACGCCTAGAGGCGACGTCGGCAAGGGATTGCTGCACCGAGCAATTCTACGGCCTCACCCAAAGTGACAGTCACTGCCACCCATGAAAAGTCACAAGCTGGCGAGGGAGCTGGGAACCGACTTTTCCTCTCCCCACTCGATGGGGCAAAAAGCTCAGACCAGCTCCAATTAGCACAAAGGAGTACCTGTGTGTGGAGGGATGGCTAGCCCAGAAGGGTCACGTAGACATGATGACACTGGCCGAGCAGGAGCTTGAGGAACACCAAACCCAGCCGCTCTGATTGGCAAAGAGTCAAGGGCATCCTGCCCCTGGATGCCATTGTTGAAGAATAACAGAAGGCCTGGGACTGCCCAAGCCTGGGAAAAAAAGAGATAAGAGAACCATGAAGAAGGTACGAGGAGCGAGTGGACATTTATGGAGCCAGCCAACTATGAGCTCACCTTTTGCAGTGTGTATGAGCTAATTGTACCGGTTATAAAAGGACTGAGCTACCCCAATAAAGTTGAAGCTTGCTGATCGCTCATATGGAGTGTGTCCCTGTCTTCCCTCCGTCGCGACACCTGCGCTGGCCACCAGCAGAGCAGTGGGGTTGTGCCGAGCTGCAAAGGTACCGTGATGGCACCCACTGGACTTAAAAAGCAGCGACATCCAGGTCCCCTCCTTCCCTGTGTCACCAGAGGCCAGCACGTAGGCTTGAGCCGGGGACATCCAGGTACCCAGATCCCAGTTGCTCATCTCCTGCCACCCCTTCTGGACTTGCAGCTGCCCTTTTGACTTTTTTTATCGTTGAAAGGGATGTTTGCTGCCAGGCACGCTAATGGTTTATGCCGGGGTCAAACCACTGCTGGGCTTCACTCCCACAACGGTGACGAGCTGTCTTGGCATCAGCTTGGGTAAATACACGGGAGCAGCCGAGTGCTTGGTGTTAAAAGATGCCATTGATCCTCCGGGTGGGTTTTATCATTTCCCTCTCGATACCTGACCAAGTGGGCCGTCACAGATGTCGGTATCTTCAGCAAAACCACTTGCAATAAAGGACCACACCACTGAAGGAGGGCTTGGGTTGTCAGATGGAGCCCGGGATTTTGAGTTTGCGTTACCAGGCACTCTGCCCAGCACTGGTACAGATGAGAGACCCTCCCGTTAAGGTCAATGAGAAGTGGCCTCTTGATTTGAGGGGACAGGATGTCCAAAAAATGCATCAGCAAGTTGTAGGAGGTATTTTTCAAGTGCTTTTCCTCTAGAAGAAAGGGTGGTGTACATGGGGAAGCAGTAGATGTACTCGCTTCTTTCACAAAACTTGATCACAATTTATCCTTCTAACATCTTGTCTTTCTTCATAGAGCTTGTGGTAGTCATTTATTAAAATTGGTGATACCAGGAAACTGAAAAAAAGGGTGTTCTGAACAGCTCAAACCCCTTTCACCAACTCATTAGGGTTTCCAAGGAAGGGAATACCACCTGGATCTCTGGTTTCCTTTCAGATCAATGGATTGAATGGGACAAAAATATTAAATACCAGGTTCTGATTTTACTTATTTGGTTTAAAATTTACTCATACTGAGCTCTTTAGAAAAAGGACTCAATTTTAAATTATAAGCAATAAAATATGATTTACTGCTCTGTTGATTTTATGAAACTGCTTTAAACACATTAATGCTGTAAAACTTCAGTAATACTAGAGACATTTGTTAAATAAGGGAATGTCACCTCAAGGGCAACTGCAATAAATTGGCTATATGGGGCACATCAAGAAAGTTAGAAAATCTTTGCCATTTCCCCAATAAGGGTGGCAAAATCAGTAGCAGTCAAGAGTAATAAACTTCATTTATTGAGCTAGAACTATCTGAAATATATTAGACATCTCAGCCCATAAATGACAAGCCAGCAAGGTCAAAGCCACCTACAGCCCCTGCTAACAATCATTTTCTCTCTCAGACACAGGAACTTCTGCTCTTTAAACCAAAATAATTTGAGATGCAGCCCAGCAGCAACTTTTACTCCAAAGTTTCTTGTAGCTCCCCACTCTATTTGCATGAAGTTCAAAGATGACGCTTTGCTCCTCCAACTGCAGAGATGTTTTATACGTTGAACTAGGATTTAGACTGGCAGGGAACCGAAACCAAATGTTGCCCCGCATTAGTAGGACAGCACGCAGCCTCGTCCTACTTTTGGCTACTCTTGACAAGCTCTTGAAGGTTGATGAGATCTGTGTTAGACAGAAGGTCCGGCCTTCTGTACGAGAGGAGATGAATAATAAGTATTGGCACCGTGGCGCTGAGAAAGTCTTGGTTGCAGGAAGGAGACAGTTGCGTGTTGTCAAATACATTAAGTTATTCTGCAAAAGTTTTCTCACTTGTAAGCAATCTGGCAATTTGTTATAAATTCCCCTCCAAAGTTGACCTAACACATGTTCAGGCTGTGCAATCCCATAGACCTCCCCCTCCAATTCAATTCTTTTAAACCGATATACACCCAATTAAACCTACTGACTAATTATCCACCTGCAAGTCCCCGTCGCATGAACACAGGAGGGTGTCACCTGGCAAGATGTGGGTTCAGCTCATTGTGGCTCCGCGAGTGGCTTCATTACAGCACTAAGCAGAAAGAGTCCATCTCTAACAAAGTTATACTGGGTATCCGAAACTATTCTACTCCGGAGAAGCTACATAAGTCTAAGAAGTTCATTTTTCCAAGGCTAGCTCAGCTGTCCCTGCTTGGCACCCTGACGTGCTGCAGAGACAATAGCCCTTTGTCTGCAGAGCAGCAGGAAAAACCATCTCCCCCCCCCCCTCAGAAGGGAATTGGAGACCGAGCCTCAAAGATGAATTGAGCCATTGGGATAAAGGGATGCAACTCTGCTGAAGATGATGGCAACGAGCCTACAAATATCAGCAGCAAATTTTGTCACTATGTTGGCTTTTTTTTAAAAAAAAAGGAAAAAAAAAAAGGGAAAAAAAAAAAAAAAAGATTGAGTAGTTTCCCTGGTAAGGGCAAAAGTACATCTCAGACAGGCTTTCTTCGCAGAAACGAATAGCACATTTTGAAGACGTGGCTGGATTCGTTATGAGATATTAGCATTCTTTGTTACAAAAAAAGAATTTGAAAAAGAGAATGATCGCTCTGCGGTGGAGAATACTTGAACTGAGCCTGTTAGGAGACAGCTCGCTCTCTGCTACAGACTGAGCTCCTGTAAATTGGAAGGTTGCTCAGCTAAAACACCAGCTTGATTCGGAGGTAGGGTTGCGATTTTTACCTGCAGCTCTGCAGCAAAATATCATGTATAGAGAGCAATTGATTAATGCTCTGCTTCTGCAGCTAATTTTAGCACCCGGTAAATTGTGGTAAATACATCAGGGATATTTATAAAACACCACGCTACAAACAACGGCTCAGTGCAGTTGCAGAGTAAAGAGCACAGGGTTTGGGGAAACCTATTGAACACTGAAAGAGGCAGGCAGAACATTGCTCAGTGGCAATGCTGAAAAGCAAATTATAGCCAGAAGTGAAAGCAAATTACATTCCTAGCCAAAACTGCAGCAGAAGTGCATTTCAGCATTTGGATCTGCAATTCATGTTCTTTACTTTCTGTTCCAATGTCACCCCAACATCCATTTCCCATTCTCAACCTCACCAGCAGTTGTGCTTCTTGTGACCTCAAGACAGACCAGCCCAGAGGTTTCAACTTTTTTTTTCATTATTAGAATCATAGAATGGTTAGAGTTGGAAAGGACCTTGAGGATCATCGTGTTCCAACCCCCCTGCCATGGGCAGGGACACCTCCCACCACACCAGGTTGCTCAAAAAACCTGAAAGCACTGGTTTGAGTTCAAACTCTCTTCCCAGTGCTTCTTACTGATGCTTGGATTTCATTGCAAATATTTACAGCAAACAATAGCCCTAACGTATATTCGGTATTTCCCAGCAGTTCTGGGACAACTGACACTCACATGAGACCATATTTTTTTTTCTTCTACTCTTGCTGGAGTTTCAGTTTGCACACATTTAATAACAGGACAACAATCTATTAAGGATGGAGTTAAACCGACTGCCATTAGTCATTTATTGATTTACTATACAGAGTAGCTGGATATGAGAAATAGACTTTTTACTTTTCACTGGCCCATAAAATTGCAATAATAATCTAAACCAACGCTGCTTGAAGCTTTTATCTGTTCCTCAGCTATTCGGAAGCAGCGAATCTTCCCCGTCTCATTTTGTCAATGAGCAGTTTAAAAGACGCTGTATCCATTTGTTCTCCACTTAACAGCTGCCAGTGCTAAGTAAGTACATACATGAATATAAATATCCTAAAATGACCAGGGAAATCACTCCTGTACCAAAGGCAACGCAGAGCACAGCTGGAAAGGGAACTAAAAAGACCTGCTCCTGTTGAATTACATTTTTCATTAGTCACCACTGAAGAGCTCCTGACTTTCTAATATTAATAGAAGGAAACCCAGTGGCTACATTGGCTTCGATGGTGGTTCAAATCTGTGCCGCTGACAAACTACACACCAGCTCCTTTACGATTTACCTTTGTTATTTCAAGATCCTTTCTCAAATAAGAACCAGAGCTGTTTCCTCACCTGTCCTGTCAAAGGAAGCTTATTCATTGCAACTTTTCATCTTTTTTTAACCCAAGGGAGTTTTACAATCATGCCCTGGTGAAAACATCATTATTAAACACGCCTAGTACTTAACATGCGTTTTATGGGGCATGAAAGTTGCATAAAGCAGTACAAGCAGAATTAATGTTGAACATGTTGATAACTTGGCTATGAAGAACATCAAACACTTAATCAGGCGATTAATAATTATACCAAGCACATCATAAGATAGCACAGCATTTATAATATCTCCCTAAACTAAATGCACGTCTCCCCTGTGCTCACTCCTTTTATCTTCCAAGACTTTAGGGGGAAAATTCTTCCCCGTGCAGAGGGTTCGTGCAGTGCCTACGGGTCCCTTACACCTCTCTTTTTCATCTTCATTCACTGGTGTCCCCAGTCCATTGCAGGAGCTTTTTTAGCACCAGTTCCTGCCCAGCCCAATTCTGTTGAAGTCAAAGCTTTGCCAGTTCAGGCAACCCAAGGAGCTGGGTGTTTAAGGGGATCTGAAAGCAATTAAAATTTGTAGCAGAGCATCTCAGTGCATCCAACTAAGCAGCTGCGGTCACAAAGTACCACCTTGAGAACTTCCCTGTAGTTTACCCTGAGCAAAACCATCTAATTTAAAAGAAGGTGAGGATACCAGATCTGGCAAAATCACATCTGCGGGGAGGTGCCACTCCTTCAGGAATTCATAGAATCACAGAATCATAGAATGGTTAGAGTTGGAAAGGACCTTGAAGATTGTGTTCGTTTTACCTCAAACCAGGACACTCTCGCTGCTTGGGATTTCTTCTGGCTTCATTGTAAAAGCATGAGTTCCACGAGAGTCAACCGCCAGAGTTAACAGAGCTGTCTGCTGAGGGCAGAGAGAAAAATTTTCTTACATGATGAATTCTTTTCAGCTCTAAAAATACAAATAAATCACAAGCTCAAAGTGTTCTTGGTTGCAATAAAAAAAAAATAATAAAAAAATAAAAAAAAACCCTCAACCTCTTGAGTGACAGAAGCAATAGCAGCTCCAGCTGGATGCTGTCGTTCAGCATAATTTCCTTCTTCCCACCGCAGAGCCTGAGGGCAACCTCTTAGGAACAGGGCAGGGGCAGCCACATCTCCTCAGGGACTGCTACTCTGCACACCCTCCTGATTCATGCACCGGTCCTCAGGGCACCTTATCGTCCTTCAGATCCCATCTGAGCACATCCCAGCTGCCTCCTGTAGCGCTGTGGGGGTTCGGTGGCTGTTTTTTAATTGCATTCTGTCAGCAGTGCTGATCCCTGGGACAAAACAAAACAGTCTATGGATTTCAGGGTTGTTTACAGTGGTTTGGTTTTTTTTTAATGTAAAACTTTTCCCATAAAACAGCTCTCGAAACAAAGTGGTTAAATTCCGGAGCTGGAGTATAAAGCACTAAAGGACAGCACTAAAAGCTCACAGAGAATCTGGGATTCCCCCAGTATAATTCCCAGTTCCAGGTCCTGTGGCTGCCTTCATTTGTAGTGAACAGGACTGGAAACCAACTCCATTGCAGCTTTGGGTATAAGCTGTTTTGTTTTTTTCTTCTCTGCTACCTCACTCAGCTCTAGATTTAGTTATAATTCCAAATATGAACTTAAGAGGGAGGCTGAGTACACACCAAAAAAACCCCTCAAGATCCTGAGATGAGCTGGTTGCTCGATTCCCACCTGTGTACTGTGTAAGCTGAGAACACACGTGCAAAGCAGGAGCACCAAACAACTCACAGGCACAAAAGAGACTAAATCAATGTTCCATTATTGTCAGAGGAGCATCGACTGAGCAGCCAGAGCTTGGAAAGTGCCAATACAAACAAATCCTGTGCCTTGGAACACAGAAACCCCTTAGTATAAGGTATAATTGTAGCTGCAGCACACTAATGGGGAGAAAATTACTCATTACTAGTTAATAAACTAACCAAGTCCTTCATGTTGTATCTATCAATAGGGTGTCTTCTTTAGGCATGTTCAGCCCAATGTCCTTTAATACAACAAACTGCTTTGCACCCTTTGCATTCATAAGAGAATGATGCTTTAATTAATGAGGTTTCCGAATATGAAATGGAAAAAGAATTAATAGTCACACAGCAATAAAGGCAGATACAAACACTTCCCAGCATGGCTCAAAGCTCCAGGTGAGTCCAGGCACTTTAGCCTAATTGCATCTATTAAACAGGTGCTGCAAAATTAGATAATCCATATTCATTGTAGGTCAAATCCAGCCAAAGCCTGGGAGCCCAATGGCACTTATTTAAGTCACCGTGTGAGGCCTTAAAGGGGAAAAAGTTGAAGGTACAGATTGTCACCAGGCTCACCAGCTTTGCCACCTCCTCAGTGCTCCCCAGCAGAAAGGCTCACCCTCCTCTGTGCAGAATTAGCAGCTTCGTTTTCAGGCTTCTCGTGCTTGGCACCGCACGGCTGTTGGAGCTTGGCACAGGTGAGATTAGGCAGGAGGCACGGAGGAACCCTGGTGCTGCTGTCCCACGGCCACCAGGCTCCAACTCATGTTCTCCTCTCGTCCTCATCCCAAACTGTCTCCTTCCCTCTCCCAAGTATCCTGATCTGAAACAGCGACATTTCCATCCAGAAGTAATACTTACACTAACGTCCCACCCCTCGTGCAAGCTCTTCTGGACCAAGTCTTGCCATCAAATTATTTAGTTAATCCCTATACTTAAGAAATGTAATTTTTTCTGCTGAAGGACTCCGTCATTAAAGACAGATTTCCCGACTGATCCAGACATAGAATCATAGAATGGTTAGAGTTGGAAAGGACCTTGAGGATCATCGAGTTCCAACCCCCCTGCCCTGGGCAGGGACACCTCCCACCACACCAGGTTGCTCNAGCATCTTGCTGTCCCTCCACTGGACCCATTCCACCAGGTCCATGTCCTTTCTCTGTTGAGGACTCCAGAGCTGGACACAGGACTCCAGGTGGGGTCTCACAAGCGCAGAGCAGAGGGGGAGAATCACCTCCCGTGATCTGCTGGTCACACATACAGGAGCTACTCCAAGGTGTCAACTCTTGCCCTCCTGCGTTTCCATTACTGGCGCGTAACGTGCAATGCCCTGCAAGAAAAAATATGCTACTGCAAGCCTCTTATGGACAATCACATTCGAGGCTTTTATTCCCCCTACCCTGAACCCATAATCAAAAACAAAAAACAACAACAAAAAAAAGAGGTTAGAAGAAAAGTATTAGCATAATTAACTAGCTGATCTTTAACTGCCATCTTTTTCATGCCATACTAGAATTTCCAGAAGAGAAAAAAAAGCAGTGATGAAGTTAGCATATTGCACTTATAGAAACACAGAAACTTGAAAATATTTGTCTTCACATCAGACAGAAAGGTTATGGGTTTTAGGACATTCACTATCCCCCCCGCCATCCTTCCACAGAGCTTTCTATTCCAATATACTTCAGAACTTTGAATTATGTCCCAATTTGCTCTCTAAATGTCATTCTTACTGCATTCAAACACTGGAAGGTGTTCAATTCAGGAAAATAATAAAGGAGAGTGCTTAGAGTCATCTCCAGCAGAAGATAAAAGTGTGCAACAGAGTCCTCCAAAGACAGACCTTTCCATCCGCAGGAAGCTAATGGAATTCTGCAGGGGAGCAAAGGTTCCTCTGACCGTAATCCAAGCATGTCACCAATTCAAGGGACAGAAAGGCTTGATTAAGAAACAGCCACCCCACCTGGCTTTCATTTATTATTTACCCCGCTGCCAGAATAGCAGCATCTCTCCCCGCAGCTGAAATCGGGCTCTGCTGTTCTGCACCTAGCGGCGGGGAAAAGCCATCAGAACACCTCAGACAATCAGCACTGCTGAAATAAAACGCATTTAAGCCACGCTTGTTTCACAGGCTGACACGGAGTCAGCCAGGATTTCCCGTGTGGTCTGTGTGTGAGGATGCTGCAGTCGATTGTGCCCAGATTCAGGCACCCGGCTGCAGATTTATTGGCCCGTCACCGGGATTTAATGTCACTGGAAACGCAGACGCCTCTCAGCTTGTTGAAAAGACCCAGGTTTTCACCAGGTGAGACACATGGAGGGGGTAGGACACAATCCAGACTTTTCTGTCTTGGAAAATAACGGTTTGTGATTAGATGGGAAATGCTGCCTGGACTGTGCCAAAATGGATTTTCTTTTAAGAGAGCGTGTGCCTCCAACAGCAGAGGTTATTTCCAGAACTGCCGCTGATCTGCAGAACCATCCCCAGTTAATATTTTGACTTCCTTCTGCATCAGCTCCTTTCCTTTCCCAGCCTCTGCCTGTCACCTCTACTCAAGCCAGAAAAAATCTCCACCTTACTCCACTTTCAGATGGGCCACAAGCGAAAGTATAACCACGAGTTCCCCTTCCATAGGGAATATAGAAATCTTTAAGCTTTCCACCTCACTTCAAAGCAAGTTTCCCAGGAACGTGACTATTCCCAGCTGCTCTCACAACATCCCGAAGGGATACATTTTGTCCTGAGGTACAACACGGTAAATTAAGGTTAATTCCAGCAAATTACACCAATATCTAATTGGGCTTCGAACTGGGGAGCTCAAGTTTAGTTTCACCCTCAGATACGTCAGGCATAGTTCCACTGGGGCCAACATAATTAGAGTATTGTAAAAATAGCACAAGGATGTAAGAGGCAGCCCTTAAGGTTGTGAAAAGCACAGGAAATTGGAGAAATCAGAGCTATATCTTAATACATGATCTAGGGGGGGGAAGGGAATAATATGTAGGCAGGGCCTGCTTGGCAGACAGGGGTCAGAAGCAAGAAGTGGCATTTTGGTACAGATTCATCAATTCATTTCTGGGAGTAGACAGAGCAGTCCTGTGAAGCCAGTGGAATAGCTCTCGTTAGACAGCAATGCCCCTGAGCTCTGGGTCTGGCCACCGGTTCCGCTGCTGAAAGCCTTTATTATCAGATAACACAGTTTCATTTTTCCTCTCTGCATCATCATCATCAGCTTTCAGCTTCCTTCCTCTGACATCCCTCTGCTGGGTTTCGGAATTCCAGTCAATACTGCATTAGCAGATATACATTATTGGATTATATATTCTTCTCTACACACAAGGCACAGGAGGATTTTCTGATGTAGAGAATGGCATTTTGACAAGACTGTCTGTAGAGGCATTTTAACATTTCTTAGAATTGCCATTTGAGAATCATTTTTTTCCTAGTACGAAGAGGGGGAGGAAAGAAAAAACAACTGCAGCACTGTTGATTGTGGGCATAATCTGCAGGCTGATGTCAGATCTGCTCATGCTGACCTAGATGTCCCCATGGACTTTCTAATTCACGCTGCAGATACTGCAGAGATATGGGTGGGGTTTTCTATATGGGGGAAAAAAAAAAAAAGAAACACCAACCCTACTGTAGAATAAAGAGATTTAAAGATATAACCACACCACTGCCCAGAGAGCTCCCGGGTCTGCTGCGCCTCTGAAGAAGTGCACTTAAATTAGATTTGCATTATGCAGATTCGTTTTAAAAATCATTCTAGAGAATGGTTGGGTGTTTTGGTTTTTTTTTACTTCTGTTTTAGATGGTTCAAAAGCAATTGGTAGAATTGAGCAAACAAGAAATACAGCAGAGCATGCAAACACGGTATAGCGACCCCATGCATTCTGATAGAAGGAAGAGAAACAGAACCTTGCCACATTGCATTTAGTTTGCATGCATTTTTAGTAGGTTTTGCTTGTTTTGGAAGAAATGAGGCTTATGCAAGCAGACATAGGAGCACAGCCCAAAGCTGGCCACTCAGATAACTCCACTGCCCTTTTCTGAAGCTTTTCCACTTGGGTCTACGGAGTGGCATGGAAGGATGATGCCACGAATATCAGTGAGCGCAGGGCACGACCCAGTATTTGTCAGCACGAATTCCCATCAGTTAAACAAAGTCCTCACGACCCTCTAGAAACTTGACCACCAGACACAACGACATGGCCAGTAAAGACGGGAGCAGGCAAGCAGGGTCTGCCCTTTCTTTTTTGGGGGGGCAATGCCATTTCTCACCCCTGGATGGGCATTCGTTTGGGTTTTCTATCCCCCTTTACATTCCCGCTGACACGAAACCAGGGTGATTTACACCGGTGACAAGCAGAAATACACCACTGCCTTCAGAACCCCGTGCTGAGCTCAGGTTTCCTTTTACCAGACAAACAGAATAATACTCAGGACCGAACTGAGCCCACAAGAATGTCTTAGCAGGACTCTGCAGGGCTAATTATAACTAATGGACTGACACCACATTGCCTTTGTGTTCCAACTGAGTTCTACCACCACTTCGCTAATTAGCAAACACAAATGCAGGCTTTATTTTGGGTTTTGAACACAAAAAGCGAGCAAAGAGATAAATCCATAGTAAGAACCCGATGAGCAAAAAGCACCGAGGGAATGCAATGAGCCAATGCCCGGTGGCATCAAGTGGAAATGCTCCTTTAAAGCAGCAGAAAAACCTTGCAAACTCAAGCCATGTAGGAGTGCTGCTGTTTGGTGGGGTTTATTGCCACAGAGGCTTTTCCTTCCAGTGTGTGAGAAGCAACGGCTCACTGGTAAAATGTAAAAAGGACAAAGTCTTCGAAGCAAAGGTTAAAAACAAAGTACAAAGGGATTTATTAGAAATTTTCAAAACAGCGCTGTATCAGGTGCATCTCCAGGCTAGATGCACGAATTCTCTCATTATTTTGGGGATGTTTATACATTTTACAAGGCCACTTATGTCCCTGTCTCCCCTCTCCTTGGTTGAGAGGTCAGAGCTCGCATCCTTCCCCACCGCTTCACTTGTTTCAATTTGCACCTCGTTATCTCTCAAGCCCAGACAACATCTGTTAATCACAGTATTCAATAGTACAAAAGTTTTGGAGATTTTATCAGGGAGGGTCAGTCGTGAGAATCTGCCAACTCAAGGCAGCTCTCAGGATGGATATTCTGACCAGGAAAAGGGTATGGACAATTTTACCAGAGAAGGCCAGTCCTGGGGATCTGCTCACTCAAGGCACCTGTCAGGATGTGTATCCTGACCAAAGGATACAAGGGAGCTGAAGCAAAACTTTAAGTCCATTTCTCACAAGTGCGAGAGAGAACCTGCTGGAGTGATGCAGCAGGTACAGAACATGATGGGAATAAACCGTCCGTTTCTCTTGTTTCTGACAAGGTGTTTAAAAAAGCAGAGCTTAGCAATTGCCGCAATTAAAGCAGCTGAAGTGATCCTTCGCTGTCTCCAGGATTGAACGGGGTTATTCGTGATGTCTAAGTATCCAGAGCCTTGTGAAGTGTTGTTTCATGCCTTTATAGTTGATTAAAGGTAATTAAAACCTACCTCATGTTTGGTTTTGATCACTGATTTTGTGGGTGTGGGAAAAAAAAAAAAAAAAAACGAAACAAAAACAGGCAGACAGATGAAAACCAGCCTGCTTGCTTTTTTCCTTGGTGCAGCTAAAACTCTCTTTGCCAAAAGGGAATTATTTAAAAAAAAAATAATAATTGTAATGCAATGTCCCAACCATCCCCATGTTCTAATCCAGTGTGCAAATTGCCATCACAAACATATGGTAGGAACAGATGGGAGGTAACTTCCTGTAAGCCACAGGAGAGAGGGAGGGGGAAAAAACCCTGAAGATAAAGAAATAAAACCACTTATTGACAATTTACACTTACAAACCACCAAAAAAAAATAAAATAGGAGGGAGCAGGAGGGAAGACATCCACACATGGAGATGCAAGTAGGAATTGCAGCTCTATCGTGAGAGGGTGGATGCACCCAATGGATAGGGCAGTGACACCCAGCCACAGGCAGACTGGAATTTGATCTTGCACAATGCAGAAAAGGTCTGGATTTCACCACTTTCACTAGAAGCAGAGAGCTCTCATACCTGCAAGCATTAGCTTGTGATGAAGCAACCGCCACAGTTCTCGCACTAACATAACAAGCCACCTCGCACCTTTGTCTTTTCCACCTTAGGTCGCTTTCTCTGGTCCTAAACACCAGTTGCGTAGAAAATCTAGCACTTATCTTAGCAGATGTATCGTCCCTTCTGTTGGCTAATCCTATAAAATGTATAAAGCATGAGACTGCAGATCCAGTTAGTCCAAAACCGGTCACAGACCAAAGTAAATTATGTGAGACCTCAGGCAGCTCCTCCACGCTCCAGACAGGACAAGTGCCAGGTCTCCAGGACACGGTTTAGGATCACTGCGGACTCTCTGGGAGGTTTTATAATGATCTCAGGGAGAGGAAGAGTGTGAAAACTGATGTAATGAGAGAGAAGGTGACTTACCAAGGGCTAGAGGTGGGAATGAACACAAGGATCCCTTGGATCTGAGGTCACTGCTCTAGTCATTGAGTTAAACTGCCTCCACTTCATTTACCTGTGCACTCAAATTAGCAAAACACCACTGGATTCAAGGACTGACATGTTTCTAAACAATAAGTGCATCTCATGAATAGGTATTCTAAAGATACACCTTTGACAGACTCCCTCCATCAGTCTTACCACAGAGAAAAATCAGGTTTAAGGTCTTCTCCCCAGGAGTCTCCCCATGTATTGTCTCTTCATTTTGGCAGCTCTCATCCAAGAGGGCATTACATCATCTGGCTGGATCCTTCAGCCATCAGTATGGGAGCTGGCATCCCCTGGACCTGCAATACCTCTTAACAGCGACTCTGAATATGCAGCCTGTTCCCTCAGACTAAAATTAATAGCCTTATTGGCAGGATGACTCAGGGAGCTGTAGTTAGGCTTGTCTCGTCTCCCTGCATTTGCAATGAGATTTCCCTGATTTATTTTATCTGCAGTAATTAAGGCAGCCTCCTCCCTCACTACCATTACACAGTGAAGATTTAAAAATAACACAAGAAACAGCAGCAGGTTAGACAAACGGATCAGCAAGAAAATTGCTCTGGGCAGTTAAAATTTCACCTTAACATACACAGAGCATTTTCTGCTGCTTAGGAGCCCTCTTTGCTTGTAAGACAGCCCAGCAGAGCTTGCTGTGCTGGGCAAGGAGGCTGGCTAGAGCTCAGCCCTGCAACCTGGGACACCCCCCCCCCCCAACATCCCTTTTATTTTGGGGTTGCAGTTCTCAGCATCCCGTTCCACAAGGCTGCTGAGCCAAGCTGGACCAAAGGCTGAGCCCTTTATGCAGCAATTGCAATATCAACACCAAAATGTCAAGGTGTCTTCCAAAAACTCATAGTTTGTAATTTCTGCAGTATTGCAGGAGTTCTGTGTCCTTGCAGAGGAAGAGTCGCTGCCTCCCTCGGGTGGTTTGATGCTGGGAAACCAGAGCTGCTGCTGCAGCAGCCCCTGATGTGCTCTGTGCTTTGGGGGAAATCCCTTTCTCATCTTTGCAGCCCTGTTTGGAGTAGGAAAGGCAGCGCTGGAGCTACCAAGCTGCCTGCATCCCTGCACACACCCAGCCAGGGAAAAGCTGCTTCAGTACAGCTTCCACAGCACCCGACCTGCCAGCAACCTTGTGGGCTGTGGAGGGATGGCTAGCTGAGAAAGGTCACGTAGACATGATGACACTGGCCGAGCAGGAGCTTGAGGAACACCAAACCCAGCCGCTCTGATTGGCAAAGAGTCAAGGGCATCCTGCCCCTGGATGCCATTGTTGAAGAATAACAGAAGGCCTGGGACTGCCCAAGCCTGGGAAAAAAAGAGATAAGAGAACCATGAAGAAGGTACGAGGAGCAGGGGGGACATTTATGGAGCCAGCCAACTATGAGCTCAACTTTTGCAGTGTGTATGAGCTAATTGTACCGGTTATAAAAGGACTGACAGCAATAAAGTTGAAGCTTGCTGATCACTCATATGGAGTGTGTCCCTGTCTCCCCTCCGTCACGACATTCGGCGAGAACCTTCTTCAGCTTAACCCAAGCCTGGGACCAAAGGGTGCCCGCAGCTCCCCTCCACACACTTGGGAGAAGCAATGTGGGATGGTAAATCGGTGAGAGATCCCCAACCCCAGAGAATTGCCATCGTGCTTAGTCCCAACAGTAATTTTAAATTTTAACCCTTGCATGCTTTCCGGGCCACAGAGCCAGGCGTAATTCAGCAGTGGGTTCAGAGCCCTGAGGCTCTGCATTACAGATGTCTTTTTCTTTTCTTTTTTTTTTTCTTTCCCATTGGTTGGACTAGATGATCTTAAAAGGTCCCTACCAACCTAGGTGATTCTGTCATTCTGTGATTCTGTGATGTCCCTTCTGCACGGGAGCTCTGCAGGGCTGGATCCCACAAGGCAGAACAGGCGTGTTTCTACCTGTTCTGCCCTGGGGATGGGTTCAGGATGCCATCCTCTCATAACCCTTTTCCCACTAGTTCCTGCTTTCCGCTACTTTCTTCGCTCTAAAAAAAGACAAAGTCTATTTCAGGCACTTAACAACTCGGCTAATTATGGGAAAGAACCACACCGCAATCTCTTGTGCTAATGAAGGATTGTGTAATTTTCTGAAAATCTGCTGCAAACGCTGCAGCATTCACTCCCTGTCTAGTATTTTAAAAAAGCCATCTTTCTGGATAAGTACCACCTGAAACACACTTGCTTAATGCCACTAGTCAAGGTCAGACAGACTGTAATAAAAATATAATCAGCGGGAACTAAACGATTAGGTACAAAATGGAACACCGTAGACTCACAAATAATGTTGCCTCTTACACTCTGCTCTGCCTGGCTGATACTTCACATCCCAGAATAAACCACAGTCAGTTCTCCAAGGGAAAACAGCACTTAGAGTGCTCGCCTTAATTTTCATACTGGCTTTACAGATCTATCCAAAGTGTCTCCAGGAAAGAAATGATTTATAAGGTTCATTACAAACTCCTCCGCTCTGTGGGAGCGATTCTTCGCTGCTCTGCCGCTTGTGCTGTCATTTACACCGAAGCCATGTGCCCTTCTGCTATTGTAGTTCCAGTTTACTCGCTCCCTACACAGACCAAAGAATCATAGAATCATAGAATCCTCCAGGCCAGAAGGGACCTCCAAAGGCCATCTAGTCCAACCTCCCCGCAGTCGCAGGGACACCCCCAACTAGCCCAGGTTGCCCAGGGCTTCATCCAGACTCACCTTGAGTATCTCCAGGGAAGGGGCCTCAACCACCTCAACCTGCTCCAGTGCTCAACCACCCTCAGTGTAAAGAAATTTTTCCTAATATTCAACTTAAATCTACCCTTCTCCAACTTAAGTCCATTAAGTCCTTCTCCATTAAGTCCAAATCATCATGATGTAAGGAAGCCAGGAAGCCTTTTGTTCAAAAGTGGTTTGATTTGCACCCCGTGTCTCAGAAGATTTGCCATCTTTCAGGAACACAAACTCAGCTACAGCATTTTCTAACCACTGAAACTGCTGCCTCTGGCAGCTTCCCCATCCCTACCCACACCACCAGAGCCCAGACAGCACCACACCCAGAACCCTGGGAATTAAGGTCAGCAGAGATGGAGAAGGGGGAGCAGAGAGCAGAGATGGAGAAGGGGAGCAGAGGATGCAGGTGCCTGAAGACTCAGCCTGTGTGTTTTCAGTGAAACAACACGAATGCTCCTCGGCCACTTCTGGCTTATTACTTTCCGTCATAAAATAGTCCTCTGCTGCTGTAAAGGGATGAAGGTCCCTTGTGTTCCGTGGAGCTGTACTATTGACGCCAGCCAAAGAAACACTTGTCTATATTTAGCCTATAACAGATTGTCTTTGAAACTACAAGATGCAGAAGCAGTAGGTAAGGAGCTAGGAGATTTATCCCCAGCCTTCTGCAAAGCATCATACAATTTTTATAGCATCGATCCAAGGCTCCCGGTCCCCTTTAGTACCCTTCCCCCCAAGCTCACTAAATTCTTCTGGGCTTTACGGTGTTTTTCATTTGTACGCTGCAAAAGCGCAAGTGCTTTCCATGAAAGTTGCACCACGTGGATTAACATTTCCTAAGATCACTAATGATGAAGTGAAGCACAGCCCCAAACTCAAGGGAGCAACAGCCTCCAGTCTTTATTTCAGATTCCCATTACAAACCTTCAATTAGTTTCCCAGAACCTTTTCCTTCCTCCCAACCCTGATGAACGGCAGGAGTTAGCCCACTTACTGAAAAATATGTCATTGTAGCTTATGCAACTGGGAAACCTGGGATGGCAGCATTAATCTTTGTGTGCACAGGAGAGAGAGAGATAACGAGGAACTAATCTGCTGGAAAGCGCTGCAGACACACTGGGCTGGGAAGAGGAACCCCCTGAATCAAAGACATTCCACAGCCAGATCTTGAGATCTGGAGATACCTTTGAAATCTTATTATTTAAGAGGCATTTGAAGACACCGTGGTTTTTTTAGAGTAGCTTCATAAAAGGCTGACAGTTAATAAATGCTTTGTTTAAATAAGAATTAAGCGCTAAGCAGAAGTCACTGGTTGGTACATAGAGTTTAGGACCACGCCTGCATTATTTTATCCCGATGCAATGTTAGTGTCCATTGGCATAGCTACATCAACTTTAATTGCACACTGCCAATTAACTCTAGAGGGTGTTCTGGCACCCACACACTGGGATCCAAGCAGATGAAAGAAATAAGAATTAGGGTCGTCTAAGCTACATTTGAAAATGCACTTTTAGGATTAAGGCTTTGGACGTGTAAAAAGAAGGTTCATGGGATGAAGTGATATTGAAGTCATTAAAAGGAGAGATTTGTGGCATCATGCATTTGAAAAATGACCTTGTTTTCATTTGGGGCTAGAGTAAATCAAGGGATAAAAATATCCATGGCATTTTGTTGCGTTTCTTTTCCCCAGCCAAATGAAATTAAACCTAATTAAACCTTTTTGGGGGCTTTTCAGGACTGGAAGGGGCCTCTAAGGTCCCTCATTGTCTTCCAAGGTGGTGAGACCTGGAACAGGTTGCCCCGAGAAGCTGTGGCTGCCCCATCCCTGGAGGGGTTCAAGGCCAGGCTGGAGGGGGCTTGGAGCAACCTGGTGTGGGAGGGGAGTGATAGGACAAGGGGGAATGGTTTTAAAGTGGCAGAGGGAAGATTTAGATTGGATATTAGGAAAAAATTCTTTGCTGTGAGGGTGGTGAGACACTGGAACAGGCTGCCCAGGGAGGTTGTGGCTGCCCCATCCCTGGAAGTATTTAAGGCCAGGCTGGATGGGGCTTGGAGCAACCTGGTGTGGTGGGAGGTGTCCCTGCCCAGGGCAGGGGGGTTGGAACTCGATGATCTTCAAGGTCCCTTCCACCTCTAGCCATTCTATAATTCTATATGTACCCCAGAGTTTACCTTATGTTGCAGGTCCCTTCCAACTCCAACCATTCTATGATTAAAAAAAAGAGAACAGATTGTCTTTGAAACACAAAACAAAAAACAGATTACACCTTGATTGCTTTCCTTTTAAATAGGATTTGACCTGGAGGCCATGAGTTTACTGTGAATTGCTGCTACACGTGGTATGGCATGAGCCATCCAGGGCACCACACCTGAACCAAGCCCTTCACCTGCTGTGTCTCAGAGCACCTCCAGGAATCTATGATTTTAATCCCCTAACCTAACTCCCTGTCACATTTTACCAGTAAATCGGATTGATTGCATTTGTCAGATGTGATGAAGAGCTCTAAAAAGCCTAACTAAACATTTAGAATTCATTCATAGCGCAGGCACACGCCTGGTACCCACGGGGCTGTGTCGGGTTATAAATGTACCCAGAGAAATCAACATACAGATTGAAGATTCACAGCATATGCAGACCTTCACATCCAATCACAGTAAGAAAAAAAACCAAGCTAGTTGCTTCTTCTTGAAATAAGCCAGGGGATCAGGAGCCATTTCTGCAATATATGGTGACTGCTGCCAGGTACTGCTTTCTTGCTATACCCACCCGAGTGCGAGAGGTTTGGCAAGTGGCATCCTCCAAGTTCATTTATGCCTTTATCTTTGACCACAGTTGTAGGTATTATCAACAAAAGCACACACCCAGTCGGCAAATAGATACTATTTTCACCTATGAATAATATAAGGGACTAAACAATAGGCTTTAGGGCAACACACACACCCCTCCAAAAAAAACCTATCACAAATAAATCAGTTAATTTATGGCAGCACATGCAACTTTCCCATCATTATGCTGATTTAATCAATATAGAAACATTTCAACAAGTTTTTTCCGATGAACAGATAATCAGCAAACCCCAGGAATAGCCGCCTGACAGTTCCTTTTTCAAAAGGAAACTGCTACAAGTAAAACAAATTATTATGTGACAGGTCCTTATGGTGCCAGAACTGAACGGGAATGAAGGAATACGTAAGGGGATAGAGGGCAACGGCCAGAATGAGATAATTAGGTATCGCTGCACATTAATCTGGGGGGAGCCTGCTTTCTTTCTCCACTGAGGAGCGGCCTCTGTTACTCATCAAATTAGTAAATCCCATTACTATTTAACAGCAGTTGGAAATACTGAATGATGAGACTTAGCAAAGACAGCCCAGCTTCCCCAGGACAGCCAGGGTTAATCAGACAAGCACCAAGTAACCTGCTTTTTTCCAGTGGTGCCACATCTGTTTACCAACCTCCTGGCATCTACTTTGTCTCAAAGATGACATATGACTCTGCCCCATTTCATAGAATCTTCTTTACTGAAATAAATACGGACCCTGGCAGAGGTGAAAAACCAGAAGTCAGTCTTTGGGACGTCAGCCCTGCTGTGCTTGCTCCCTCCATCTCTTCTATCCATAAGCAAAAGGCGGTTTCCCCTCCAGTGAAAGCAAACGAACCACCTCACATCTACTGCAGGACCAGCGTGCGCACAGAATAGCTGACACCACAGATTCACCCCGTCTAACCTGCACAGGCACATCAATCCGAAGCCCCTGAGGCCAGGAAGGATGATGCATTAATGTATGGGAGCCTCGGGAGGAGCCTGCAGCAGGGACACATGCCCCTATCAATTATACATCTCCAGCGCCGCGCGGGCACCAAATGCAGAGGTTTCTCCCGTGTCCGTGCTTGAGCATCCGCAGATAGATTTGCTGCCTACAGGGGACCCAAGTCCAGAGCAGCATTTTCTACCTGAGCAGCTTTACTTCACCTATGCCAACGTGCGCTGCTGCTGCTGCTGTATCACATAAATGTTTTACTGCATAAATGAGTCCAAGCTCTAGAAAGAGGCAGTCACGCAACATGTCAGAGCTGCTTAATCCAGACAGGCTTGCCTTTACCCTAGGCAACCTTGCTTGCTTTTTCCGTGTCCAAGTTTGCTTTTTCAACGTATTAGCATATTTTCTCAAGTTTAACTTGTGTAACCTGAGCTCTTAAGGTAGGGAAACCATCAGGGACAAACCCAGAGAGATGTATCAGCCCTCATTGCCAGCGAGCCGGGATACCTGACAGCAGCAGAGGGATTAGGAGTTTAGGGAAGAGCTATTCCCATTCTACAAATGAGGAACTGGCACAAGAAGGTGATGTAGGGAAAACCAAAGCTCAGAACAAGCCAAAGTCATCACTGATTCAGCTACAGAGCCAAGAACATAGACTTGGCAAAAACCGCCAGATCTATACAAGGACCTTCCAAGTCAAATTTCCATTTGCGTTATTAATAAAAAACCTCTTAGCAAACAACTAGGAAAAAAAATTGATTCCATCCTCCAGCAGAGTAAAATCTAATCAAGTTACACAAGGTGACATCTCCAAAAGCCAAGCATTTGATTACGAGGATGGGTGTTTAATTAAAAGGGCTGTGTGCTGCATCTGTAACGCTTCAGCTCGAGGAAGAAGCTTCTGGTTAGACCTCTGTGGTCAAAATAACCTTTGCTGACATTTATTCCAGGATAAGCACGAACTGGTTCATCTCAGATATAATGGGAAAGGGCAGTGCATTCAGTAAGGTCTTGACTTTGCTTCCACTTGTAAAGCCTTGGAAACCTCCTCCCATAAAGCAAGTTCAATGAGCCAGTGGGCAGTGCGTGGCTTTGTTTGTTTGAATTCCTAGCAACATGGACTGCCCTATTGCAATGCCTGTAATTGTTAATAACAGCCAGATGTCCAGGGCTTGAAATGAGATTAACTGCTTTACTGCACTCATCTTCCAGTGCTCCTTCCATAAGTACTATCCCTGTCTAACAAAGAACTGGAGTATTGCACTGGTCCCATATATATTTAGAAATTGGACCCTGTGTTGTCATAAACCCATCCCAGATGGGTCTTCTGAAGAGGTCTGGATATCACAATAATCCCTCAGAAGCTTGTACGGAGATCTGTCTTCTCAACCAAGCTCATTCAATCCACATTTACCGCTGAATAAAAGTTGCTGAAAAATTACGCACCTCGAAAGCTGTCTCTACCTGCCATTCCCTTCTCACAGCCCATGGTATTTCTTTCACCTCGGCTGATCATCGAAAGGCAACGGATTTAGTGTCACAGAGCAGTAATACCCACAGGTCAGAGGATGTCACGATGGAGGGAGGTAAATATTAAACTAAAAAGCAGCAAGCAACGAAGCCACAAGAAAACACAGGTTTATGATAGTGTCATGTCTCACCACCCCGCATCAAATACTCCTAGTAAAAAGCACTGTGGTTTTATCAGATAAAGAAAAATTATGGCAACCCAAAAAGAAGAGAATCGGACCTATTTTATACCCCCAGCCACAGTGAAGTCCTTGGCTGAGTACAAGGACATGATAAACTCACCCAGCACTGGGAGTTTGCCCTCACTTGCACAGTTGGCAGGTACCTTTGCCGTGGCCCCTGCAATGCCTCGTCAGCAGAAAAGGAGACAGAAAAGAGGATAAAGCAAATGATGGGAGGAACCTCCCAACAGCAATAGCGGAGGCAGGACAAGGTTTGCTGAAGTCTCCCTGCTGTGAGCAAACCTGCACCTCCCCGCAGATGCCCTGTGAACGCCTGTTTGATCCCTCACAGGAGAGGAAATCAAAGGCAGCCAAACGTGGCACCAGCCCTATCCCTGTCAGCTATAAGAAAGTCATACGCTTTCATCAGACTTCCCAAAAGATTACTTTTCCATTGGAAAATTACAAACCTTTTGATCAAAAAAAAAAAAAAAATTAAAAAAAGCATTGAGTCCTAAGGAAAAAAAAGCTAGGAGCTAACTTGGCTATACATCATCTCTGACATCTTGACCTAAATAAGACATCCCCAGTAGAGTTAATGAGAGTATAATTTTATCATGTGCAGAGACACAAAAGTGAGCCTTTTAGAGATCCAGAAACGACTGTCCCCAGGCCAGACTGATGCTAATGCAGGAAGCATTCCTCATTGACTGGATTATTTTAGATAAGACCGAGTTTCTCTGATGATCCCCCTCACAAATGGTGAGACTAAAGGCGACATTTCCTCTGGAACTAAAGCACCAGCAGGGTTTTCAATTAGGAATAAGCGTTAATCAGCGTAGTAGAATGCAGCCTCCATCCTCATCCATGAGGCAGCTGGATGCTGAAGGGATGGACAAAGCGAGCAGTTGCCAGCTGCCCCCAAAAGGGCACTATTTTGCTCGTGCTACAGGGCAGCCCTGCCAGCTGGCGTGCCAAGATCCAGGAGACACTCATCAAGCTCCCAGCTTCACCATACACACCCCTCTACCATCTCCAGTTGACTTGGTGCTCAAGGATATGGCTTAGTGTTGGGTGGTGTGGTGTTTATGGTTGTTGGGTTTTTTGTGTGGGTGTTTTTGGGTTTTATTTTGTGTTTTTTGTTTTGTTTTGTTTTTTCCCCATTGGTTGGACTAGATGATCTTAAAAGGTCCCTTCCAGCCTAGGTGATCCTGTGATTCTGTGATCCCAGGCAAGCACTAGACCTACAAAGGGGAAATAATAATCCTCCCTGGTAAGCAATTTAGGACCTTCTGATCTCGGCTGAGGCAGGAATGCCTGGAGTTAAAAGCAGGAACTACTTTTTTGTTGTGTTTTGGTTTCAAATGACAGAGAGGAAAGTATTTTCTTCAACACATTCTAAAATACCTTGTTTCTTAACACAACGATGCTTTTCAGCATCTCAAAAGTAAAATTGAAACAACAATTTTGATACTTGAGTGATGGAAGCAATTTTGGGGTAAAAAAAACAACACTTTGAAATTAAATTTCTATTCAACTGTGGGTGAAGCTTTCTTATCCTAAAGTTACTGGAGCAACAAGCCCCAAAATAAGACCCTAGGAAGCAGAGCAGAGAACTCCCAGAGCAGTTCCCACTTCACAATCTCAATTAAAGGCCTTGCCCCAGGACTTCAGGAGCTGGTACTTCCACATCAACAGTTTACAGAATTAAATGATAAGATTAATGGGCATGTCTTTGTCTAGGAAAATGTAATATGCAACATTCATTGAAACAAGCAACAACAGCATTTCTGCATCCATGCAAAGTAAAATGGAATTAGAAAGAAATTGGCTGTGGTTCAAAATTAATAATTGTTTGAATGAACACATTACAAATACAATGTATAATCAAATCCAAAGGATGTATTATTTAGCATGAAAAGTAACTACAGAAGCATCTTTGAAAGCATTCATCTTTTGCAGCAGCCTGACTCCCTCTAGGAAGCTAATTTATTTTATTATTTCTTTTTAATACAGTGGGGCCTTTAGTTTTGTTGGGTTTTGTTTTTAAAGGAAATGAGATGGAATTGCTTAGGACTCATCATTTGGAAGGTGTACAAATTTTAAAAACAACCATTCTGTAAACATTTTCTTTCATCACAGCTCTTAATCGTAACGTCAGTTTAAATGAAGACAAAGGAAAAGGGTCCAAGGAGAAGGAAGTAGGGAAGGTTTTGTTCTCATTCCACCTTCTTCTCCTTGCCCACATTTCAGCCGTTGCTCAAGAATACTGCAGGACCTGCCTTGGACTTGCTGCACAGCCTGAGCTTTCCTGGCCAACAGCTGGTTATGTGAAAGAAATGCAATTGGAAAAGGGCACGACATGTGCTGCCGAAGAGACAAGGGTGCTGGGGGTGCTAGGGTACGGCATAGGTCTAGGAACGCTGGTTCATAGAATCATAGAATGGTTAGAGTTGGAAAGGACCTTGAAGATCGTGTTCCAACCCCCCTGCCATGGGCAGGGACACCTCCCACCACACCAGGTTGCTCAAAGCCCTATCAAGCCTGGCCTTAAATACTTCCAGGGATGGGGCAGCCACAACCTCCCTGGGCAGCCTGTTCCAGTGCCTCACCACCCTCACAGCAAAGAGTTTTTTCCTAAGATCCAATCTAAATCTCCCCTCTTCTACTTCAAACCCCTTCCCTCTTGTCCTGTCCCTCCACTCCCTGACCAAGAGTCCCTCTCCTGCTCTCCTGGAGCTCCCTTCAGATCCTGGAAGGCTGCTCCAAGGTCTCCCCGGAGCCTTCTCTTCTCCAGGCTGAACAGCCCCAGCTCCCNGCCATTGGAGCCGGAGGACAGAGGGAGACCAGGGAGTGTTACCCCTGATAGAATGAACAGCCAGGCTGGCAGCAAAGCACACCTAAAAAGAGATAAATAACACTTTATCCTGGGGAGGCTGTTCGGTGAGCAACCAGGCTTGGCTTCCCTTAGTGTCACGTCTTTGTTTGGTGGAGCTGTAAGTGCAGCCTCGGCATTAAGCCTGCCCAGGGTTTGTTTTTTTCCTGGATTGGGACTTTTGGGGGGGTCTGGTGGGACTTGCTCGTTTCATGGGAAATAAAATTACAGCGCAATTAGCACAACACCCTGCAGCTGCAAGTACTAAGCAAAACGCCTCTGCATAAAATCAGGAAGAATTAATCCTTGTAATTACTAATGCATCTTTACTATTTATTACCGACGACAGGGTTTCTTCTGGAATTGTCTAAAGACAATTTATTCCACCAACTATACATTAAGGGGCTGAAAAGAGCAAAATGCCGTGTCATCGCTTCTCAGTCGCGCACACAAAGGTGACATTGGAGCCTAGACCTGAGCGGTGATACACCCGCTGAGTCCCACCCCGGGTATTCTGCACTTCGAGCCCCCTGTTCCCTCCCAGCCCATGCCACCAAACCTCTCTCTAGAGGCATTGCTTGCGACATTAAACTTTGTGAGCTCCATTATCCAAAGGTCAGCAAATCTAACCGATACTTCCTCCCACATTAAGACACTGCAGATTTTAATTATTATTTGAGGAGAGTGATATTTTCGTTTTTCAGATGATGCAATGAGATAAATCAGCGTGGCGTGTCTCCACGGAGAAAAATATTATAATTTAGCTGCTTTTGCAAATCCTACTTTAATTCTCTCAAGTGACTCATCCTAACTGGGAACATCCTTGGATCTCATCTTCCTAAATCAGACTGGCATTTTCAGAAATCCTCAAACAAAAAGGATGAGTCACTTGTCTAAGTCCATCTCCTACTCTTCCGCAAGGCTTCCACTATGATCCCAAGCACAGGAGGGTAATGTCCTCACCACAGGACTTCACTACAGCCAAGAAGTTTGCTGCTCTGTGCTTCCACATCAGGATAGGGGAGGCAGCACGATCCGCCCTTCCCTTATCCCAGACACTAATTCCACAACACGAACCTGCACTGGTAGAGGGAGAAGTGGCAACATCTGCAGTATGGAACAGGGGCAGTGCCAATCCCATGAGAGCAGGCGGCAGCAGTGGGGAATAAGGCACCTATTTGAAGAAAAGATACAGAATTTGGCAGGCAATGCAAGGGCAAGCTGCAATTCTTGCAAGTTAATTCAACTCGGATTTAACCATCTCTGTCTCAGTTCCAGAGCCTCACAGCCATTTGACGTCCAGAAGAAGGAAACTGTGTTTTAACTTTCTAATTACAATGAATGAAGAAGCCGCCCATTTAATTTAAGAGAAAACACAAAGCAGATTTACCACAGGATGTCCTATGTAGCCATTAGCATCCTAGAACAATACTTGGTTGAGGCTAATGCATGATTAATGTGCATGTATCCTGCCTTTCAGCTGTGCTGGGAGAGAAAAGCAGTTTACAGATCACATAACAAATCACCTCTTAAGGACACAGCAACATGCATTCCTTCACCAGACACCGCCGGGTGACTCTGCTTTTCTTCTTAAGCAGCAATTCTGCTTCTGCAGCTTTGGCTCCTCATGCATTTTTAAAAAGCTTCCGTCTCCCTCCTTCTGTGCTCCTCATGTCTCCAAAATTTCTTTCCAAATGCAATTAACAAGTGCGTTAATTAAATCATTATTACGGCTTTGGATATTTTTTGAATATTCACTCAGGCATATGAAACCAGACGATTACTTGTGGCCCCTAAACAATCCCTTTGGTCTCTTTCTGCTGCTTTCACTTCTCCAGATCTCATCAGACACAAGGCAGAGAGATTTGGGTTTAGGAGGCACAAACGGGTGCTGAAGTGTACTGAAGAAAATCGGGTTCCCACCTGCATCCAGCCCCAGCTCCATCTGTTGCCCACCGGTGGCCTCCCTGAGCTTGGATGCTTAATGCAGGATGGGAGCCTTTGCAGCTTGGCACACAAGGACAGAATTTCACAAAGTATTTCCCCTTTTGACCCAGGGATAGGAAGCATATCCTCCTCCCTACTCTCCTTTGTCAGATCAGCAAGGGCAGAATCCAATCTTCCCTCTGCCCTGAGGCAAAGCATGTCAAAATCCTGCTCTTAAATGCAAAGAGAAGAAGGGACATAGAGACAGCTTTGGCAGCTTTATGCTTTACATTTCATCCTACGATGGCAAGTACAGAATATGGAAGAATCCCAGAACCAAGTTCAAGGCACAGGACAGTTGTGTTACACTGACCGTTGCAAAGGAACAAGAAGCTCTTTGTTCCAAGCCAGCATCAGTCCTTGCTTAACAGACTTGTTTTATCTCACTGTGAGATCATTCACAGCCCTAATGACCTTTAATTTCTTCTTCCAATTTACGGTACTGGCTGCAAAAGCAGAAGCGTGTTCAAATTCAGTAGCAGTTACTGCTGCCCTGACTTTAAAGAGGGTCGATTTTGCTGCCACATCCACAGCAGCATCCTTTGGGGCTGAGAGGGATAGATCCCTCCAGGGTCTGAAGGCAGCAGATCTTTTTGCTAAAGACAACCCAGGTCCTGAAGTGCAAGACTTTGAACCCGCAGACACTACAAAACTATCACTGTTTGGCAACGGCTTCTATTTGCTTGCCAGACTTTGGATACCTTTATGTTGTTTGAGTAGCTTTATGCATTGCCAAGGAAAATGTGGCCAGCTCAACTTGGGCAGGCTCTTTAGTTCTTTGGGTTTCAGTGTGACATAAGCACGGGCTTGTTTGATTCAGCCAGGTCCTGAGGCTGCCTAATTTCCTTGTGCAGCTCCTGTTGGGAGAATGAGTCATAGAAGAACTCATTTTCCCATTTCTTCAACTCTTCTAGTTTGATAGGAAAGTTTTTTCTTTTTAATTAAGAGACAAAAAAGAGCAGTTTACAGCTGTCTTGCAAGATCACGTAGCTCTTACATACTCATCTTTGATTTATCTTTTTTTTTTCCTTTGCCAGAAGAAACAGAAAAATATGCAGAATTAAGTTACATCACTTGTTACTTACGCACTCAAGGCTTAAAAACACATAATCAATCTACAGCCACGCTTAACCTTTCCTAAGGGTTTAACAAAGAACTGGACAAACATTCATGAATTTTATAAAGAACTGGACAAACATGAATGAACTTTGCTTTGAGACAGTCCCAGATCGTGAAGAAAGTGGGGGGAGGGAAGAAACAGCTTATTCAAGAACACAGTGCACGTAAAAATGAGTTCTGCCAGCCCCTAAGGTTTATATCGAGCGCCCTTCCCTACTGTTCAGGCATCAGATGTTACTGGTGGCCCCACTAACTGGGGCCAGATCCATCTCCACAGAGCCATCTCCCTGAAAATCTGAGCTTCAGCTGCACGTACCCAACAAGCTGTCTCTCCCTCTTAACAGGCAGGCATCCTTCTGAAAACACAGAGACATTCAAGGCTTGCCTTTTTCTCCTTGATTATTAACCACGTGGGAGGGTCAGCGGCGCACAGCCGGCTTGTTGACTCAGTGGAGTTTCAGGGCAGCTCCGAGGAAGCTGTGAGCCAGCTGTGTCCTCTTCCACTTCTGCACTGTGCAAGCCTTTATTGGAGCAAATTAAATACCCCCCCTGCTGTACCAGACCGGCTGCTGTGCTTGCACAGCCCTTGACTCTTGGCTGATACCCATGGCTTGGCCCGGGAAAAATAAAGGCAAGATCTGCTGGAGCATCAGCTGAAGAGCCAGGGCTCTGCAGCAAGGGGCGAAAACAAGTCGTATCCTCTGCAATTTGGGATGAGAAAGGGACTTCAAATACGCCTTCACCAGCGTATTACACGTTTGCTCTTTGCCAGGCTCTTGTCCTTCACCAATCACAGCTGTAAAGTGCAGAGGAGATAGCTCTATGTCTAAAATAAAGACATTAAGCACATGCTGATCTTTAAGCAAATGAGCAGCCCCAGTGAAATAGACTCCCTTAGATCAATGACTCCTTACACACTGGTCTAGTTTTCATTACCATCATTCATTATTGTATGTAACACGGTTAAAAACCAAAACAAAACAGTGAGCTTCTGAGTTATTGTGCTGATACAAACTGTCACCATCTATCCCAAACGGTCCTCGTGAAAAATCAATGCAGTCTTTGACAGCAGTCTTGCAGGCTGAGCAGAGAGGCCTTTTAGTCCATGCGAGAGTTCTGCATTTCAGCAGGGGTTTGCACAGCATCACAATCTCATTAGCGATGCTTTGGGAGATTTGCCTGCCGATCACGCCTTTGGGCAGGGCAGCATTTCACCACTGCTGCTCCCTGAGCCAGTGTTAAGCCAGGGTTAATATTTTTCCCAGTGGTACCAGCCACCAGGTCCACTCGCACCCACCGCCAGAGACAGCACAAGAACTCAAACCTTTATAGGGTGAAGAAACTAGATGAACACAAAAGGAGATAAGAGACTACACAGCATGTCAGGGCGAGGCCTGAAGCTGAATTCAGCTTCTAGCTCCCAATTTTCTGCTTGAAAGCCTGGGCTTGATAGAGCCTTTATGTATACCAGAACACAGTCAGTAAAAACAGAAAGGCAGCATGTTTCATAGAATCATAGAATCATAGAATGGTTAGAATTGGAAAGGACCATGAAGATCATCATGTTCCAACCCCCCTGCCCTGGGCAGGGACACCTCCCACCACACCAGGTTGCTCCAAGCCCCATCCAGCCTGGCCTTGAACCCCTCCAGGGATGGGGCAGCCACAGCTTCCCTGGGCAGCCTGTTCCAGTGCCTCACCACCCTCACAGCAAAGAAATTCTTCCTAATATCCAATCTAAATCTCCCCTCTTCCAGTTTAAAACCCTTCCCCCTTGTCCTGTCCCTCCCCTCCCTGACCAAGAGTCCCTCTCCAGCTCTCCTGGAGCTCCCTTCAGATCCTGGAAGGCTGCTCCAAGGTCTCCCCGGAGCCTTCTCTTCTCCAGGCTGAACAGCCCCAGCTCCCTCAGCCTGTCTTCGTAGGAGAGGTGCTCCTGTAGCTGACCCTGGTGGGTTTCACCTACATCATCACTGTTTTTCCCGCAAGTAGCATTTTTCTTCTCCCATTTTAAAGAAAATATTTACGGCCTTCCTCAACCATTCTCCTGAGAATTCCTGAGAGAGTGACATCGGCATTTATTAAATGTTCTTACGAGGTCACTTCAGCATTGTATTCTGTGTGAGCATTTTTATGAAAGGAAAAAAAAAAAACAGTGGGAGAAGCATTACTGGCCCAGCTTAGCTCCAAGTTGGGCAGAAGCTGGACTCACTTTGAGGCTCCCTATTACTGGTGATAAGAAACAGGTACTGCTCATCATCAGTTACTGATGCTGGTGTGATAAGAGATCACAGCTACAGCACCTCTTCCTGCACTTCCATCTCCATATTGCGCATTCTGAGCTTTATAAGCTTGGAGAAGCTGCCCAGACACCTGTCTGCTCTCCTTAGGTCTCGCACCAGGCTGCACTCTGAAAGCCAGATCCTGCTGACGTGTCTGATGTATGGAATTAGCTTCTTGGCCTCGCTCCTGTCTTGAAATGGTAAATATTTTAATCCACAAAAGCTGCTACAATAATTGGCACCTTTGTGTTAGTGGAGAGAACACAGACTAAGCAAGTCACCTCCTTTTTTCACCTACAGGTCGTAAAGAAAAAGAGCTGCTGGGGATCAGCCCAAGAGCAGTGCGGGGGGCCCTGTTCCTGCTCACACCCAGCCTGAGAGCAGAGATTCTGCCAGCCCAAAACCCTTCATCCCCCTTCCCCAGTTCCCCTTTTTTCAGCCACATCTGCTCTTCAGGCACTCCAGACAAGGGGGAAGATGCAGCTCTCAGGCATTGCCTGCACACGCAAACTGATCATTTTAAAGCCAAGGCCAAAGCCATGCTGGAGCACCAGCGTCCAGAAGAAATAGAGTTGTCTCTCTCTGCTATTCAAAGCTCCCATGCAATCTCTCTGGCTGCTGTTATTTACAGCAGCTGTACAAGGGCACCCCAGGCAGACACTAGAGGAAGCTATCAAGGTTTCCTTCAGTCTCCTAATAAACCCTTCCCGTCTCACGCACACACACGCTCCCTGCCGTGCTGCTTCTCCAGTGACATTAGCCTCAATTACCTGCAGCAGTGTCTCAAGAACGTAGAAGACCTGACCTTTTTTTTATTATTATTATTATTATTTAGTTGATGCATTGATCCCAGCGGAGTTCTGGTAAAACAAGAATGATTCCATCTACAGATGATAAATAACCAGTTAAAGATGAGCTTTTCTTGTTTTGTCTCTGGCAAAGACATCAGTTCCTAGGTTGAGGTCTGATTCAATACACGGAGTGGCTTTATGATACATCCCTTTAGGCTGGTAGCAAAAATCCGCCCCATTACCTGGCTCATGACACTAATTTGCATCGTTCCACATCCTCTAAGCACCATTATATATAATATTTCTGAATGCCTTGCTCCACGCTCAGTATATTCTGCTGTCACCTGAAAAGGCATAACCCTCTTATAAGAAAACAAATGCATCTCTGTTTCAGAAGGAAAGCTACAGGTACCACGAGCAGTTCTTACTTTGGCAAGGCATCACACAAGTCCACGGAGCTGCGTCTTCATGCAATGCTCGTCGCCGAATGAGAAACCAGACACAGAGCTCTCCAGCCAGGAAGCTGCAAGGGCAGAAAGAAACGTCAGAGCAACCTCCCCAAAGCCAGATGTGAACACCTGCAGGTCTGGAAAAATTCCCCATCTAGAGCTAAACAATAAGCTCAGATGCTCATGTTTAAGTTCCAGCATCTCCTGCGGTGGCTGCTAGAGACAAAAGTTCACTTTTGCAAACCAGGGGACACTCAGGATGACCAGAACTTAACAGGCTTTTTACATTTTTGCCTGTAAAAAGCCAGGCAAAATGCCATGTCCTGATGCTTCCAGGCAGAGCCAGCTATTTAGCACAGCAAAGAAGAACTTACTGATCCTCCTGAACTTTTTCTTTTTCATTTTTTTTTTATTGTTACATATATTTATTTAAGGAAAAAAAAAAAAAAAATCCATCTCAAGTCTGTCTCCGTGTCCTCCAGATTTATGACAGAAAACTGAACTCTGTTCACACTGTATAAAAGTGGTGTGACAGATTGAAGCAGCAGAATAGTGGAATTGCCATTTGGAGCTGTAAAGTCACATTTCTTTTCAGCTGACGCCGACCTTTCCGCAGTTAAGCCTTCCTTCTTCTGTTTTTAATAAGCAGTGCTGAGCTTTTATTATCAATAATGCAAAAGGTGCGAGTAAAGCAGAAGCTGGCCAAGAATGGCCAAAAGCTGATTAAGTAAATCTGCAGATTTACTACCCCTCTGATGCTCACGCGTCACCTTTTGCAACCATTTCATGGTAATAGGCCAAAATATGTTAAAAAACTGTTCTCAGGTATATTGCAGTAAGAAGATGTTCTGAAGCCAGACAAAGCGAGCCCTAGACTGAGAGTAATTAATAGAAGAGGAAACGAGAAAGTGGAGAGGGTGGGAGTTTCACTCAAGATCATTTCCAAACCCACCCCTTAAAGAGGTGGAAACAACTTGGAGGAGCAGCCTGCAGTAAGGACCATCTCCCACATGTCCATACCAGCGTGCAATGACCATGCTGTTATAAGAGTTTCCATTCATAAATATCGCGATTATTATGAGCACATGGTTAGTAAGACCCTGTCCCTTCAAACTGTACAGAGTTCAAAACGTCCCGTTCGGTTCAGACAGAAGGAAACTGATCTCCGCAGGAAAAAAGGATGGTACCAGAACTACATATTTTGCAAAGTCTCCTACCAACCCAGAATTTAAAGTGTTGCGCGTGGTTGGGTTGAAAGAGGATGGAGCTGGACTCTTTCCAGCGGTTCCCAGTGACAGGATGAGGGGCAACAGGTGCAAGCTGGAACATGGGAAGTTCCATTCAAATATAAGGAAATATGAGGAAAATTGGGTTTGGCCAAATTATTGTGGTTTAAATTGTCAAAGGAGGCTGTTTGCTCAGATCTGTTCTGAAATAACTCTTTTAACTCACATCCCATCTCTCTCCAGGATAGCTTTTTGTTTTCTTGGAACATTTCTTTAGCAAAAATGAAGATGGTTTACATTCAAATATGGTAAATTATATTCTTTTCCTACAACACAAGTGAAATTCTCCCCCCGTATGAAGAGGGTCCAGGATCTGTTGGGGTGTAGAAGATGGACAGCACTGGCTAGTGGGCACATAAAGCAGCTTTCAATAAAGAGCTGTGCATATGCAGGCGTCCCTGCCCTCCCTGAGCTCAGATTCAGCCCCAACAACGCTTCTATAAAACTTCAGCAGTTCCACGTTTCTCATCAGAAGGCAGTTCAACCTTCATTAAGAACGGAGCACGGTTTTACTTTCAACAGCAAAGTCCCATCTCCTCTAAGGCCACCGCTTCAATAATAAATAACAACCGCGTTCGTCAGGGAAGAAGGTTAAAATCTTTCAATTAACTATATTACTTTAAAAAAATTGTTGCTTGAATGAAGAAATCGGTACCCTGGGCCAATTCTGCCAGTGCAGCAGATTTCTGCATTCTCCATCCTTACAGTCAATTACCTGATTGCAATGGCCTTGGCTTGACCACTGCTTTTCTCTGCTCGGGGCCAGACACCCCCTGAACCCCTCGACCCGGTGCCAAGCAGCCCCTCATTGATTACGTGCATATTTTTATTCCCTGTAGCCATGGCACGACGTAGAGCCACCACAGATAGAAGGTGCTTGCTCTAGAGGCTTGAAGAGCCATCTGAAAACGAGACAATAGCAAAGGTGAAACTGATAAAGAGAGAAACTGTGATAACTCAGCAGGATCCTGAAGGTGTAGCGATATATATGGACAGCGAAGCCATTGAGATTTATATCAGTTACATGCGTTTTAGAGTGGACATAGAATCATAGAATCATAGAACGGTTAGAGTTGGAAAGGACCTTGAAGATCATCGTGTTCCAACCCCCCTGCCCCGGGCAGGGACACCTCCCACTAGACCAGGTTGCTCAAAGCCCCATCCAGCCTGGCCTTAAATACCTCCAGGGATGGGGCAGCCACANAGAGCTGGACACAGGACTCCAGGTGGGGTCTCAGGAGCACAGAGCAGAGGGGCAGAATCACCTCCCGTGACATAACCCCTACCTGCCTCGGAAACAGAATAGATAAGAAAGCGTCAGGAAGCAGCTTTTCCTGAAAGAGAGATATTTCTCCCAAAAGTTATTCCCCCTTTCTGCTGAAGCAGCAGATAGTGGCCACCCTCAGGGCAAGGGTATTGGACTGGCTGGAGCACCGCCTGGATCAATATGGTAATTCCTATCTGGCTGCTCACTTTACCCAAGGTGAGCGCTAATGGGTCCACGCAGCATTTTTTGATATCTTGAAGTGACAGATATTGTGGCTCATCACTTCAGTAATTTTATCAGGAGTGCCAGCGAAACAAATCCTTTCAAGAATAAACAGCCGCCTGCTGTCTGTCAATAACAGATCTAGAGGTAGAACAAGAATAAAATTAAATGGGAAAAAAAAAAATAAGTAAACCTCTCACATGAATTATATCTCTTTGCATGATGAGGTAAATATGCAGCATAAAGATTAAAAAATGCATAAGGATGGTACCAATTGCCCTAAGTCCACTGAGTTCATATTCCCAGTGTAAAATCGTGTATGTATTTGGACCATGAATGCACGACATTTATGCACAGCTGATACAAGGCTGGAGCCCGATTAATCCAATGGCCACAAATAACTAATTGACACAATTTCAGCAGAACTAGAAGTTATTAAGGGATACTTACATGGCTGAGCAGTTGCAGGGTTTGGCTCATTGTAAGATTTACAGCTGGTTAAAGCCAATAGAAATATTTTACATGGCTTCAGTGGAGTTTGAATGGTCCGTCAAAGCAGCCTTCTTTATGGAGATAGCTCAGACGCTTTCCCGTAATTTTGCCATTTCTTGAGACTAGTGAGGAACGATGCTGAAAAAGAATTAATACGACTCTTGTCATTTTGCCTAGCAGTTATAGAGATATGAATAGGTTTCTGCAAGTTTTATACAGGAGTGTAGATCAGTAAGAAGAACAGAATCATAGAATCATAGAATCATCCAGGCTGGAAGGGACCTCCAAAGGCCATATAGTCCCACCTCCCTGCAGTCAAAGGGACACCCCCAACTAGCCCAGGTTGCCCAGGGCCTCGTTGAGCTTCACCTTGAACATCTCCAAGGAAGTGGCCTCAACCACCTCCCTGGGCAACCTGCTCCAGTGCTCAACCACCCTCAGTGTAAAGAAATTTTTTCTAATATTCAACTTAAATCTACCCTTCTCCAACTTCAGTCCATTGCCCCTTGTCCTGTCACAGCAGGCCGTTTGGAACAGCCCCTCCCCAGCCTTCCTGTACCCCCTTTAGGTACTGGAAGGCTGCTCCAAGGTCTCCCCGGAGCCTCCTCTTCTCCAGGCTGAACAGCCCCAGCTCCCTCAGCCTGTCCTCCCAGCAGAGGTGCTCCAGCCCTTTGATCATCTTCGTGGCCCTCCTCTGGACCTGTATAAAGTATCTTTATTAAAAATGGTACTGACTTCAGCAATTTGTATTGAAGTTGTGCTTCCATGTTTATGGAATGTTAAGAACGTCTATATGAAAGGATACCGTGTACTGGGGGGCAGTACTGAGTAATCACTTTTCAGACATAAATCTGTAGGTGCATACATGCTATACATGCTATAGTGAAGCTGCAGCACCAGAGTCAGGTACTACACAACACAAAAAGGGTATTTGGCCACTTTATTAGACAACATTTCTCTTAAGGGATGGGAGATAATGGGACGTGATGTGGGAATAAGGACTTGGGAAGCCTGTATTGATTTAGCTTGGCTATCTCTGGGAGCTATCCACCTAATCTTATTACTGCATTAAGGGCTACATTATTTTTTGCCTTGGGATGAGGTCTACATACATTATGGAACACATGTGAGAGACAGAGAAATGGAGAAAGTCTATGGTCCATGATAATGTGCTTAGACCTTAATGCTCCAGAAGATTATTAGCCCCAGTCACTCATCCTCATTAACAAGGGAAGTCGTGACAGTATCTCCTTTGACTCATACCACCCTGTCCTTGTCTCCCTCAGGCTCACCATTATCATTTTACAGCCCTTTCCATGTCATCTTGAGACTTCCATTGATGAAGCTAACTGGATGGAATGAGCTGGAGATCAAGCTTTGACAGTTCAGAAGAAATGACAACAAAAGAAAGTCAGTCACAGAACAGGGAAGGGAAAAAAAGCTTAAGACTACTCTTTTTTTCAGCCACTTCAGAAAGCAGAGTTCAGTAGGTAACAACAGGAACCTCCAGACAACTGTATAAGATCTTACATAGACTTAGAATAGATTTTAGTGGAATATAAATTTTTCACTGGCATCTGAGAAGGAATATGCCATAAGATTCCAAACACCCTCAGATTTCCTTCTAAATCATAGCCTCTACAAATGCAGCCTTTCCATTTTTTTGCCATGTAGCTAGAGAACAACTAGATGCACAGAAACATCCACCAACTGCAGCATCCTGTTCCCCTGTTCCCTCTGAACGGCCACCACACTCCAGACAGTAACTGAAGTTTAATTAAACTCAACATAAAATGTTCCCGCAGTCTTCTAAGGACCTCCTGAAGGTGTTGGGGGGAAGGGAGCAGCTTTGAACAGTGCTAATAAAATGCTTTGGGCATAACAACACCTTCACTCTGTCCTTGAAGGTCGCTGATGATCACTCATAAGCAAAGCTTCTGTTCCCATTAACTAAATTCTATTCCTTGGGCCAGACAACTATAGATTATCACCTTGCAGAGCAGACCTTGGCTGGATTTCTACTTCCTTCAGCTTTTTTTCAGTTCCCAGAGGAGTTTTCGCTGGCTACCCCTTGAGAGTGTGCAAATAAGCTCCAAAATATGTGGCAGAAAGCTCATAATATTCTCTCACCTTCCAGTGAGAAATGTTTCACTGATACTGTTTTGCCTCAGCTGAGAAACCTTTGCAAATTACTATTCCAGCCCTCAGGAAATCTCAGCTCCTGGGTATTTCACTACGTTGCTTATTAAAAGCATCTTCTTGAGAAGAAAATAGAATACTAATCTACAACTCCACTCCATTATTCAAAGTCTCTGAAATTCTCCCATTTGTAGCATTTTCACGAGGAAGTGGTGACAAACGGGGTGGGGGGT
>VZRU01001012.1:157310-174303 GCA_013398155.1 Pedionomus torquatus
TCCTCTTCTCCAGGCTGAACAGCCCCAGCTCCCTCAGCCTGTCCTCACAGCAGAGGTGCTCCAGCCCTTTGATCATCTTGGTGGCCCTCCTCTGGCCCCGCTCCATCAGGTCCATGTCCTTCCTATGTTGAGGGCTCCAGCCCTGCACCCAGTGCTCCAGGTGGGATCTCACCAGAGCAAAGTGGCAGAACAATATTGGGTTTGGTTGGACTCAGACTCTTCCTTACCAGCGACTGACTGCAGAATGCAGAAGAAACCCCAGACTTCTGTTAGTAAATACACTACTGCCAGCTCTGACGAAGAACAGTTTTCCTCCTAAGATTCCCCCCCACACTCCCCAGAAAAATCAGCCTTTGGTCATTTTCCCAAAGTACACCATTTCTGTAACCTTGCTTTAGACTTCCTTACAAAAGATTTCTGGTTGTTCAGATGACTTTAGAAGAACGCAGACACGGCTGAGAATCGCATTTTGAATTCTAAATCTCAGGTTATTTCATTATAACCAGCATTTAGTGGCCAGCCCAGCCTAAACCATGACAACCCGCTTCCTTTACCAGCACTGACACAACCCAGCTCAGATCCTCCCAAAGGTATTAGGAGGCCAAATCAATTTAAGGAAAAGATATTCTATTACTTCATATCCTTCCAGCTCCTTCGGGGAAAGCCAGGCTTGTAAAAGTCTTACTGCAGGATTTTCCCACCATAGAATCATAGAATGGTTAGAGTTGGAAAGGACCTTGAAGATCATCATGTTCCAACCCCCCTGCCATGGGCAGGGACACCTCCCACCACACCAGGTTGCTCCAAGCCCTATCAAGCCTGGCCTTGAATACTTCCAGGGATGGGGCAGCCACAACCTCCCTGGACAGCCTGTTCCAGTGCCTCACCATCCTTTTGTAGAGCAAAAACTCCCCCCTTCCTCATTTCTCTGCTCTGTGCTTTTTGTATCAAAAGAAGCCTCCCCACGATCAAACAACAGCAGAACTTCTGCAGGGCCCTGTCAAAATCCCCCGTACTTTTGCAAGGCATCTCATTGCAAAGCCCGAGATGTGACACTCCTAACCTTAACAAAATTACACCCAACAGGAGCATAATGACACCCTGGCCGTTGCTGGCAGTCCATTAAGTCACTCAAACCCACTTAGCTCAACTGCGCATCTCTACCCAGTGCCTTGAGGCAACCTGGTCTCCCAGTAAGTATTTAAGTGCTTAGTTCTCTGATCACATAGTGACCTAGCTGGGTTGCTTTGTTTTTTTTCCCCTTTTTAAAAACATTTAATAAACTGTATGTGATAAGCTTCAAAATACCAGCATGGTTAGGAACAGATGTCACAAGGTCCCTGTTCAATACTGCACATGGACATAGCCAAAACTTTTTACTCAAAAGAATCTATCTGCTATCAAGTCCAAGGTAATCTTTCTTGGTAGAGAAAATATTCTGTGAGCTAATAAGAAAAATCATTCTGGAGGGAGTTGATTACCCACCCAAAATACAGTACCAAAGGGAAAATGGAGAGCAAATTACAGCAGAATAATGTGACTACAATACTCCAAACGTACAGCATTCAAATGTGCATCCAGGATAACCACCACAGGAAATAACAGCACTAAAATTCTCTTCTCAATTCTGATTTAAACCAATCTCTTCTCACAAAATACACCCATATAAAACCAGTAGTAAACACAAGGAAGATGATCCAACACAGGCTACAAACTACCCATCAAGGCGGTCTATAGCGTGCCCCAAGGAGACTAAAAACTAGTGTTCCCCTGCATTGCGCTGAGCTGAAACCCTTCAGAAGAAGAGGATCACATCAAAGGACTGGAGCTCACTGTGGGAAAGCCACCCTTCGTCACGTAACCACTCTGTCCACTGGTTTTCCCTTTTGGAAACACAATCACGCTCACCTATCACAGAAGACATGATGAATATTCATAGAGCACTCTCAGACCTTCAGTGAAGGGGTGTTATTGCTGTATCATAATCAGTTGCCATTCCCTGGAGCAAAGATGGAATTTCAGAGCATTCCAACAACCAGCCATGCAAAGCTTTGTCCAAGCCTGTCAGGGAATGGCCGAGCTCCTCCAGAACGGCCTCTCTTTTTTAACAGCTTGAAATCAGACACTTGACATTCAGTTTGACTTACCCGTACCGCTGTGCTGAAACGCGATGGATGCAGATCACATTTAAATTGCTGCAGCTCAGCCTATGGCTCCCGGTTTTTACAGGAGGTGTGAGAAAAATCAACCCCACAGATACAGCTAATTATAAAACTAAATAAGTGAATTTCACATCAAAGTGTGAGCAAGCCTCTCTGTTTTGCTGCTTGTAATGCAAGCATAAGAATTCCTGCCACAGGAACCAGGAGAAAAATACATCACACCACCCAGGTTGTACAATTGCTCCAGTCTTTAAGCTTGTGATGACGGCTTAGAGGTATTTCCACTTCTTGTTAACTAGAAATTTCAGGTAACATTTGAGAAAACCCACAGGAGCTGTCAGATGTTCAGCTGAAACGAACTGGTGCTGCTCTGTGTGCCAGTGGACCAATTACACCCATCGTGGACTACCCCCTGGCATCAAGACAATTACTTTCCAAGTGCAGGAGACCCCCAAATGACACTTTAAGAAGTGTCAGGTAGCAAATCTTCCTTCTAACAAAGGAGATGATATGTTAAACTGCTAGACATACACAGATTGAAGTCGTCCCCCACACAAAGGGGATTTAAAGGCATGGATATTGCAGACTGACGGGGCACAGCTGCTCCCTTTCACAGCTTCACCCTCCTATACACAGATGAACCTGTTTTGCTCCTGACAGACAGGCAACCACCTCAGGGTAGCAGTTAGACAGATACCTTTGCAATATTGCAAAAATACCTCTTGCTGAATCAAACATGGAACGATGCAGAAGCGTTGCCGGTTTGGCTGACTTACACCCTCTACGTGATCCAGGACCTTCTAATTTTGATGCCCCTATTACAGATGCCTTTGAAAACTCAATAGATTAACAGAAACACCTCAGTGCTTGCTGGTGACTGCCCCCCCCCTCACCACCTGCTTCGTAAAATTGAACAATAAGCTGTCCAGAAGCAGAGCAAGAGGTGAGGAAGAAAAGATGGATGTTGAGTAGCCCCAGCAGCACTCCTGGTTGCTCTGATCAGACGTTGAGCCAGGCAGCTCTGCTTGGAAGGAAGCCCCCTGCTCAGCAGAGACCAGTGAGTCAGCAGCGTGGGCTGGGCTGCCTTAACAAGCCAGCTCTGAAGAGAATAACAATGGGCTTTCACTTGTCTTCCCTCCTGTACCTAATTACAGCATCAAAGCAAAACCTACTCTGCCTGCATCCCTGTCCTTTTCCTGGTACCCCTCAGGCCAGACACCTGCTTAGTGCTGTTCTGTGCAAGATACCACCTGCAGAATTAATTCATTACTTTTTTAGACAACTGAGACACATCCCTCCAGGACCAGAATACTCCTGACAAGTGAACCTCTCAAAAACCCATCCAGGGGTTAGCTGTAGCATGAGAGTAAATAAACTCCGTAGACAGGGAGAGTGTGCCTTACACCACAAGGTCCCTGAGAACATCATTGACTTGCAGTTCACAACAGCCAGGAAAAGAAGAGAGACATTCCAGCAGGAGACAGGGGGCGGGAAGGCTGGTGGTTCTCCCCATTTCACCTCTCTGTATCAGGTCTCCTCACAAGTCAACGTTCCTCAGGAGCATCCACAGGGGTAAAGCCAGCTCTAATGATACTGGGGAACAAATGGAAACCCAGTGGGGCTGGGTTTATGCTGGACTCTTGAAGAGGCTGTAGCTTATTCTCCTGCTTCTAGGCAACGAGTAATGCAATCAAAGTAATTACATCGAAGCAGCAAGGATCGGGGCTGCTATCCATCTTTAAACCTTTTCTGTCCCCACTCAGGAAAAAGGATGGCTCTTCAAAGCTGTCCCAAGGTATGGCTAAGAAGTCAGGTCAAGCAAATTAGGACAATACTCCTCCCCTACCTTCCTTGTTTGGAAGCTAATAACTCTTAAATATATAAAATAACCCTTTATTGATCCCAGGTAGGTGGGAGAAGCTGTTGAAACCACCGGACCCCAATGCAAATAAGGTAATTTACAGAAGTTGTGGTTCTGGCCCGTAATTACTGCTGTTCCTAAAACACTCAAAACAGATAAGCCAGCTGTATTGTAACTTGTCTTCCATATCACAAGCCTGTTTCCCTTGCAAAATGAAATTAATCCAGGGATATCAATCAGCAGAACGCTTTCTGTCAAGCCAATAACACCTCTTTATGAAGTTTATCTGGCTGCAGCCATCTTTGAATAAATTACCAACTTGGATCTCAAACTCAATGTTTGCCTTTCTACCCATTTAATTAGAGCCATCATATAGTTTGTAAGCCAGTCAAAAGCAATTTTGACAGCCCCAGTAACGAATGCCTTCCAGATGGAGGCATGCCTGCCTTCTCCATTATAAACAGAGCATCCCTGTCAGGGGGGGCAACACAGAGCCTGGGGACCTGCTGAAGAGAAGATTTTCTTAACCATCATCTTGCCTGGAATCAGAGAATGTTTAGAGTTGGAAGGGACCTCCAAGATCATCTGCCTGACCACTAGCAGCTAAGGGGAGAGGTATCAAAGAAAAATCTAGGTCACAAATAACCATTCCTTACGCCTTTTCTTTGACCAGGCCACGCAGGAATGCTCCTTTATCCGGGGAACTATTCCTCTGAAAAATATAATCCTTGTAAAATATCAGCCTTACTTCTTCAGGAAAGGAGGACACCTGATTCTTCTCGCTTGCTTTTCTGGTTGAAAGGAGACCGGTTTGTATGAAGCCTGCACAAGTCGGGACAGTGTCGCTTTGCAGCACAACAGCCCAGGGTTTGGAATTCTAGTAGTTTCTTAAGAACAATTCAGCGGCAGCAGAAATCTCACTCCATCTTTCAAGTGTTGAGTAATGCCGGGTGTTTTATCCGACTTCAATGGACACACAGTCACTGTAAGAAAAAAGAGCCAGCATATGCATTTCTGCCTTAGTAAGACTTTGAAAACATCCAGGGGCTTTCAATCATTTATATCTCAGCAGCAATGATCTTTCCAGATCCAGGAAAAATTATTTGGCAGAAATGTGTTGGCACAGTTACACATTTAGTCCAAATCTCAACTAAAGAAAAAATAATAGGACCTCTAGCACTAAATCTTCCAGATTCACAGAACTCAAAGTCTTCAGGATGGAATCCACTGTTGAGCAAAAGGAAGAAAAAATTAAAAAATAAAATAAAATAAAATCATTCCGTCATAAAGCAACACAGTTTTAAGTTTTATTCCTTTTAAGCCTTCAGGCTGAACACAGTTGCCCACGTCAGACAGCGTTAAACCAGTGTCTTTAAGGTTTGCTTTTGTTATTGTTACTTTCAACTTCTGTTTATATTTTTTTTGACAACTATTTTGTCTCCTGTGAACATTGAAAAGTTCCGTACTTGTTGCAAAAGCCAACAAAAAAAAAAAAAAAAAAGGAAGATTTATCCCTATCTCTGCCACCAATTTTCTCCCCAGCACCCCAGGGCATCTATAAAAAATATTCATCATTATTAGTATGAACTTGTAATAAATAGGGTGCTTCAAACCAGCCTTGGCAAATGTTGCAGGGGTTTTGCTGGGAGGGATCTGCGGAAGATATTGAGCTTGTTCAGGTAGTACAGCATCTCTGACACCGCACCAGCACCAGCACCCACGAGCTCTGGATCTGGCCCCCGGGTCAGACATAAAAGCGCTTCCACGAGCGTGAACTCGGCTCAGCTCCGGTGGAGCACATGGTCTCGCTTCAGACAGTAAAAATTCAAGCAGCAACAAATGTCATCCCCCAGGGGAAGGAAGAAGCAATAGATGTTTTACACTGATGAAAATCGGGGAAGCTCGAACGCCTCCCATGGCCCCCGCCGTCTCGCCGGGGCGCACACACCACCTCAGGCTTTACGTTTTAGCTAAAAGCGTGGTGTAATCTCGCTTGTTCAAAATTTGCAGCAGTCTGGCTTCTGTCTGTATCCTCCTTTTCTGCCATCCTCTACACACGCCGCTGACTTTTCCCTTGTTCTATTTCTCTGTATTCAGTCTTGCTGGTCCTGCCTTGGGAAATGTCTACAAATCAAATTTTGCTTTCCCAATCAGAGCTCTATTTAGCGACAGACCCAGGGTTTTTCTTCATCTCGTGGTTCAAGAGGTTTCTTTTTCCTTCCCGGAAAATGTGTCCGGGCTCTGAAGATTTATCAGCCCCGAGTCACTCCTAAGACACTCATCACATCGCTGCGCCCTCTGCGACGACACTCGGGGTAAGAGTGGTCCTGCCCGTGCAGAGCTCTGGTGAAGCCCTTCAAGCAGCAGGATTTAGGGTCTTGAGTTGGCACCCACCAGAAAACAACTGCAAAATTACTTCTGACTTCACAGGGGTACGAACGCGAAGCCTTCACCTGTGTCACTTGTCCGGCACCGTTCTTTTTTGGGTTTAACCTGTTAATTTAATGGCCTTTGCTGTTAATCTCTTGTTGCTGAAGGAGGAAAACCATATGTATTTACAACTATCATTTTTGATATTTCTGTTGAGAAGTACTTCCCAGAGGAACCATTTGCCTCTCTCTNCTGCATCAGGCACAGATCAATCTAGTGGCAGCTAATGTCTGGCTGTATGAAAATCTGATAGTGAAAGCCTTGAAGTGATTCATAAAAAGAAAACACCCTGTACTTTTCCTTCTGTTTCTTGCCCACTCCAGATGATGACTCCACTCTGGTTTTCTTCTGCTGCAAACAGCTCATCTCACTTCGCATCCTGCCTCTCGAGGAGCAGCAACGTAGCCTGTGGGTTTCTCCACCACAGCTGGAGTGCTCAAGCGTGTGATCTCTACACATCCAGCCCTACCCAGAAGTTTCGTTGAGCAGGGACAGCACTACGTACTAGAACACTGCAACTTCCCACAGATACTGATCGCTTTGGGGGAAAAACAGCAATTTTACTAGGCTAAATTGAGGTTGTTCGCCCCTAATTGCCTTCCTCTGAAGTTTGCTCCACTGACCTCCCCAGCTCCCCCTCCTGCTCGGGCAGAAACTGCTTCCTTTGCAAAACAAGCAGATAGCTTGTGCGACAAGGTTTATCATTTAAAAACCTCATTTCGTTGCTCCTTTGATTGAAAATGCAGTTGCATTTCTATTACCCCTTCCGTCTGTCAAAGGCCGTTAGTTAGAAATCTCATCATAATTCCTCGCATAGTCCAGGAAATTAATTTCTTTTTATGGTTCTGCAGCCTGAGCGGGTCTATTGTGGTTATGTGAGACAAAGGGAAAAAACATTTTTAATAATCTCTTTTCCTGCCTCACTGCAAGGGAATGAAATCCTGAAACATCCATTCCTTTTGCCTCCTGAGCGCTCCCAGATTAACCAGTCGAGTGTCCGTCCAGGCTGCAGCTGGATCAGCAGTAGAGACCGGACTCTGAACAGCACGTCCCACACCGCGGGGCATCCGAATAATCCACCGGCTCTTTCCCAGGAGTGTGAAGTGCGTCACCATCGTCCTTAGGTCCTAGAGGATTTACTTCACCTGTCAATAGGCCAAATTCTTAGGAACTAGAGGGTTTGGATGAGCAATTCTAGGATCCCCTCAGAGCTAGATTTCTAGAAAGGGACAAGCATTGTTCCTATAAATGTAAGTCACAAGTCTTTTAACCGAGAACACATACTTGTTTCTGCCGATTCCTAAGGCGGTTCCATCTAGACACAGGCAAAAACCTCTGGGACCCTTAAATATCACTTCAGCCCTCAAAATTCAGGGTTTTTTTTTTATCAAAAAAGAAAAATCCTGAGCCGCTGAGAACCAATTTTAAATGATGACACCAAACTCTCAGCTGATAGCAAACCAAGGCAGGAAGTACTATTGATTTTTATTTTTTAAATAGCTCAATAAGGATTTTCCTTCAGAGACTTTTACCCCTACATTTGCTATCTCATTTATTGTGCTGTAATTTCCTTCAGCGCTACCAGCCCAGTCACTTTTAATCAGGTCTCCAGACTGAAGCACTCCAGGAGTCTAACTCGGGAGCCAAGGTTCATCCTCAAGCACGGGCACGGTTCAGCATTAGCCAGTGGCCGCTCCAGCGTCTCACATCATTTGCGGCTCACACATCTGGTTTGTCAAGGACCATCTCACCAGACCCTGTAAGAGTGTTTCCAGCTCTGAGAATCTCTGTCATACACTTGAGATACCACAGACAGCAGTTTGCTATGTCTGATTACAACATGCAAGTAAGTATGTGATGAGGCAGGACACGAGGCTTTTGCACCAGTTGAAACTGGTGGTTTAAGATGAGAGGGCAGAAGGATGAGCCTTGCTGTGCTCTGGGCAGATGCGCAGTCAGCTACGTATTTTCTCTTTGGTACTGAAACCCCACAGAAAATGAGGTACGGGATACAGAAGCACCATCTCTGGAAGCTTCCCCCAGTTCCTCCTTGGGTTTTTGCATCAGCTGAGTGGTGGAACCGAGTGTTTTCACAGAGAATCTGAAATAGAATATTATTATTAAGGACTTCAGAGCTTCTGAGTAAGACTTAACACATCAGTGTAAACTTAATACATCAGTGTAGACTTAATACATCTGTGTAATCTAACTACAGTTCTTGCAGCTCATGTACTCTACAGAAGAATTCTGCCTGCCAGGTGCCTGATCAGCTGTAGGAGCTTGGCTTCACATAACAGACCGACAACTGGTACCAGACTTCAAGAAGGGTTTTTCCAGTAGTGAGAGCTTTTCTGAAGACTTCAGTACACACGGAGTTCCATACATCACAAGATTTCCACAAGAGCAACCTGCACGAGTCTTAGATGTACAACATCCAAGGCCAGTCATGTTCCAGCTTATTTTTCAACTGAGAGTTTCCAGAGGCTCATTGTTTCTGCATGTGCTTTTATGGAATTCTTGGGAGCTGTTATGCTTGTAAGCAGGCTTTGATGGCTTTCAGCACTACTGCTACCCTGTTCTGAGGCTATTACGGTGGCCAAAGAACAAACAAGATAACCTGTTACAGGTCTAGACCATGCTAATCCACAGAAACCCATGTAGAATTTTTAGCAAACGACTGCTCTGTTTGGCTCAAATCACACCTGAGTTCTTGTGGCCTCTGTTTAAACTGACAGGTAGGAGGATCTGAAGGAAGGAATCAAGATAGAGTCTAACCCCACCCAAATATTGCAGTTTAGAACCCTCTAGTTCTTATTGCCATTTCCAAAAGCTGTCGTGATATCCAGATGAGTAACCTGTTTCACAGAATCACAGAATCACAGAATCACAGAGTCACCTACGTTGGAAGGGACGTTTTAAGATCATCTAGTCCAACAAATGGGGAAAACACCTAAAAAAACAACACCAAAAAAACACAAAAACCCAACAACCATAAACACCACCCCACCCCACCCAACACTAAGCCATATCCCTGAGCACCAAGTCAACTTCTCTCTTGAATCCCTCCAGGGATGGTGCCTCAACCACCTCCCTGGGCAGCCCATTCCAATACCTGACAACCCTTTCAGGAAAGAAATATTTCCTAATATCCAACCTGAACTTCCCCTGGCGCAACTTGAAGCCATCACCCCTTGTCCTGTCATCTGTAACTTGGGAGAAGAGACCAACCCCTGCCTCTCTGCAGCCTCCTTTCAGGGAGTTGTAGAGAGTGATAAGGTCTCCCCTCAATCTCCTCTTCCTCAGGCTGAAGAACCCCAGCTCCCTCAGCCTCTCCTCATTTCTTTTTTAATTCTTCTTTATCTGCACAGCACATGCTAAATTTTCTACTGCCTTGCTGACACCCCTGGACAACAGATAAACTCCCTCGAACAGCTCATGCCTGACATTTCCTGGCAGATTTGCTAATTAGCAAGGGGCAAGGCTATTTGCCATGCAGGGTTTATTCCTGTTGTTTCATTATTAACATGTTATCCCCTTGCCATAGTAAAGCACCTTTCAGAACTGCAATTAAAATACATGAGTTGACTTACCCTTCTCTCTCTTCCCTCACAGAATTATCCTGCTGCCTCGTGTTTTCCTGCTGCCACTCAGCTCTTGCAGAAGGGAAGATCAAACCCATCCAGACACAAAACAAATCCATACTGCATTCTGGCAGTATGGATTTCTTTCATCAAATACTTATTTCTATGTCAACACTCAAGCCCACATGAGACCCTGCTTCAGTCTGAGTTCTCCAGCACATCCTGTCCATATTTGAAGGTTCTGATTGATAAGATTACGCTTTTTCAATAGAGATTCGAGTGCCTGTAATGTGTGGGGAAGTATGAAGCTGTCACTGTTTGGACTAGAGAGTCTGGGACTTTGAGGACTTCATTTTTACCTTAGCATAAACTAAGGGCTACATTTTTTAGTTACACTTCGTAATTAGAGATACACAGCAGCTCAAACAAATACAAGTACTGTAAAGGACTGTATTATGTTACCTGCCCTCTCTTCAGCATCAACAGGTCTTTCCAGAAGAGCAGACGCTGTCAAGTCTCTTGCAATCAAGCACTGAGCATCTCCTGAAGAACCTGCGTGCTCTGAGACTCCTTAAAACAGTGTAGTGCTTCCTATTTTGACACAGAAAAGGAGAGAAAAGCTGCGCTTGCACAAAGAACCTTTGAAAAAATGGCCTGATGATGAGTTAGCCTGGATTTACTCCCCTATGCTGCATTTGACCTCTGTTTGTAGATGGAGGACAGAAGAAGATAACTAAATCACTTTACAGCATCCAGATACGCGGCACTACTAGAGATAAGCATCACAACAGCCTGATTCCCATTTGCCTCAATGAAATTCATTCCTTACCTAATAAGCTAGGAAACAGCCCTGTCCCACGACTTATCCCGTAGACTGCTGACCGAAGGGTTTCTGTTGCTTCACATATCATTAACCTAAGTATATAAAGTCCTTTCCTGGGGGAAGAAGCATTTGTTTGCTGAGAAGTGGCAGAAACAGCCAGAAAAGATCAATTTTACACTTCAAGATTTGTAAGTGAGTTAAAGAAATCCTTCCTGAAGGCCATGCCAAATAAAAACATCAACTGTAAGTCAGTTGAAGCCAGAGACAAACTAAAAATATTCTGCTGTATGAATTGGTGTATGTTATCTTATCTGAGTGTTGAACTGTTTCTGCAGGTGACAAACCCCACATGGACTTCCATGAGGAAAACAAGGAATCAGGCCTGTATTTCCATTCACTGTCTTGAGATAAATTTTACATAAAATAGGCTGCTGTAGTATTGCTCAAGAGGTCTGGTCCTTGAAGTCTCAAGTAACAAAAATACTACCGATGCTTGGATTTTGAACAGTATGTGCCTCAAACCAAGTACCTACTTCTAAAATCAACATCCAAGGTGGGGCAGATCACTGTTCAGACACACAAAACATCTACACCTGGCTTCAGCCGAGTCCCTCTGCAGATCCATGAAGGCAGGTGCCGAAACACAGATAGATCACTAGGGTCTATTTACTGCCTTTTTCTTAGACTGGAGGCTCATTTGAGAACCAAGACCAGCATCTGCACATGAACATTGTACATACAGTGAGTCAAGCGAACAGAGGAACACCTCATCCATCCTTTGAGCCAGTACGGTCAGGGAAACAAACTGATGGATGGCCCAGAAATTAAAAAAAAACAAAAACAAAACATCATTTATCAGCTTGCCTCAAGCCTGTGATTTTTAGCTTTTCCCATAGCTACTAATCTTTCCTGACAAGAAGCTTTTGACCAACTGCTTAGACAACAGAAAGCCTAATTTGCAGTGCCAGCGGTAAAGCTGTCTGTTCTGGAGGGTCAACACTTCCACACACTCCTGTGTGAGACCCTTGCTGAGAGGTTGTGATCACATTCATGGCTTTTTACTTGGAACTGGAGCATCAAGCACGTTTGATGATTGAAATCAATGCAAGTTATTTTTGCTAGCACAAAGTTACTTTGAAGCCAGCTTAACGATAATGTCCACAGACACACCAGGGGCAAGAACAAGCTGGATCCTGGAAAGAGACTGTATTTTACCACCAGATCCTCAGCTGATACCACCCCAGACCATCTCACCAAGCTGGAGTGCAGGAGGGTTGTCATTGCAGCGGGGCAATCCTTGATCTCGCAGCTTCCAGAAAATACAACCACCTTTTCCTCCCCTGAAAAGAACTTGAAACAGGTTTATGAAACACTCCTGAAGATTACCTTAAACTGAAGAAATGGAATAAACCTCTGGACAGGGAGGTTGCTTGTGTGTGCCAAACGTCTGGTTAGGGATCATTTATTTTTAGATGACTGCTAGTCTCAGGCAGGACCCGTTTCAGATCACACTGTGAATAACCAACCAGCCCTTATCTCCCGTGGCTACGTCTTAATTTCTCTCCAGGATATTGAGCAGGAAGCCACACCAATCGCTTCTGCAGTAAGTTACTGTGAGAAGGTTCGCAGTAGGTGAAAGGAAGGCATTATCAGATAAATCAAAGATGTTTTATTCACACTTCAGGATGCCTCACCCGAGGTGAGCACCAGTGGCTGAGAACAGAAGGCATCTTCAGAAAGGTACCAGCAACCTGAAACTGCTCTGTCAGGGCAGTAACGAGCCAAAGGTCTGGGAAAGTGTGGATTCAGCCTCAAATCCAGTGACTTTGTGCTTACTCAGCTCTTGCTCTGTCATCCCTCATTTACCGAGGCCTGATCAGACCCCGCTGCCAACACATCAGCACATTTTCGGGGGCGTATGGCTCCCACCGCCGGGGCACAGCCGGTCTCCGTTGGCAGGCTGGTAGCCCACAGCAGTCCAGAGGAGTTAAAGTCATCCCCCTTCTCAACAAGCCTCACCATGCAGACGTGGGAGTCACCATCCCTCAGCCAGAGGGGCAGAAGCTCATTAAAATATGCTAACAAGGTCTTCTTACTTCACCTTTCATCTAGGAAGGAAGGTCCTTCTGTTTTCTCAGTTCCCCTTAGAGTCAGTCGCTTCTGCCTGGGAAAGAATTTGATTGATTATTGTATCTCGCTTCCACCATCTTTTAATTTCTTAATGTTTGATTTCTGCCTTGGTAAAGAGAGAAAAAGCCGAGTTAAAACAGACAGCATGCATTTCCCCGGTGACCTGTGAAAGAAAGCTTAATTAGCACTTGGAAATCCCTCACAGATCTCAAGTTCGTGCAGTTGTGGATGGGCTGCTGCTTGAACACGGGCTTGTGAGTGTCGATTTTTACAGCTGAAATCTGTACAAGTGTGTCTGTTAACAAGAGCATCCCGGGATCCCTTGTAACCAAACCAGCATCGTCAGTGCCCGCACTGACTAATGCAGGAGCAGATGTGGCTTCTTGGGCCAGCAAAGCAAAGCAAAGACAGATGTTTCTGGTCCTGCTGTGAAAGCAGAAGGGCTATCAACCAATTTTTTGGCCTTTAAGAAGCCTGTACCCCTGGCATTTGGCAGGATGAGTTGTTCTTCAAGTTCATAAGGTCCCTTAGGTCCCTTATCCTCTGCTCTGCTATAAAAATTCGAGATGGGCATCAGCCACTACCTGGGCACTGCTGAAGTGGTGGCTGCTGCTTGTTTCCAAGGTTTTCCCTTGATGACAACCCCCAAGAACACGAGTATCGCCAAGCTAGAGGCCAGGCTAAGCATTTCAAACCAGACTTCAACACGTACACTGTAAAAATTAGCCACAGGTTACCTGGAGGCAGCAGCTCACCCAAACACCCCGAGGCAAAAGGCAGCTCCTTCCTCACCAGCAAATCCCTCAGGGAGGCTTCACAATTAGCTGCCTCCTAATATGCCCAGCACTGCCTAAAAATCCAGGCTGCTTTAAAGCCTTGTAGCTATTCTCTGGCAGCAAACACAGAAAATCACTTCAGAAAAGCTTGACAGCGCTTACTGATTGTGCAACACCATCACCACCACCCCCCAAATCCCCCAGAGGTCCCAAGAACACAGAAATTAAACAGCTCCCACCCATGAAGGGGGATTTAATACCCCGAGAGCGGAGTGGGGCTGAGCCAGACTGGCCGAGAGGCAGGGCTGGGCGAGAAGAAATGCAGGTAGGCTTGAGCAAGACCCCCAGCTGCTAAAAATCGGTCCAGTTTGCTTGAAGATGAGATTGCAGTTTTTCCACCGAATGGATTATGAAAAGTAAACCATAAAGAATATTGAGCACTTGATATGACTGCTTTTAAATCGCTTTGAAACACAGATGTCCTTGACGTGTCTTAGTTAGGGTCAAAATTTAAATTATGATCCCGGAGCAGTGTTTTTTCTCAAGGCCAGAAGTCCATTTATGAGCTGAACCTCCTCAGAAACGAGCTTTGTTCTCTTCCCCATCTCTAATCATTTTTTTTCTTTTAAGCTTCCATGGCTCAGTCAAAACACATTGTATTTTAAGCCAGACCAAAGGAGAGAGGGGATAGAAAAAGCTGCAGTTGGGAAGTGGCATTCATACAAATAAATAAACAGAGGAGGCTGCAGCTGACATTCTGCTTTATTTCTTCTTGATTAGTTTAGAAAACAAATGTGGTGTGTACAAAGCAATACAGGCTTTGTAAATCCCTTTTCATTCCGATGGTGCAGTAAAGTGTGCCACGTTTCCCTTTATTATACTGCCTCCCCCGTGAACTTAAAACTTGGATACGATAAACAAATCCACTTGGAATGGAAAGCATGGATCTTGGCAGACAGGAAAGATCAGTTTAGTATTTAAAAAAAAATATATAAACAGCCTTTCTGCTTAGAGAGAATAGGATTGAGCGTGTCTTTAGCCTGCTTTGCATTTCCACAGTCCTGAAATGTTTTCCAAGTTCTATTTTCCAGACGATGACTGTAACCCTCTGCATCTCTTCTGCTTTTCATGGCCTGTTCATTTCTCCTTTTCTTCTGCAGAAAAAGGTTATGAGCCTCATCCCCCTCGTCAGTGATGATTTTGCCACAGCCCCAAGTTGCCAGGGATAAATGCGATTCTTAGAAAGTCCCTGGGCTCTCATTCCAGCTTTCCAGCTGAATTTGTGTGGGTTGAAATCAGGTTCCTCGGAGTATTCTAATTTCTGGTCTTTCTCCATCTGTGACTTGCAGATTTGTCTGTGGTAAAAATGCCAGTGGGGCGATGGAGGGTATTAACAGAAGCAGGTGATTTTACAAGCTTCCCAAAGTGCCATCAATCCAACCCTCAGAGCTAAATTTTCCTGGTGGGCAGGGTGCAGTTACAGCTGGGAAAGCGACTGCAATGACGAAGCCTTTTCCCTCAATAAGTTTGCTCACAGAGGATGAAATTAGTACCTCCAGACCTGTTGTCTCTCCAGAGAGAGCTCGAGGGAGGTTTTGTCATGCGTGGCCCTGAAATTGTGCCCAGGCTCACCCCCTCTTGGATGGTCCCTGTGGTCACGGGGCTGGTGATGGGGTTGGTGCTCTGTAAACTCAGACCCACAAACAAGCTCCTGACGGGGACACCTTGCCCTGTGCCAGTGCCAGTCTCTGGGGGTTTTCTTGGTCTTCAATGCCTTGTGCTAAAAGGAGAAGAAATTTACTTCTCTTTTATGGTAAAACCCCAAAAATTATGGTCAGGAAAAGGCCCCCACGGGCCAGTTGCAGCCCCTTGTCGTGCTCTGAGATGCTGGCAGACTGAGAAAAAGGGGGGCGTGGGAACTGAGCAGCAGCAGGGGTCAGCGGTCGCATCCCTGCAGCTGGCTCAGAGGTGCTGCCGGTGCTTTGGCAAGAGACGACAGCTGGAGGGTTTGTCTCCTGAACAGGAGCAGGACTTCGCCGTCGAACCTTTGACGCCTCCACTTACAGCTCAATTTCCAAAGCACCTCGTGTGTACCAAAACACTTCCAGCTGCTTTTTGTTTGCCTCCTAAATTCACCACATCGGGGAACTCCAGAGCTAAGAAATAAATCGCTGAAGCATCCTTGCAGCTTGAAAGCCGTAGCATTTTGACCTTCATCTTCATCTCATGAAGACAATACTCCCCTATTCCCATCAAGACTCTGTTGAAAAACCAGGCTGATCCTCCACTAACCACTGGTGTGATGGTTAGTCATCGGGAAAACTACCATTTTTCTCCCAGTTATAACCACTGAAACATCAGGGGACCCTGAATGTTTTATTCCCTAATTTTTAGCTACATGGGCTTTTGGGGAAGCTGTGGTTTCTGGGAGTAAGCAGCTCTCCAGAATAACTAACAAATAGGGAGATGATGTCTGAGAAGAAAACATCCCATAAAAATCCCTGTATGATTTTTTTTTTCCCAAAACATGCTTTTAGCAGGAAATGGGAGACTTTAATCAAACAAAACTATTTTAAGAGTCTATGGTTGAAACCAGCCACAGTAAATATCTCTGGGCGCAGAGCTGCATCCACTGCAGGGCTTGGGAAGGGCAGGGAAAGCTCTCCCATGAAAATATCCTTGGGGCCATGAGAGAGGGGAGCGGGTACCTCTGCTCGCAGCTCACACCATCCCCCACCTCACCGGGTGGCACCAACACCCCCACCCAGCAAAGGAGGGACCCGCTCCCCGGTCCCCGGGGCAGCCCCTGGACCCCGGTGGGAATTCCCAAATGCAGCCCACTCAAGCTCATGGTTTCTGCCTCCCGTGGAAGAGAGGGCAGGAGGAGGCTCGGGTGCCTGATCAGTATTCTTAGCCATAGCTGGGTTATTTAATTATCTGGGGATGGGCTTGTTTTAAACCAGATTTTTCAACTCGGGCTATTAAAAAGCTTTTCCTATAAATATCCCCGCTGTACATCAAGACCCAAGGGAGGGTCCCTGCACTCTCCTAATCTAATTTGTGGGAGTGGGAGTTCAGCAAAGAAATGCATCTGAGCAGGAAGCTTTTCAGCCTGAAAGCCACCTCCAACCCCCCCTTACTCTCGAAAACCTCCATTTAGCCCCAGCCTGTAGTGGAGGTGCCTCCTTTTTCCAGCCTCCTCCGGGGCAGGCGCCGTGCGAGCGGTGATC
>VZRU01001012.1:193055-206788 GCA_013398155.1 Pedionomus torquatus
CTCCCAGTCCTGGTCGCGGGGTTCGGGCAGCACCGTCTCCTCCTCCTACAAGCGAACCAACCTGGGGGGGCCGCGGGTCACCTACGGCTCCACGGTGCTGAGCTCGGCCGAGAGCCTGGACGTGAGTCAGTCCTCGCTGCTGAACGGGGCGGGCGAGCTGAAGCTGAGCCGCTCCAACGAGAAGGAGCAGCTGCAGGGGCTGAACGACCGCTTCGCCGGCTACATCGAGAAGGTGCATTACCTGGAGCAGCAGAACAAGGAGATCGAGGCGGAGCTGGCGGCTCTGCGGCAGAAACACGCCGGGAGGGCTCAGCTGGGCGATGCCTACGAGCAGGAGCTGCGGGAGCTGCGGGGAGCCCTGGAGCAGGTGAGCCACGAGAAGGCGCAGATCCAGCTGGATTCCGAGCACATCGAGGAGGACATCCAGCGCCTGCGGGAGCGCTTCGAGGATGAGGCGCGGCTGCGCGACGAGACGGAGGCCACCATCCGCGCCCTGCGCAAGGAGATGGAGGAGGCCTCGCTGATGCGGGCGGAGCTGGACAAGAAGGTGCAGTCGCTGCAGGACGAGGTGGCTTTCCTGCGGGGCAACCACGAGGAGGAGGTGGCCGAGCTGCTGGCGCAGCTCCAGGCGTCCCACGCCACCGTGGAGAGGAAGGACTACCTGAAGACCGACCTGACCACGGCGCTGAAGGAGATCCGTGCCCAGCTGGAGTGCCAGTCCGACCACAACATGCACCAGGCCGAGGAGTGGTTCAAGTGCCGCTACGCCAAGCTGACGGAGGCGGCCGAGCAGAACAAGGAGGCCATTCGCTCCGCCAAGGAGGAGATCGCCGAGTACCGCCGGCAGCTCCAGTCCAAGAGCATCGAGCTGGAGTCCGTCCGCGGCACCAAGGAGTCGCTGGAGAGGCAGCTCAGCGACATCGAGGAGCGTCACAACAACGACCTCACCACCTACCAGGTAAGAGGGGAGGGGGCCCGGGATGCGCCCAGCCCGGTTTGGGCGGTGGGAGGNGTCCCGCTCTGATCCCGGCACCGTTGCTCAGGGAACGACTTTCTGAAAGACCCTTTTGAGAACTTTTTTTCCGCTCTGGCTCTGCGTGAAGCCTGTGTCTGTGGCTCAGAGGTTTTCTGCGTCTCCGTTGCAGGACACGATTCATCAGCTGGAAAACGAGCTTAGAGGAACGAAGTGGGAAATGGCACGTCACTTGAGGGAATACCAGGACCTCCTCAATGTCAAGATGGCCCTGGATATTGAAATTGCTGCATACAGGTACAGTGGGATCGGTGTGGACATGTCTGGAATATTAATAGCACTGCAGGCACTGCTGGCTTGGGAGGCTTTCTTACAGATAAGAAATACCAGCACTCGGGGAACACAAGTAAAATTGGAGACTGGCTAAATTATTACAGCTATTCCAAAGTCTGCACAGACCATGGAGCATTTGCAGAAAGATTCCAGAGTTCATTAGGGACCAGCTCTCTGGTAATGGGTGGCAAAGCTCCCAGTAGCCCAGTGGGCACAGGACAGCATGACTCAGTGCAGTGGCACCCCAGTGCCGCATTCTGCCCGTGTTTACAAAAGCAGAAGAGGCAGCAAAAGACAAGTTTATTTTTAATTCCTGTTCATTTCACTTCGCACACTGCCAAGCAAGTGGTGCTTGTCATTTGAATTCCCTTTTATCGCTTGAGAGAGACAGTGCACTTGCTTGATCATGGTTTCAGGCAGGGAGTGCTAATCTGCTTGTCACCAACACTTTTGCTTTTCTTACTCAACTTTCCTTTAAAGGCATCTGCTGTAATCTGGAGCAGGAACGCTGCTTGCTATTGCCATCACCTGGCAAGTTTTTTTAGTCTCCTTTGAATCACTTCAGAAATCTCTTTGGAGAGCTGCTGATTTTTCTGGGTCACAGGCTTAGATGAAAAATGCATTTGAATATAAGAAAAGTAGGGAAACAAAAAGCCCATCTTCAGGTGGGCTTAAATTCCTGAAGCTGTTCAGACAAACAGAGAGAGAAGCTAGGGTCTGTAGCTGTTTGCTACCAAGGTTAGCTGAACAGAAGTCTCTCAAGTCTTCAGTTCTCATAGCCACACAGGAAAGGTGGGTGCCTGAGCTACTGAACTGGGACATATGCTCCAATTGGCTTTGAATGTCTCAGCACGATATTTGATTAGAGTCTGTTGGCTGTGCCAAATTCTCAGTTCATCTAAGACATAATGCATCCCATGACATTAATAATTTTGCCATACTCTGTCCTAACTTATGCCATACTACACTTTTTTTTTTTTTGACATTAAGGATGAATTTCAACCGATCAGCCAAAGGTGTTACCCTTGCCACATGCAAACCAAGCTAAAAGCTCTTTGCTGAATATGAATTTTGCAAAAGAGCTGATTCAAGGAAAGATGAACTAAGGCTGTGAGCAATGGATGACGCTGATCAGCTCTAGAGCATTCCACATACAAACCGGTTTCTGTCTGCTGACAGAGGAAAATATTCTAATAGCTGCCCTCTAGTTTCAGTTTCTGTGCTCATATTTTCTTTCCCCCTTCTCCTAATTCCCTTAGGAAGCTACTGGAGGGTGAAGAGACAAGATTCAGTGCCTTCTCTGGAAGCATTACTGGACCCATATTCACACACAGACAACCCACTGTCACAATAGCATCCACGAAAATTCAGAAAACAAAAATTGAACCACCAAAGCTGAAGGTCCAGCACAAGTTTGTAGAAGAAATCATTGAAGAGACAAAAGTAGAAGATGAGAAGTCTGAAATGGAAGATGCCCTAGCAGCTATTGCAGAAGAAATGGCAGCCAAGGCCCAGGAAGAAGAACAGGAGGAAGAAAAGGCAGAAGAAGCTGCAGAGGAAGAAGAAGCTGTTGCAGAGAAAGCTGCTGCAGAACAAGCGGCTGCACCTGAGGAAGAAGAGAAGGAGGAAGAAGAAGCCGAGGAGGAAGAAGCTGCAAAATCTGATGCAGCAGAAGAAGGAGGATCTGAAAAAGAAGAAATAGAGGAAAAGGAGGAAGGGGAGGAGGCTGAGGAAGAGGGGGAAGAAGCTGAGGCCAAGGGCAAAGCCGAAGAGGTAACAACAAAGGTAGAAAAGGCCAAAACGCCTCCCTCAAAGTCACCCCCTAAATCCCCCCCTAAATCCCCTGTAGCAGAGCCGGCCAAGGCTGTCCAGAAAGAAACGGCTGCAGAAGCAGGAAAAGAACAGAAAGCAGAGAAAGCTGTTGAGAAACCAGCCAAGCAGGAGGAGAAAGCAGCCTCCCCAGAGAAGCCAGCGACACCAAAGGTAACCTCCCCAGAGAAGCCTGCGACACCAGAGAAGCCTCCAACCCCAGAGAAAGCAGGGAGCTTGGAGAAGCTGGCGACACCGGAGAAGCCCCGCACCCCAGAAAAACCAGTGACCCCAGAAAAGCCTCGCTCTCCGGAAAAGCCAGCAACCCCAGAGAAGCCCCGTTCTCCAGAGAAGCCGGCCTCCCCTGTCAAAGATGAAAAAGCTGTGGTGGAGGAGACCATCACTGTCACGAAGGTAACAAAAATCAGTGCAGAGGTAGAGAAGGAATCCAGGAAAGAAGACATCGCAGTGAATGGCGAGGTGGAGGAGAAGAAGCAAGAGGGGGAATCCAAAGAGAAGGAGGTTGAGGAGGAAGACAAGGGCGTCGTCACCAATGGCCTAGATGTCAGCCCAACTGATGATAAGGGTGAGAAAATTGTAGTAACCAAAAAAGCAGAGAAAATCACAGGTGATGGTGGGGACAGTACAACCACGTACATCACAAAGTCGGTGACAGTCACTCAGAAGGTAGAGGAACATGAAGAGAGCTTTGAGGAGAAATTAGTGTCCACTAAGAAAGTGGAGAAAGTTACTTCACATGCTGTAGTAAAAGAGGTTAAAGAGGCTGAATAAAATAAACCATAGTTAAATTAAAAAAAAAATTAAAGAGCTTGGGTTGGTGCAAAAGGTTAAGCCATATGACAGCTGCAAAATGCATGTGAGTGACGGCTTCAAAGCAGAACGGGTTCTCTCATGGAGGCTCCAGACACACAGTATTTTACTTTTTTGTGCAATATAGGGAAGGGGGGGGGAATGCATGCAGGCTCAAGATGTACTCCCTCCACAGAGCTTGGGAATCTAAAAAAAATAAATAAACAATAATAAAAAATAATAATACTAATAATAGTGCATGAGATGAAATGTGCAAAGGAAGCTTTTGAATTTCCTGAGCTGTTGGAGGGACATATCTGAGGAACGACTTAAGATGTATTATGCAAAGAACCAACTGAGCCAAAAACAAACAAAAAACAGTAATAGAATATTCATGAGAACCAGAACTCTCCTAGCCTTAAAAAAAAAAAAAAAAAGCTACTTATAAATAATTATGTTTACCTCACTGGTGCAATTAGGGTGGACTTTTGCTCATGGGAGAACCTAGTTGACATGCACAGTACGCAACCTTTTGTTGTTTGATGTAAAAGTCACAGCAGTTCTTGCTCAATAAAGGTCAATACTGAAAACATGACTCGTCTGGTGACTTCTTTCTACCTCAGATCCTACCCTGAAGCTTGATGCTCTGTCCTGAACAGGAGCAGAATTGTGTGGTTCCAAAAGTTGCTTCAGGTTTTTCCTTGTTCTTCATTTCCTCATTTTGAACATAAGTTTGAATTGGAGATGATGAACAAATTTCCTGTAACGGAACACAAATATTTGAGCTGGTTGAAGCAGATATTTAAGAGCTGTAGCCTGTGCTCTCTAAAGTGAGGAGGAACCTCTTGAGCTCTGCAGGGTGGCCTCTGGGTGCTCAGAGGGGCTGCAATTGCTTTTGCCAACAAGGGGAAGGTCTCTCCACCACGTGCTGCTGACATTGCTCGCTCGAGCAATCCTGCTTGTGCCAAGTGTAAGTGTTAAACACTGCTGCAAGTATAATTCTCCTCCCTGCACACTCATCTCAACATGCAAGGAGAGCCTTAAATGGGCAATTTCCAGCCCATTCCATGATTTATTTTTTTTTCCTGTGAAGCCAGCCTCTGCAAGCCTCAGCTGGTCCTGGTGTCTTCTACGACACCTCTTTATCGCTTCAGTGTACACAGATCTATTAAAGAAATCTCAACCAAGACATCAGGTATACATCAAAAGGGGGTAGCTTCAGACTATTTTTTGTCTCCCTCCTGCCCTAATTCTGTGGGAACATTCTTGTCAATCCTGTCTTGAATGATCAACAAATGCAATCCACCTCTAAACACAAAACCCCAAAATTGAGAGTAAATGAATTCCTGGGGTGGGGAAAGAAGCTGTCTCAGAGATTACACAGCTATTCCTAACGTGTTCTGTACGTACTTGGCCATTCAAAACCAGCTGTAGACATGAGACCTTCCCAGACTCTGAAGTGAGGGTAGGGCTGGGATTGTACCCGCTGTGACCGACGGATCAAACCAAAGCATTATTCCATTTCCAACAGAAAGACCTCCTAAGCATTGGCCTGTGTCCACTGGTACGTGCAGGTTGGCTTTACTTAGAAGAAAGCCAATTAAATCTCCCTCTAAAAGCCCACTGCATGGAAAATAAACAGAGAAAAATGAAACAAAGGGAGAGGAGAGCCCCAACTCCAGTTTGGAGAACTGATATGTCTTGTTATGGGATTAACATTGTGTTTATTTCTATTATATTTCAAAAGGAAAACAAAGAACGCTGCTCCTGCTTTACTTACTGTAACAAGCAAAGAAATGCAAATATTTTTTCAGCCTGGGTTCACACGGACTGTCCTGAAAGCTGTTGACTAATTGAGGGTCTGATCAAAATCTCCGTGACTTGCGCGTGCTTTCCAATTCTTTACCCTATCAATAATTGAAGATCAAGTAGTTTTTAATTGAAAGGGTTCTGCACATTCTTCACTGGAGAAATTGTAAAAAGTCCACAGCAGATAAGGCTTTCAACTAAATCTGAATGCCTTTGTGCAGCAAAGTAATGAACGTTTCTCCTGCTGATATCAATAATGGAAATCTGTGCTCAACAGCTTGCTGGATGAGTGACGTTTAATTAAAGCAGAGTTAGCAAATTAACTGGCAGCTTCTCTGTAGAGAGCTTATTTGTGAGTTACATGGGTAACGTATGTGACATAAAAAACCCTCTGCTTTTAGGACTAAGAAGTTAAGCAGCCCAGTCCCGCTTGTTTGTTGCCAGTAACTGGTTGCACCGAGTTATAGTAAAATACCAAATTGGTTTGCGAGCACTGACACTGCTCTTCTCTCGGGTCTAATCCCAATTTTCAAGAGAATAACACTAAGCCCAAAAAGTAAACCAGGGACCATTGTTTAATATAAAACTTTCTCTTCGTGCGCTTCCAAACAAGCTCCAGAATCTGCTGAAGTATCAGAAACTGCCAAGGGGGTGGGGTGGGGCACCACCCCTCAGCACAGAAAGCCAGGCATCTTCAGCATCAATGCCAAGAAGGGTCACCTCGTAGAGGGGATTCAGTGTTGGTATCGGTGTAAAACTCAAGAACAACGTTAGCTCCCCCTTTTCCACCCAAAATATAGTTCAGCCTTTAGTTATTACCCAAAGCTGCAATTTTTTTTCTCTCTTCTCGAACACACAAAATAAATTTGTGAGTTTAGTCTATTTCCCTCTGCAAATGTTTCCATCAAACCCTAAGAGAAATAAGCAACTGGTTAACACATTTCTAAATATTTATAAAACTACAAGAACCGATTAATATTTAATGTTGCCAAGAGGTTCTGTCTACTGACATCTGCAATCAAACAGTTTCAAAAGGAAGCATAATTCCAGGGCAGAGCTGCATAAATAGTATGTTATTTGCCTGTTCTGCACCAATTAACTTCTTCAGACTGCGCATAACCAGTGAAGGGATTAATTACTTTCAGACACAGAAGTTCATTGATCAATATGAAAGACTCCAGGAAGGGAAAAACAATAATTAAAGGAAGTTACTGTGAAGATTTATGTGTTGTCTTTTTTAAGATGGACCATCAAGACCCCCGTGACTTCCAGAGCTGGAGGGCTCTAAACCAGGATCTTTTTACCATACCGGCTTGTGGAGGAGCTACAGTTAAGAGGTTTTCAGCATCCCAGAACTAAATTCTATGTGGAAACGAGCTGGGAAGTGTTACAGAACACAAATAGGTTGCATTTGCCAGGGAGCTGAGTCAGGCACTAGAATTTTCTCCAGGCACCAGGGTCTGTGCTTCTCCTATCCATCTGTGGGCTTCCTTCCTTCCCTGCTCGGGATTAAACTCCCCTTAAGTAATCTAGGAAGGCAGCAAATGATGAGCTGTCAAGGATTCAGCTAGCAGAGGGTAAATTCCAGAATCTGGGTATGATCCCTGTACAGGTCTTCCTCTTGCTGAGCAAAAGGAGGTATCTCAGGAGAGGTATTCAGGACCTTCGTGGGTTTGTCTTCCCTGTGCTGAGATCTCGGCCTGATCCGGACCCCGTCTGCCCAAACAGCAAGAGAAAATTCAGGGAGAGACTCACGGTTTTGTGTGCAGCCGCAACTTGGGTTAAAGTTTCTATCGTGTCTCCCTCTGCCTGCTTTTACTGCATTGCGTCAAAGCCAGCTCCTGGATCTCCAGAGGTAAAGCAAGCGCTGGCAGCAGGACCCCCACAACCCTGGGGGCACCTGCGCACGCAAACACAGGCTGCCATCCTCCCTCCCACCAGTTTAGCTTAGAGACAAGGCAGGACTGGGGGTAATAAACCAGGCTGGATGGTGGCTGCAGCTCAGCACTCTCTGCAGCTCACTTCCAGGGCTGTGACTCACAAGTTTCCCGCAGAGTCGTTAAACCTCTCCTCTAGCTGCAATACATTAAAAATAACATAAGGAGTGGGGATCGGACCGATACACGCTGCAAGGAGAAACGCCTTTGCTGGCGCATCTCTGAATGTGCTGGTCTGAGAGCATCCCCAGCAGCCTGGCTGCAGAGATTTGGAGAGCTGCAAGTTGGCGTTGCTTCCCAGAAGGGAAAGGGACACACGGGACTGAAGGAGGGATGAGTTTTCTCTATGAAAAGAAACAGGAGAGAGGATGCAAAATCAGATATTGAAAAGTTAAAAGGAGCCCAGAGTGCTCGTAGAAGGACAGGGTGGGGCCGAGGCTTTAATATATGCCAATCTGTGGAACAGTGCTTTGGCTTTAATGCCTGCAATGGGTTCTGATCAGGCACAGAGCGTGGTTTTCTGCAGGAGCAGAACCTCTTGCCCAGCTGAAATGCCACCCTAAGCATTTCCCGACCAAGGCACTTAACTGAATTTCCAAGTACCGTTTCTCAGACTCAATATTCTGTGGTGTTTGAGCGAGGGTATCACATACCAGAAGGAGCCGGTCTCCAATCGATAGCTTTTAAAAGCCTTGAGCGAAGGGCAGTCGAGTCTCTTGCCCGTGGTACGGCCAGTGCCCCCCACCGCTGGCCACTGCGCCCCTGGGGATGGAAAAAACAAATCTGCTTTGTAAGAAGAACTCTGCACAAGGACAACTAGGAAAATCTCCATGAAAAACAGAGGGGAAATGCGAAAATAAAAGCTTCATAGAGATGATGTTGAAGAAAAAGAAAATTAATTTACTCGTTTGCCTTCTGGTTCTCAAAAGCATCAAAAGCACCATGAAAGAAGGGGGGGAAAATGAAGTATTTGGATACTGGAACTCCCTAAACAGGAGTTACTGGAACGTAACAGAAGTTACATGTGCAATACAAGCTGTTCCCTAAATGGTTTTACCAAAACTTTTTCTTCCTCCTGCTGTTTTTCATGGGAACGTGGAAGGAAAGAGTTGTTTTCAGCACTTACCTCATCTGTCATTTTCTTCTTTGTAACTCTTTCAGCACTGAAAAGGCAGATGCTTCTGGAACACCCCTAAGATTTGTATAAAAAGACTCTTTCCCTCTGAACGTGGCCAGTGAGGAGAGCCCAGGAAAATAATCGACACGGAGAAGTCAGTGTACAAAATTAGAAGTTGCCCCCAAATCCATCTAGCTGAATGTCCCTGTGAGAAGTTCTACTACAGCCACGCTGCGCCAGCTTTAATATGGTTAAATTTGCAGCAATAATCTAGTACTTGCCCTTAGCACAAAGTTTAATTATATCCATTAGCTTTAGCCAATTAAAAAACAGGTTCAGACCACAGGACACGGATGCCGCTTTCAGAACCGTCAGGCTTTGCTGCTCCTTGTGCCTGAGCCCAGATGAGACCTTTGTCTGGCTCATCCTCAACACTTGAAGGCCCTGATGACCACCCAGTGGAGGATGAGCCTCTTCAGGCTGTAGCGGACTGACTTGAGGTGGCACCTCACCTTCCTTCCCCTCACACCTCACCACAGCTTTTTCCCTTTTTTAAAAAAAAGAAAAAAAGAAAGTCTCAGCTGCACTTGCAGCCACTCTTCCCTTTCATCACCAAACTGTCAGACATCAAGCAGTCTCCTGCCAGTGGCCAACACCCATATTTGCATTTTGTTCCCATTATCGGTTTGTTAAATTCCTTTTTCAAGGCACAAGGGAGTTTGTGTGTTCAACAGCCCAGCAAGACCCACCACACAGCTCCCACCACATTCCCACACCAGTGTATTTTTACCACTATAAGATCTCCATGTGGTATTTTACAGACCCTTCGAGAAATTTTTCCCCCCAAGGATATCAGCAGGAGACAGAACCCAGCACCCCATATCCCCTTGCACAGGCTCAAGAGACAGGTGTGATACACCCCTTTATCAACCATTTAAATGTGTAGCAACACATGACACATCCAAGGAATCTGTGTAAGCATTTCTGTAACTTTATTGACTAGCTTTATTGCACATACTTATTGAAGCCTCCATTATTTCACCCACCCAACGTTTCCATAATTATGTTAAATGCAAGTTAAAGACAACTTTCATTCCCATGACTATTTCCCCCCATTTTTTTAAATTTTAAGGTTCTGAATCACCCAAGAAGGACACAACCCCTGAATTCATACGTGTAGACCATGCGGCATTCAGGGAACAAGCCAGTGGGTGCTCTGCAAGCAAACTGATACTCTGCACAGAGAGAAACATCTTAATCATTAACTTTAAACCTCAGTGGTCACTGAATTAAATATGTGAGACTGCAATTTTAGCTGAGTCAATTATCATTTATTCTGTTGACCTGATGAGAAAGCTGTACTGCCTAGAAGTCAAGCCTTCTTCTTCACTTCACTCTCTTCTTTTCCTGCTGCTTCTTTCTCTTCCTTCTCCTCCTCACCAGTTTCCTCAGCAGTTTCCTGAGACTCCTCTCCTTCTTCAGCTGCTGTTTCTTCCCCTTCTCCTTCCTCTTCCTCACCCTCTTTGGCTTCTTCAGATTCCTCCTTAGCACCTTTGAAAAAACAAAAAGTAGTATTTCACATCTAGGCACTGCTCCTAATCCCAATTTAACAGGAGCCGGCACCCTGCACCCGTCAACTCCAAAACATTTGGATGGCAGCCAGCTGAATGGGGCTGGCAAGTGATTTTGCATGGAATGGCAAGTGATTTTACATGAAAGCAAGGACATTTACTCAGGACTGCAGAGGAAGACCACCAGGCATTTCACTCTAGACTTCAGAGTAACTGACTGTGGGCTCATTGCTTTAAGCCTTATCCTAAGAGTGGAGTTCAAAAGGGAATGTTGCTATCGCTCTCCCACTGGCTCTTCAGCTATCACTTCAGTATAATTAACTTTTACACTAACAAACTCCTAGTTTAATGGCAATCAATGCATTTTGAATATATTCAGGTTAAATCATTCACAATCTGTGCAGCTGAAGTTGGGAAAAGTGACTCTGGGTAATATTCCTTTTACGTTTTCTTTAAAAATGTGAATTTGGTAAATTAATTAGAGGGCACCAAGGAAATGACATATATTTTGCTTGAACAAGAAAACTACCTAGACCTCAGGCAATAGGTATTGCTATCCACTGAACCCAAGAGTGACAACCAGAGACATCATCTGATGTTCCTGTTATCAGGGGCCACTCTCTGGGAATCAGCATTTATCTCAGGATGTCACTGTTCCTTATTTTTGAGGGTGTCTGCAACAGCCAAGTACTGCTTGCTGCCATACGAATGTAACCTTACATGCAATTAAGAGTATCATCATCCTGGTTTTAGAAACCTGAATGGAAAAACACCCAGTGATTTTCAAGAGAAAATAGTCAGTCCTATAATCTGCCTGATACTGAATGTTTACCTTATCTTCCATCCTATACTCAGGCTCTCTTGCTTAAATGCTGTGGGCTTAACCCCACGCTCCTTTGCCCAGGTAAGCAGACAATGAGAGGGGTCTAACGATTAGACCTAGTCATCAGGAATTCTGGGGTTTACCCCATATGAGCAGGGTGAAGCATGAAAGAGAGGGATTTGAAAGTAACCTGAAGTACCTTCCTCCTCCTCTTCTGCCTCTTCACCTCCTGCTTCTTCCTCACCTTCCTCTTTCTCCTCCTCCTCACCTTCTTCTGCAGGGGCTGCCTTGGCTTCTCCCGCTTTAGCAGCCTCAATTGTTTCCTCTATTTCAATCTGTTCTTCCTGGACGTGACTGGAGTAATAGGTGGGGAAGGAACGGGTTGTCATCAAGTAGGAGCTGGACTGGAGACCGCTGTAGGCAGACCTGCCAAAAGTTGGGGCAGTCTGGGTGTAGCCACTGGTGATACTTCCCACACTAGTGAAACTGAGTCGGGTCTCTTCACCTTCCAGCAGTTTCCTAGCAGAAAACAAAACAAAAAGAAAGCCAAGAGAAAATAAAAGAAAGAATTTGGTTATGCTGCAGCAGTAATTCAGCAGATCCAGCTACAGACTATACTATGATGCTTTGAGCGACACACGCCCTGGAAATGGCATAGTTTGGAGTGCAAAAACTAGTCCACAATGAATAACTACACGGCAATGCCACCTCATCTTCCTGGAATGATTTAGGAGTTCCGTAGGTGTGCATTACTGCTGAATTCATACTCTTCCTCATAGGAGAAATAATAGGGAACCGCCCCCCCTAGGATTAGGTTCCTAAAGCAGGGGAAGTTAGAGGTGCATTTTGGGCTGCAGAGAACAAGGCAGACATAACAATTTGATGTTAGGCTTAGCTATTAGGTGAGGTTTGTAGCCACTTACTCAGTATTCCCCCTTGTGGCACTCCTAGAAACTCTCTTTCAGCATTTACAAGTTCTGACAGTACCTGGGACAAAACATTAAACAGCTACTCAGGAGCAATTCTGTTGTAAAGCATTTACTTTCTAGGAGATTGCTTCTGTGACTCAGAAACACAGCCTGTTCTTAAAAAGCACATAAGGGATTTCCAATTTTGAAGACACGGCCATCTGTATGATGAAGTTCCACTGATACGTGTTCTGTACTTAGAGATGCATTCTTCTTTAACAGAACTGAGATCATACGGCTGAGCAAAGAGTTCTGCTTGCAGATACACATCACTATATTCACAAAGTTTTCTACATATGGAAACCTGTGCCTAAAGCAAGTGTTTTCCCTCAAAAGCACTGCTCCTTTCCCTAAGACGACAATGGGAAGACTTGATAAAACTACCTACAAGAACTCGTGCTGGGGAAATGATAAATAAAATGAATTCTTTTGAAGAGAGAAGGGGAACCTGCTCCAAGTTCTGACTTACTGAAACATCCTCCCCATCATACCTATATGCTGCGATTTCGATGTCCAGTGCCATTTTCACATTGAGCAGATCTTGATATTCCTTCAAGTACCGAGCCATTTCACTCTTTGTGGTTCTCAGCTCATTCTCCAATTTGTTGATTGTATCCTGTTAGAAGTAATAATATTGACAACATAAAATTCTTAATTCCCCCCATGTCTATTAGTGACACTTTACAAGGAATTTCTCCAATCCTATTAACTTAATCTTGCTGTAGCAAGCAGAGAAAACAAACAGCTCTGACTCCACCCTCAACCAAAAAGGCAGCATTTACCAAATCCCACCTTACCTGACAGGGTTTTCCCATCCCTGTATCTACACCTCATTACTCCATCCCTACTTAACATCTCCCACCCGTCTACATCTTATTGCTCCATCCCTATTTAACATCAAGAGCCCAGTGTTCTGCTATCCAAACACACGGGCACACATGAGATGCCTTTTGATTTTAGCCTCTGTGTGCTTTTTCTAGTTGTAGCTTAGGGATATCTTTATGATGGAGAAGAGAAGGCTCCAGGGAGACCTTACAGCAGCCTTCCAATATCTGAAGGGAGCCTATGGGAGAGCTGGAGAGGGACTCTTGGTCAGGATGTGTAATGATAGGACAAGGGGGAATGGTTTTAAATTGAAGAGGGGGGATTGAGGTGAGATCTGGGGAAAGATTTCTTTGTGAGGGTGGTGAGGCACTGGAAGAGGTTGCCCAGAGAAGCTGTGGCTGCCCCATCCCTGGAGGGGTTCAAGGCCAGGCTGGATGGGGCTTGGAGCAACCTGGTGTGGTGGGAGGTGTCCCTGCCCAGGGCAGGGGGGTTGCAACTCGATCTTTAAAGTCCCTTCCAACTCTAACCATTCTATGATTTCACTTAAGGATAAGCACTCTATCACGCATCATGGTTCTGCGGCATTATGCATGATGGTTTTACGATACCTTAGAGCTCAGAAACGTACTGCCGCTGGGGAAACGGGTAAGCTAGAAGCGGTGTCCCCCTTTCCAAGGTGCCCCCCCTTTTCCAAGGTGCCCCCCCTTTTCCAAGGTGCCCCCCCTTTTCCAAGGTGCCCCCCCTTTTCCAAGGTGCCC
>VZRU01001012.1:208443-244082 GCA_013398155.1 Pedionomus torquatus
CTTGGGCCTGCCTTGGGGTCCCCCTCGGGCCTACCCTGGGTTACGTTGGGCCCCCCTCGGCCCCCCTCTGGGCCTACCTTGGGGTCCCCTTTGGCCCCCCTCCAGGCCTATGTTGGGCACCCCCTCGGGCCTACGTTGGGGCCCCCCTCCGGGCCTACCCTGGGTCCCCTCCGGGGCTACCTCAGGCCCCCCTCGGGCCTGCCTTGGGGTCCCCCTTGGGCCTACCCTGGGCTACCTTGGGGTCCCCCCTCTGGGCCTGCCTTGGGGTCCCCTTTGGCCCCCCTCCAGGCCTATGTTGGGCACCCCCTCGGGCCTACGTTGGGGCCCCCCTCCGGGCCTACCCAGGGCCCCCCCTCGGGCCTGCCTTGGGGTCCCCTTCAGGCCTACCCGGTGCAGCCTCCAGCCCCCCTCGGGCCCACCTTGGGCCTACCCGATGCCAATCCCTGGCCCCGTTCAGGCCTACCCCAGACCCGTTTCACCTCAGGCCTTCCTGCTCCCCCCGCCAGGGTTGTGCACAGCACCCTTCTTAACACAGAAAATTCCATCTTAACATGAGGAAGAAGTTTCCTTTATTTTGAGGGCGATGGAGTGTTGGGACGGGCTGCCCTGAGAGGGTGTGGAGTCTCTTTCTGTGGGTATCGTTAGAATCTATGTGGATGTGTTTCTGTTCAACCTGCTCCAGGTGACCCTGCTTCGGAAGGAGGTTGAATGATGATCTCCAGAGGTCCCGTCCAGCCCTTTGCTGCTCTGTGATTATTCTCTCATCCTCCATAAACTGCCCTGGTGGAAACACTGAGCAGGTTGTTGCAAACCCCGTGTTGTCGCTGGGGTCTTAGGGAGGCCCAGTGCTTCAGTGATGGCAGCGTGCACACAAGCCTGCACCTCAGACTCCCCAGAGTGCAGGTATGGATATTGTGTTTTGGGGTTTTTTTGTTGCCTGTAGTTTGCAGTTTTCTCTGGAAGTCTGTGCTTGTCAAGTTCCTGCTGTCCTCACTATGTCCTTTGTTGCAAGTGGCTTCTAATAACCAGGCAGTGGCAGAAATGAAGAAACAAGTACAGGGCGTGGTTTCTAGTCCTAGCAGAATACATTAATATCTAATTATCTAGCTTTTCTTCTTCTGTTCCTTGAAATTTTCTAGAGGCAGGTCTGTCTGGGACTTGGACCCACAGGGACTGAATATTTACCCTTGCCCAACCTGGCTTATCCAGAGACTAAAACTGGATAGCTGCATTGGAGCAACCTCTGACCCAGGCTATTATTGATTAAAACAAAGCAATATTTATGCAGCAGAGGTTTTTCAGAAGTAAGCTAGGAATATATTGAACACAAACTTCATGGGATGCTCAAATAGGCTATGATAATTTGTTTCTCTGAGTCAGAGGGGAAAATCTAGTACAAAAAAAACTCTTTAAAATTTTCTTGAGGAGTGAGTAAACATTGATGGAGGTTGGGGTACATTTATTGAGAGAGATACCACAGAAATGTCTAGTTGCTTCCTAAAGAAAAGGGAAAGACTTAATAATATACATAAATTAATTGATATGCTTGTCACTAATTGCAATGGAACTTAAGTGTTTCTGGCACAAAGATGTCTTTCCTTAAACAGGTCACCTACTAGAGATAGAGCAGGGTTGATTTAATCGTGTTTCCTATTGTCTCCTAGCGATCTCACATGATACCACACAACAGGTAACGTTCTATTTCCATACTTGAATACTGGTACTTGAATGCGAGGGGTATTAAGCTGAGGAGAACAATGGGCTATCAGAGGTACAAAGGTACAGTCTCTCTTCATCTGAGCTCACGCTAGATGGAATGAACTGTACTAAGAGCTAGTAGAGGCTTATGCATCACTCTATAACAATAGAGCCGATGAGATATTTTATTTTGCAAATCCAAAGTGTCCCCGTGAAGATCAGCGGAATTGCTGTCAATTTACAGGCACTATAAGAGAGGCTTCTACTCAAAATTTTATTAAAAATTTGTGATTTAAATTTCAGTAGTAGTTGCATTCATGCATGTTAGAACAGCTATCTGTTATTCAGACATTGAATATGCAAAATACAGCAGCACAGATGTAGTCTTATGTGCTAATACATTTTAGCCTTAACAGAGATTAGGTTTGACTTTTGCCCAAAAGAGGTAGCTTGTGGAGCTCCCGGGGAAGAAATGAGCAATATAGATATTAGAGCAGATAGAAAGCTTCACAGCAGGTTTGGTCACAGATTCAATGAGCTTCTAAACAGAAATTGTTATGGACTATTCAGCTAATGTGAACTGGCATACCTTGTTTCATGCCAATGGATTTATGCTAATCTTCCCTACATTCAATTTGAGCGTCGGATTTAATCATCAATTATGCATAAAGGAATAGATCTCAGCTTCTAAAAGAACTCCCTTTTATGTCCTAGGAAAATAAGCATTGTAATTCTAGGCTGTTAATAGTCTTTCTTTTATTTTTTAGAGGGAAAATGAGTGGAAAACCCCTTCCTGTCTGCCAGCAGCCTGTGCCAGGAAGATGGGAAAGTGTGTCTGCAGACAGCCCTGCAGTGTTGAGTTTCAGTGTGACTCAGAGGTAAGGATGAAGCTCTGCTACTATAAGGAAAAGAAAGGTAATACTGAAGGCATCCTACTTAGGAAGCTTGTATTTCCAGGTACAGGGTAGTTCTGGCTCTGATTTCCCCATTCCCTTTGTCTCCTTTTGTTGCTTTTTGTCATAACGCAGAGTATAATCTACCCCCTTGATGTATTATTAGAAAAATCATTGAAGTAGTGATGAAAAGAGGAACAGGATAAAGACTGGCTTCCAACTAGAATGAAATGGTCCGTGCCATTTGTCTCATCTTAAGATGGTATTGAAAAAAGCAGACAGCAGTCACTGGAGACGAGCTGAGTCACCCGGCAGCTTAGCATTACATCCCTTTCCATCTGCTGAAGCTGCTCTCTTGCTGTTTTAATGAAGTGTGAGTCTCAGGGTTTCATCTAACACAAACTTGAGGCAGAAGAATCCCAAGTCCAGGTTCTCCCCTTGAAAATCTCCCCTAGGTTGGCTGACCTAAATAATGTGAATTACCGTGATGAATGACACAGAAATGATAGTAGTGACAGGCTAAAATAGCATCTCTGCAGCCACATACTACTGCTGCATAAGCAAAGCACACAACTCTATGACGGTACATTCCTATTTGTGCATTTTCCTCTGCTACATACTCTGTAATTAACACGTACTCAGTCTAGGAATGGTGTTTCCTCAGGGAAGTCTTTAGGTCTAAACCTTCTGCTAGGGCCTTATCGAGCACCAGGAAGTTTCTTGAATGCAACCAGAGTCAGTGAAAATTCCCCTGTGCTGCAAAACACTTGAAGCCTAGTGGGGTTTTCCATTAGACTTTATTATTTTTCTTCTATTAATCAAAGAATGGTTTCTGCAGCAGAAAGTGTAACCAGGTACGTTTGTGGTTGAGGTGGATGGGAGAGTGAAGTCGGTGTTGTCTGTACCTGGCCTTATTTCAGCAGCATGAAAAGAACTGTGCCTGGTTAGTTTGAATTCATACAGAAATTGAGCAGTCCAAAGTCAGAAAAGCAAGAGCATTGTTTGTACTTTTTTTTTTCCTTTCTAATATTGTTTCTACTCTGCAAAGGTCAGAGCGCGTGGGGAATTGGGCACTCCCACTGCTGAAATTGTGAGCAGCTTTGATGTGCTGTGTACCATCGTATTTTTTTCTGCAGTATATAAAATGACATGGTAAGAGCTGATCTATGCTCAGTACTTCTACTCACAAAACAGGCAGCTGAGAGATACTATACACAGTAAAGTATGATTAAGCGATTTCCTTTCAGAGTGTTCTGTAATTGCTAATAAATTTACTTCAAATTCAAAAATCAACAGACAGGCATTCAGTGGCACCGTGTTTTTATGGATGGATTGATTTTTAGTGATAAGATTCATTAGAGCAGTTCTGAAGGAGAAAGGGGAGAGCTGGAAGAGGTCTGTTGCAGCAGTCAGTGCCTTGTGCCAGTATTTGGTGCTGTGGGAATGCAGTAAAGCATTCTTACGCCCAAGCTGTCCCTACAGATCTTGTCTTTACAATTTCCAGGAGCGGAGGGAAACCCTGATGAAATTTCTTTGGGCTTTATTCTGATGTGGGCTAGAATTTCTGTATCTGTCTGGGCTGTTTTTAAATTTTGAATTTGCTGAACACACTTGAAAATGGCTGTTCTGTGTCACTAATACTCTACCTATTGGGAATATTTTGAAAGTCACAAACGGGAGTAATGGCTCCTGCCCTTTTCCTGAAGTTAGGAACCCTTCATGTATACATCTAAAATGATATCAAAATCTCTGAGTGAGTTTAATTGAAATGTGCACATGAAAATACTCTGTAATGCTTTGATTCTCTTAATCCTGCTATATTTTTCTTTTATGAATTGGAATGAATCTTAGATTTTAGGAAGTCTGTTCTCCATATTCCAATCAGCCCATTTAATATAAGACAACCCTAACATGAATTGTCAAGGCCCATAGAGAATTTTGTCTGCAAGGACTGAACTACAGTACAGTACAGTACATACAGTATCTGGAAGACAGGGGAAAAGCTGCTAATAAGTATTAAATTTATTTCTTTTGAACAGCTATTTGCTTTGTTTGTGCCATATATAGCAAGTGCCTGAGCAGCTTTCATTATTATTGCTTACACCAATTCTGTTTTGCTGCGCACAGTAACATTAATTTGCTCACTTTGAGTTTGTTCTGTCGCTTGATTACAAGAGCTAGAGGAAACAGCCAGCCACTTCTTTCATCTGAGCTCCATCAATGAATGCTTAATTAGAAGATTCATTAGCTTTGTTTACTCTTTGGATCAGGACTCCAAACTGGGTCACAAATTCTGATGGCAGTTTCTCCTTGCAGTTTCAAGGGTTAGTCCTTAACTCACAGAATCAATTAAATAGATGTTCTGCTTTTGTTTGATTTCAGCAATTAAGCAAAAACACAAAGGTTCTTGGACAAATAAGATAAAACTCTCCAACCTTGCCAGCTGCAGAGCAATGTACAGGGATTGAAAAAGCTCACTCAGCTCATTTTGAAAGAGATCATTTACTCATTTGCAAAGTCTCAGTGCTTTGAATGGGTCTTCTGCCAACGTGAGGAGTAAGTGATTAGACTGAAGAGACTGAGGGCCTTCAACATCTGAAGCTCGTTGTAAGTTGGCACTGGGCTGTAGGCTTCACTGATGTTCTGTCACTTAAGGCTACCTGAAGATCTGAGCTTCATCTTTTCCTGTTGTCTCTTTGTGAGTGATCTTACCTGTCTTAAAGCTGTCACCTGAAAAGCGCTGTTTTATGATGCCATAAAGTACAAAAGAATAATTGAGACGGTTCTCAGCTGAATCAACTTCTGATGAATTGCAACAGAGGTTCCTTTCCCCCCTTCCCGTGATTTGACGAGTTACAGAAGACAATTCTTATTCTGCATTCATTAGTATTAACCTGCCAACCTTAATGGTTGTAACCTCCAGCTGACACTGGATTGTGCAAGGTGGGAATCAGTCAGTCGGATCTTATGATACATCACAGAGCAACTGATAGGCATACTGTGCAGGTGTCCCACAGCAGTAACATGATGGGGCTGAAATAAAGCAATAGAATCAATGTCTTTTTACCTTGCTGGGATTTGCAGCCTCTAGCATGGTTATTTTCCCTTCCAGTGGCTTATCCAAGTCACTCCTTATATTTTTTTACTTTTGTCTTGGAAACCTTTTTCACCACATTAAAATGTTTCTCACAATGTGGTTGTAATAGTTTTCAGTCTTCAGTGTTTCTGAATTGCTATTCTTACATGATTTCTTCTCAAAGTAATATTAAATTGAAGTGAATGCCATTGTTTCAGCTGACTGGAAGCAGAGTGCTCTGCCTACATATCTAACCTATACCAAGCATGATGATTCAGGTGGAATGTTCACGTCTCTACATCCCAGTTCCCATGGAATCCCAGGAGAATTTGGACACAAAACTCCTTCAAACTCCTTTGAAAAAATACAGTTTGTTACAACTGTTTTTTGCAGGAAATATGAGGTACATGCCTTGTCATGCATGTGTCTTTATCTGTAGGGGGAGCTGAATATGTATGCTTACAAATCTTCATATTTTTGAAGCTGAATACTCCTAGCAGCAGCAGTATTCAGAGGCAAGTAGCATGACTTTCCCCGTTTTCCCATTTCTGCTGACCACATATTAGCTGTGCCAGCTGAAGTTAGTTCTGTTGGTGATACAGTGGGTAGAAGAGATGAGACTGCATTTAAAATACATTGGGGAGCATATGAAAGGCTCATAATGCAGTCAGAGGCTCTATTTCCTTGCAAAAACTTTCCACTATGGATGACAATAAAGATAAAATGCGGGTCAAAAGGAGTACTCATTTGTGGACTGCATGCAGAATTAAAAGGAAGCGAGATCTTACATCTGTGATCTGCAGGGAACGTAAGCATAGTCTGAATTCCTGATGTGGTGTTCCTTTGATCACAGAACCTGGATGAACAATTGAGAGATACGTCCCCTGTAACTCAATTATTCTTTAAACCTTTGAGAGATTTTTCTCCTTGCTGCCTCTGCAGCAATAAAATTTAGGCAGGGTGTGCACACAGCCACCTCTACCTTTTAGTATGTGCATAATCTTCCCCTTACGCACATGTGCAAGCATTTCTTAGCAAGATATAAGCATCCCATTATTTAATAGTCTGGCATGTACTGCTGACCATAAAACACAGAAGGAAAGTGAGCAATAAAGCTGTCTTAGTGTCGTGCTGCAGCGTGGTGACTGGTTAAGTCTTGCAGCGGCGAGAAGTTGCTCAGCTCTGCAGTATATGAATAAAAATTACTGAACTTCTGCAGCCAGTGCACCTAATGTCCTACATCAGATCATCTTGCCTGCATCAGATTCTTGGCATTCTGTTTGGTTATTAAGGGCGATAGTCAAGGATTTATGCGCATGTAGGATAGAATATGAAATGCAGCCCATTACGCTGGTTTTACGCTAATATAACTTAATTGAAACATTTGCAGAGGTCTGCAGGGGTTTAATCTCTGGCACCGCTCCTCCTAGAGAGAAAATGGTTTGCACTACTCTTAAGGCATAGATGAAATTACACAGCCTGATTGAGAGGCTCTCGTGGCATGTGTTAGCTGTGAAAATTCAAGTGTGTTTGTCATATTATTAATAAGGGCGGATGAGAAGTTGCCATTTTTTCTTTTTATTTCTGCTATTTTTTGAGGGGAATAGAAAAGACTTCCAGTTTCAGTATTTTCAGCCCCTGTGTTGTCCCTGTCTGAGACCCTTTAAAAACTCTGAGGTTAGTGAACTTGCAGCATGAAATTTGGCTTGTGTCTGAGAGAAGCGTATTCTTGAAATAACAACTTCAGAAGCACTTAGCATCTGTAACCAGCCACTCTCGCGATGGTTTTTGGCATTGCCAAAAGCTAATCAGTCATTTGTTTTGTTTTAGTTTCCCAAAATCTCAAAGGGGTGTTGCGGCTGTTGAGCAGATGGTTCTAAGTGTTACCTTCTAAATGATTGCCTGCTTCCTCTCTGCCAGCAGAAATGGTGATGTGCCCCAGTTAATTACTGGCCCTATAATTAATCAACAGGGGCATGGGAGATTATTTTATTTACCTAGCTGCTCCATGGCAATTGGGATGAAATTCCCGCAGCAGCTGAAAGGAGTGCAGTTTCTAGACCTCCACAGTAAAAAATAAAAAGCGATAAATCTTCAAGGGTCTGCTGGTTCACAAACACGGCCATCAGAACTGACTAGAAATGGTATTAACTTTGCTTTTCAAGGAGAATAAACGGGCCATTTATTATGAGGTGGGATAGAGCACTTGAGACGGTGCTGTAGAGAATGGCTCTGAGTAGGCGGGGGATTAGGAAAGATGAGGTAGCCAGATACATCCTTTCATCTCTCATTTTTCTACTCCTGTTGATGGAATCCATAAGAGGATGTTTGTGAAGTTATAATAAGCATTTTTCAAATACTGAAGCCAAACCTGAAAGGTCATGTTTCACCTTTTGATACAGTGGCCTGCAGTACAGAATAACAGAGCTGGGCAGCAGCCTAAAAAACATTTGCAGTGAAGAGTTTTATGGGTGGATGTTCACTGCCTCCTGGTTTGTGCCTGGTTGCAGATGGGATGACCATTGGGGAAGCTGAGAGTTAGAGCTCTAACCTACAGGACCTCCTGAAATGCATCCACAGCTCCTTTGCTCTGAAAAGCAACAGTTTAGAGGCTATCTTCAATGCCTCACATTTCTAGCTAATATTTTCCCTTCCCAGCTTTCACTTACCTAATTACATTGCAAGTGCATAAGAGCACTCTCTCTCTGAATTTATCTACTTACAGCATCTGTCAGGCTGATGGGGCTCTACAATGTATGGCAATGTCAATAAAAATAAAGCATAGAAGTAGCACTTCTTGATCAGTTAAGACAGTGGCTTGTCATCGTAAGGAGGAAGCCACTTAAAAAGATTTCAGTGAAGATATTTGTACAAGCTTTAAGATGTACTTACGCTTTTGAAGTACTGGGAAAATGTTTTCAAGATAACTTTATGATTTCAGGAAAAGATACATGGTTTGTTACACCCATTGCACATTCAACGTGGAAAGCAGTTTTATTGGTTCCTTTTGGGTTTTTTACTTCAAGAGCGGCTCCGTGCAACTTGTTTTTCATCTTTCTTTTTCTTTTGAGTGTGTACGTGAAAATAGCAAAGAGGAAATGGACGTATTACCCACGACATCTAGGGACACGTGGAAGTTTCTGTAAGGCTGGGATGCTCCTTCTGTTGTATTTATTCAGGTGGTTTGTGAGCCTGGCAGGGCTCTTGTTTCCACTGTTCTGAGCAAAGGAGAAGTGCCACAACCTGGGGTGTTCTTGCAGCTACTACAAGCTTTAAATCCAGTACCATCTGGATTGGGTTAAGACCAGTAAGTCTAGAGATGAGAGGTTCAGAAAACTGATTAGATGCTACGAGTCGACAGAGTTTGGTGAAGGAGAAGCCTTTCTGTCAGCTGGCAGCCCTGGAAACAGCTGCTCCTGCAGCACAGACCAGCCAGTAGGAAGCAAATGCCTTGATTTGTAGGCACAGCATAGTGAGAGAGAGGCAAAGGTGCATTTTTGGGCTGGCCCCTGCGTATGTCTGGGGTAGCTGAGGAGGAGGAAAGAGAAAGGGAGGAGTTATTTCTTGTGGTAGTGCAGCCTGATGAGTAAGACAGGAGGCAACCTATTGAGTTCAATGGCCCCTGGGGTTTGATGGTGCTGTGTTCAGAGGGGAAAAAAACAAACAAACCAACGCATTGCAGATTTCATTTAGGCTGGCCAAGACTATACAGCTGCTTACCTAGAGGGGCAGAGCTACTATCCATATAATCTGACCTAAATCAGTCCTTCCGGAGGCTTGCCATGCCTCAGCAACCTGAAGTGGACTGAGAAATGCTGGACACAGGGGGAAAGGAAGAGGCTGCAGGAAGGGTTAATTCTGGATTTGCAGCTCCCTGGGGGAAGACTGCAGTAGTTTGGTGCTCCCTGTACTCCTCCAGCGCCTCCTGCTGGGAATTCTCCCCATGGAGCTGATGTTTCGGGGAAGAGGAAGGACACAAAGGGAGCAGTAACTTTTTTTTTCTGGTCACTTCGAAAAAGGAGATGGGATCTGTCTGCATGAGGTCTTGTAAGTGCCCAGGGTGAATGTGTGAGGGGCAGCAACGGGGGCCGGGGCAGCCCAAGGGAAAAAATTAAGCATCCTTAGGATGGGATGGGATGGGAAGCGGTAAAGGGGGATTTGACCTCTCACAAATGGAAATGAAGGGAGCAAACTCTCTTGCATCAATCCTTGGCAGTGTCCTTTGCCCATCACTGCAGGGATGTGATGGTAGGACCCTGCACTGCCTTCCCTGTAGTGGGGATTTATGGATTGACAGAGATTTGCAATAAGCAGAGAGGGGAAGGAAGAGGGAAAGGGGTTGTTTGACTAGCTGCTGTCAAGTGGAGTTCAGAGAGAAAGCATTGCTCAATCTGCCTCTTCCCTCCTCCCACTGGGAAGCTGCTGCTTCTGCAGCAGGTCCAGTTTCTGGCAAAAGTTCAACACTGCACCAACTTTCAAAGAGAGAGGAGAAGGGAGGGAGAGAGGAGGAGAGTCCCGCATAGAGGAGGAGCTACCATGGCCCGAGCTCCCTTTGGCCAGAAGCCTAACTGCTGCAAGCAAGAAGAAAATCAGAGAGAACAACCCTCCCCTTTCCCATTCAGCAGCACCATTTGTTTTATACAGTTCACAACTTTTCAATAGCCTTATCACCTCCAGAACTCACCCCAAGAACTTGTGTTCTGTGGCTTCTGCTACCTAAAACTCTCCCCCAGGTAGCCAAAAATGATGCAACAAGCTAAGTATCCATGAGATCAGAACAGTTTTCTCCCAGGGGAGGTGGGTTTATTCTCCAAGTGTTCTGAGCGAACACTTGGTGAGGGGAAGGAGGAGAAAAAAGTCCATTTACCTCTGCCCCAAAAAATCAGCAACACTCCAGATGAAGGTGCAAAATAAGAAAGAGAAAGGTAGGATGGGAACAGATAGGAACTCAAGACAAACCTAGCAGAGCATGAGCAGACAGCTGAGGAGCAAGCAAGAGTGGGCTTTGTACCCACTGTAGATCTCTTCTCCCTCACTTCCTTACAGCCTTTGCTAAGCAAAGTGTTTTACAGGGCAGTGTCTGTGGACAGCAAGGGCTTCTCCTCACTAAATCTAGATCATGGGAACCTCTGGGAACAGCCCAGTTTCCCACTCTGGTCGGCACAAGGGGATCAAGTTCCCTGCCTGCCCTGGCACATTGAGCAGCTTTTGGGTGACTGTCAAGGCAAAGCACAAGATTCCTTTCGTGCACGGACGACGTGCACCTTTGTACGTCCATCCCATTGAAGAGCAGCTTCAGTTGCAATGGTCTGGACATGCAGTACTTTTTGGCCCCTTTGTTTTTTTTCCCCTGTTTCTGCCCTGTGACAGTTTATTCAAGTCAGTGGTATACAGCTATGTGAGGGTTAGATGGGGTGCAGGAGGGGGAAGAAGAATCAGCTGCTCTGCTGCTCCCAGTGAGTGGGAGGTGAATATGGCAGAGTGGGAGTTAATAGCATTTCTGCAGCTCCGAGGGAGCGTTGGGGATGGCTCTGGGTTGCGGAGGGGAGACGGGAGTGTGGCAGCTTTGCTGGTGCTCCCCATGAAGCCAGGCCCCAGGGAACGGGCACCATGGATGCTCCGGGAAGGTAGTGCTTATGGAGGGAGCTATTTACAGGGAGATTTTGTGGGCAGAAGGAGAGCAGCTCTCAGTGGGAAGGGGGCTGGCGTGGCTGCAGTCTCTCTCCTGCAGCTATTCCTGATGGGGAAGGGCAGGCCTTGTGCTCGCAGCCAGGGAAGGGCGGTGGCTGCTGACATGCTCCCTTTTTGCCGCAGAAGGATGCTGACTCACTTCTGCAGCGCCTGCTCCTCCTTTGGAACTTCCAGTCATTCCTAGTTCTCCCGCAGTGAAAGTGATGGAGACAGCTCAGACTCCTCTCTTCCTGTAGCCAGACTTTTCTCTCGCTTTCCTCTTCTCTCTCTTCTCTCTCTCTTTTCTCTTCTCTCTCTCTTTTCTCTTCTCTCTCTCTTTTCTCTTCTCTCTCTCTTTTCTCTTCTCTCTCTCTTTTCTCTTCTCTCTCTCTTTTCTCTTCTCTCTCTCTTTTCTCTTCTCTCTCTCTTTTCTCTCTCTTGTCCTCTTATTTTTTTCCCCTTTCTGGGTCCCAACTGAAAGAAGGCGTTGTTTTAAACTTAAAATTTATCACTGTAGCTACATAAGGTGAAGCTGAATCTATTTCTCCTTTGGTAATGGATCTTCCTGTTCCTCTAGAGAGCAGCAATAATATTTGATGAATACAGCGAATGCTGCAGCAATTTTCTTCTTTAAAGGAGCCCTCCTGGGCATTGAATCAGCAATGATTATCCATCGGGCAGACATTTCTTGGAAGAAGGGCTGGGGCGGGGGAAACATGATTTTTTTGTGTGTTTTGCTGGAATAGGCAGCAATAAAGCACTGTGTACTGCTGCATTTTCTACTGCCTGCTATACAAGCTATTCCTTTACCCTCTTTTTCCTCGGGGATTGCTGCAGAACATCTCACTAAAACTCTCAAAAATTGCCCAGCGTGCAGCTTTGGGGAGGGTACTCTGCAGGAAAACAGGGAGGTGAAAGATGAGCCTCTGCAGGAGGCAGGGGCTTGGGGAGAAAGGGGTACAGACTGACCACTGATGGCTGGCACTGAAAAAAGCCCTTCCATCAACATTTCAGTGTTTGTCCTTTCCAAACACTAGTGGCAGCTGCAATACCACATAGGAATTTATTAAACGAAGGGTCCGAGTCTCCTAAAAACCAAAGTGCTTCTTTGAGCAAGCTTTCTTGTCAGCGGATGCTGATTTGCTGCTTCCTTTCTTATAGCTCTATATCCATATATCCTATAATCTTAGTTCTTTTGTGTTACTACAAAGAGGTGTTGGTACTAATTTTTATTTTTTTTAAGATTAGCTCATTCTTTCTATTTTAAAATCCTGTTTTCATTGGTTTCAACTTCCATATTAAAATCCAAACCCTAACTTTTGTTTTGGAAGCTCTTTTGTCTTCCCATATTTGGAAACAGGGTCTTGAAATTTCTTAATGGTGGTCATTACTGCAGTCATATCTTGTTTCATTATGATACGGTATGATGAAGTCTTTTAATTAAGTGATCATGCGTAGTTTATTTCAGAACACTTGTGGATTTATACAGTAAACTAAACTTTACATACAAATACACTTTTTTTTTACCCTCTTCCTATAGTGTTTAACCCCATGTACTGTTTACAGCATGCAATCCAAATTCTGCAGGGAATACCTTTAGAATTAAAGGTATTAAAAATATGTTTTAAAAATACGTTTGTTTTCCCCATGGTGATCTCACTGTAGTTAATTCTAAAATGCATCTAATGGGGAAATATATGCAAGAAGGAACATTTTATCATTTAACAAACCATTGCAAGCCATTTCTTCCTCCTCCTAGTTTTAAGACAAAGCAAGGCCAGCTGTGGCTAGTCCTACCATAAATCTGGCTCATTGGCTCTTTCTGGCCTCAAATCTAACGATAGGTTTAAAAATAGCCAGGGGAGCAGCAGGGTACATTAGCTGCACACAAAAATATCTTTATCGTTAGTCCCTGCAGTTTGTACCTCTAGCATTTATTTTAGTCCAGTGGCCACTGCTAGCCACAAATCTAAATCAAGGCAGCCGTCCTTGGCACAGACCTGCTTTAAATCTCGAGACCTAATCCTAATTTGTTTCGGAACATGACTTCCAGGGAGAATTCACTAGAAGGATAAAAACTTGAAAACTTGTTTCTGAGCTGTGAAATTCTGGCTTCTTGTGAGCTGCTGGTCAGATGCAGAAAAAAAGCTTTTCTTTTTTCTTTTTTCTTTTTTTTTCTTGTGTTCAGAATCTGCTCACATACTTATTGTTTCCTTTTTCAGATCTGTTTTTAGCTCAGCTGTTCCAAACTGCACATCTTTAGGGGATGCAGATGTTACATAATGAGTAAGTTGTTTTTCTACAAGAAAGACAAGAGGGTTAGAGTGGAGGCTTGGCATTAGGAAATCTTTTTTTTGTCAGTGCCTGCAATTTTCCTAAAGCTATTTATATAGACAGAAGGGCCTATCTGCCTGCCTGCAACATCACTTACATCAGGCTTCGAGACTTCATGTGAATAGCTTTAAGGGGATTACACAAGTTAATAAGGAGTGCGTGTAGGAAGGCTGTTGGTCTTCCCTTCCCCGTGTGTCTCTGGCTTCCTCCCACACTTATCATCAAAGTCTCAGCCTAGTAAACTGCTTTAGAACATTTGGAACCGATGCCTATGAATCTTCTCTGGTAGCTAATGGGCAGATTGTTCCTAGTGCACTTTGTGTAGCTACAAAAGGAGTTTTAAAGACCAGGCTCTTGAAATGTAATAGTTTCTCAAAGATAGAATTAAAGGATGGAAGAAAACAAAGGGGAGAGGAAGCATCAAGGTTCTTCCAGTGCTTTAATTTCAATGTGTGTTTCTATAGGTTTGATTGACTAATAATAGAGGAAACCATTGTCTTATTCTGGAGCTTTAATCTACAGATCTCAATATGCGTCACAAATATTAATCAGGAAGCTTCAAAGGAGGTTTGGATTGTCTTAGCTAAATATTAGTTAAAGAACGTTGAAGTGGCACTGGCAATATTTTCTAAAGATGCTCCTATTGCATTTGCTCATTATAAAGACTGCAGTCACAGGCTTTTCATGAGTTGCTCCAAAATTATACCATTGCAAAGGGAAACCAAAACGAGGACTTTTTTGTTATTGTCTTACGTGAATACATTTGATTATTGATTTTAGTTAAGAATCTGATTGGCATCTTTCTGAATGGAAAATACTGGCTGTGTCTTTCCTGCAGTCTGTCAACATTCGGAATAATTATGTGCAAAATGGAAACTCTTATTTCCCCAGGCTAGCACACCAGATATGTAAACCCATCGTATTAAAGGAGTAATTTACTTAACAAGGCACAAAATTGGCTTGCCATCCCATGAATAATTGGAATAAATATCTGCCATCTGAGGCCTGGCTGCAACCACTAATACGGACTAAGATTTGTGAGGTTTGGCCGGACCGTGTGAGTATGCAGCATCGCTTACAGACTGCAGTAAAATGGTTTATGAAACAGATGTGTCAGCAGGTAGTAGAGTTGGTTACAAGTTGTTGTAAGGATGGGCTGACCCATCCTTAGTTGAAATTGATTAGTTGAAATTGTAGCACAAGGAAATATTCTGGATCCTGACACGGAGGTTGTGTTATTACCTGGGTATAACAAGTATAGTTTTCTGTCTCTCATATTCCTGTGAATCTGGTGTTATATTGACAGTATAGCTTGGAAAAATTGTCATGCACATCCTGGTTTAAGGAGATATTTAAGCATGAGCTTAACTTAAGAAAATAATGTAAAAGTGTCAATCTGAACTTCACAAGTAGCACACGTATCCTCTGCACATGTCATGGCACATCATGCCTGTTTAGCAGTTGGGAACGACACACATATTTATGGACTGTCAAAGAGAGCTGGTCAAGTAACACAGTTTTATGCGTTCCTGTGAGTCCCACAATGCGTGTTTTAGGAATCGTGTACTCCCAAAGATCTTTGTTGTAATGTCTGTAAGTGATTTTCTGAGGCTGTCCATGGGAGAGCAGGAACCTGAATTTGGTTACGTTGTTACCCCAGAAATATCCTGTTCTTATGATACATAACTATTGGTTCTAATAACAACTGAGAGAAGATGAATGGGTGCTGAGCTATATTCATCACAGCATTTAGCTGTTTTATATATAGTATTATAGTGAAAGGCAGGTGGTGTCTCGTCTGTCACCCCAAATTCTGCACATCTTTGCTTATGCACCTTCTAGTCCTGCCTAAAACAATAGCCCTAACGATAGTAGGCTGCTGAAGAGCATGTCGATTCTATTAGATGTGCAGCTGCTGCAACAGTTTTAATTCAATTTGTTAAGGGATATAGACATCAGCTCTATTAAATTATCTGCCTATGAGAAATGTGGGATAAGAGGGACCATTAGCAAACGCCATATGCTAACCTCAGCCCTGTCCACACCATCATGTAAGTTATGAACAAAAGCAAATTCCCATTTGTAGTTACCTCATATGAAAGAGACTTACAGGGTCATCACATCCCATTGCTCATGCAGACGGAGGGATGAGGTTTGGGTGAGGGGAAGAGGACACAGACAGATGCAAAGCTGTGTGATGGATATGCCTGATTACAGCATGAACAATAGCTGAGGAGAGAGGATCATGCTGAGCTTGCTGCTGTGAATTTACTCAAAATTTAATGAGCCCAACCTGCCACCTTTGCATCCCGTTGATCGGAAAGAGTGCAGAGTGAGCCCAGTATCAGACAGCAGGTAATGTCATTAGTGCACGGTTTTGTTGCCATTCTTTGTAGGAGATACAAAGCCACCAGTAACAATAGTTGCAGGTGCTCTTGTCAGTACTTCACAGAAAGGTAAACTGGGGTTAACAGCATTTTGTCCTCTGCTCTAAAATGACAGCTGTACAGTTGCACCTTAAGAAATACTCATAAGATGTCATGACTTCCAGTTTGCTTCTCCTATGCAGTGGCCTAATTACTAGTCTACCATCCTGCCCAGAGGGTAAAACATAATCAAAAGGTTCAGAGGCTGCTCTAATTAGGTCTTACCTTCCAAAAGCTGGGAATAAAATCCAATTTTGTTTTACCAGCAGGCCCCTGTTGTATCTATTTGATTATCCTGTTTCCTTCAAAAGCATTTTATTGGGGTGTTTCAGTCCAGTTTAGACTATTTATTTTCAGATCACCTTCCCTTGCTTTTATTTTAAGAGGCATTCAGTATCTCACATTATGGCTTCCCAGCTTAGGACCGGACTTCAGAGTACCTCCAGAGTATAAATAATATATAATGTCAAGAAGGAAGCTGTCTAGAACATAATTACTTGCAGTCTTTCTAATAACTTGGAGTCATATTTAAGGTTAAATTTCATTCCAGGTAGTCATGAAGGCCAACCTGATTAGCAGCGTTAGTAGCACAGCAATCATCTTTGATACTAGATTATTTCTGCTTTTCCCCTATCTGTTTTTTGCCAGCGTTCATTGATTGAGTGTGCTGCTCCAGGCACAAATAAATAAATAAACAGTCACGTCCTGCAGTCCTGCAGCTAATCAATGGGCTGCTTTTTAAAAGTCTGCCGATCGCATTACAAGGGCAACTGCTATTGCAGGTTCAGCAGATGCGGCTGCAAGCTGTGATTTTGCATGCAAATGTGGTTTAAAAATAAACCAGTGTCTCCCTGCCTCTCAGCTCTCTGCTTTCAAAAATGGCCTGTTCCCTCAAATGCTAGAATGCATTTGTTTAAACACCATTTTACAGGATGAGGCTGCCACAACTAGCAACTTGTTTCAGCTTTTCTTACTATTCCATTACTTGTACAAGGTGAAAAGAATTTCACATCAGAAACACCCACTTTAGTCCATCACCATTGGTCAATATCATTGGATGCAGTGCCCTAATATATACTGGCAAAGCAATTAAGTCTCATTATTTTGCTTGATTCCCATCCTGAAGAGACTAGGTGGAAGCAGTGTTGCCTCGTTCCAGTTGTAATAGAGATAAGCGATTCAGTGGATCTTTTAATATGCCATAATCGTGATTTCTTTCATGTAAAAAGTGTCCATTTTATTTTTATCAGTATGGCTCTCTTTTGTCACTTACTGATGTTTTGGAAGGGTCATAAATGCTTAGAGAATTTTGAACTATTGTGTGAGTACTTTTAGGTCAGTGACAGCAGGGGCTGAAGTTTAACAGATGTTAAACTAACCTTGTGTTCTAAATACCTGGTTATTAAATAGTGCGTTTGAGTGCTCAGTGATGCTTATTTCTGCACACCTAGACGTCCTTACTTGCTCTCTTTTCCACACCTGACACTTCCTAGATTTTACTCTTCCACGTTTATAACAAATGCATTCTTTTGAAATGCAAAACAGTGGCAGAAACCGTTGTGTGGAGAGAACTCTGAGTAGCGTCTGTAGCTCTGATGAATCTTTATTTTAATAACAGGTGGGTTAACAAACATGAAAGGAGAAGCTTTTGAGGAAGAGAGGCTTGTCTCTTTCCTGCCAGGTTGCAAATATACTCACTGTCAGCCACAACTGCTTTGAACCAGTGTGTCCCAGTATACATTACATTTCAGCCTGAGCTTTCTATAGATCTTGTGAATTTTAAAAGAGGGGATATCTGACCACAGGACCACTCTAATGTTATAAAATGTTACGTGAAAAATAAAGAATCATCCTATAGGATTTACATTTTTAGTACCAAATCACCATGGGCTAAAGCCTGTGTCCTTTATTCCTATTTTATCCAAAAAGTGTTTTGTAAGGATAGGTTCAAGAGGGATTTAGGCTTGTGTCTTTCACAGGAGCGTTTTTGTCTACTCTAGCTGTGGCAGGTCTGCAGAAGTGCCAGTGTCTGTGACTTGTCTAACGATCAACAGTGACAGCAGAACATGACACTATTGTGCGTTGGCAGATAACAGCAAACAAATTGACCTTATGTATCGCCCGTGTCGATAAACCGAACAACTCTATTCTTTTGAAAATAACTTCTCTCTCTGTTTCCTGCTTTCTCTCTTCTCCCTGCCCACCCACCCTCCTTTTTTTTTTCCCCCCAGAAGATAGAACCACTGGTGTGTAATGTAGGCATTTCAGTACCGGTTTAGGTAGTCTTTATGTACCGAACTACAAACCTCCCAGTTCAGGGTGCTTAGTCTGAAGGTGAGAAACCAGGGGCTGCTGCGTGTTATTCCAGGTTCTGAGGCCAATAGTCCATTGGCAGTGAAGTATATCGCCTACCCTCGGGGTATCCTGGAGCAGACTCCTTTGCTCATAGGTGTCCTTTATTCCTCTATGAAAGATTTACAGAAAAGAGGATGATCTGTTTTGCACAATGTAGATTTAGTCTTTCACTACCACATTCTCTGTTTTGTGATATACTCATTTCTGTACCACTCACCTCAGTATATTAGCTGACTTCTTCCTGAATAGTTCCCATTTTAAACTGAGTTGCAGAATGTCATGCACTTTCTGTAGGATTTTTTCTTTTTCTTTTTAGAACAGGGATAAGTAAGGAAAGGGCTAAAATGCCTAAGAGCTTGCATGTCTGAGACTTCAGGAGTTGAGCACTGAATGGCATTTACAACACATTATTCAGAAAATACTGGGCAGACAACATACCCCTGATAGGACTTACTGAGTATCTGGACTCCTTCTTTAATGCCAGTAGTTTTGTGCTTTTTGCTAGCGTGATTTACAGCTCCTTAAATGAATTAGTACCTGAGTCTCGCTGGTCTTGAAAGAACACCTATGCATCATCTTACTTTGACAGAGCAGCTAATCACATCAGGAGAATTAACAGACGCGTAGCCATAAATTCTGGCATTTAAACTTCATACAAGGATTGGAGGTGAAAAACTGGGTTGGGAGCCAAGTAGATGCTGTAGCTTACAAAATGCATCCTAGGCATTAGGGCAGAAAGCTGGAAATCAAGGTCAAAGCGTGCAGAAGTGGTGTTTAATTCAGGTGATCAATAGTTCCTGCCCTAATCACTTGTTTGCACTTCCAAAGCTTACCAAAGTAACCAGAAATACTGATCTCTAGGTTTCTGTGTTCAGGGAGACCCCTTTCCCATTCATCTTGCCCATGAAGGAACCAGAATTTCCAGTGGTTGACCCCACAACATTCTCATGCTGGCTTCCCAGAGGTGAACTAACTAGTACTGGAAGTCAGCTTTTCACATATCCAGTCAAAAACTACAATCAAACAACATAAGTGTCTCAAGCAGAGCATCTTTAGCCAGTAGAAGTTAAGGATGCTATTTTTATAGTGTTGACAGTAGAGAGAAATCAGTTTCTAGTCCAGTTAGCTTTGCCTAGTCCCATCCAGAGGTGAAGCACAAGTAATAAGAGAGCCTTTGAGGAAGGAAGCAAGCAAGATGTAAGAAACATAACCTTATCTTTGCTTTCTTCTCATAAATCACCAAGGGTAATAATGTGTGTCATCAGCTGCAGTGAAAAGCTCTACAAAAATCATCTTTCCAGCTTGAAATCTGGGACAAAACACAGAAGTTTATATTGAGCAGTACCAGATAACTCCCTGCAAACACCCTTGAACTCTGAGTTAGTTTGGACCTTGATTTTTTCTGCCTGTAAACTGTGAAGGATCTATACACGCGACAATAAATGTCTACGCATAGTGTGGATCGCAAGTGCTCTAGTGCTCAAGGAACCCTCTGCTATTTTGTCCCCTCCTATTCCACCCTACAACATCTGGTCCTTTATCCAGTAGTATCTATTGCTAGACCAGATGTTTGCTTTCATTGGCACAGTTATTGGGAAAAATATCTCTAAACACAGGTATAAAAATTGTGCAGGAGCCTTATGTGCCATGGGCTGCTGAATCTCTCTCTCATAGATTTGTGTGACTTTACACCCACCTGGCCTGAACTGCTAAATTACCTGAGCATCAAAGGAGAATCGGACCCACCCGCTTCCCAAAACCCATTGCCCTGTATTTTCATTCTGTCTGGCGCCAGAAGGATGCAGCGCCTCAGCTGTCAGCAGTGAGACAGTGGGCATCACCCTTGGAGCTGCTGCAAGCAAGCAAGAGCACTGAAAACTATTGTCAGGTTTTTATTTCTGTTAACGGGAGGCTTAGGCATTGCTGTGCATACGAAAGAACACAGTTTTCTCCGGGAGGTACATGTGCCTGGCTTATGCGTAAGGGCTCAGTGGCACTCTTGTTTGCTTTTTCACATGGCATCTGGTTTTCATCTTTCCTTTATAACAGGAAAGGGATGTGTCACTGCTTTCCTCCACCCTGTACTGCAGTTTGTCTTGATTTTCTTTTCTTTCCTGCAGCCTTGGCCGATTAGGCTGTTAACATAGTTATTTGTGATGAAGGATGGGAGGAAGGCAGAAATGTAGGCTCTGAAAGAGAACAGCAAAGCCGTGGGATTCTGCAGCGCGTCCCTCCCGTCCATACTGCATAGTCATTAATAAAGTCCCATAGGTTTCTCACCGCATGCTCTCAGGCTCGGAATCTGGGCTGCCCTTCACAGGGGAGTAAGGGTAATGCTGCTTTGGTTCTTCCCAAATTCAAATAGCTCTGACCTCGGGGACTGCTCTGATTTACTGTCTCCAGTAGCTCTCTTGCAAGCCAGTGACAGACAACCTGGAATAGGTGAACTACAAACTGTTTGGTCTGGGTTTCCTCAGATCTTTGCACAGTAGTATTTTTTCAATGGCAAGCAAGAAAAGCAAGCAAACATAAATATTTGTGTGTAATAGAGTGATTTGTTTAGGAATCGGACACAGACAAAGTTCTGATCTTGGAATGAAATTTAGGTCAGCTGTGAAATGAAAAGTCAAGGGCATTCCTTTAGAAAACGTTCCTCTGCTTTAGTTTCAGCAAAGTTCCACTTTTCCTTCATGTTTTGACTGAAACTGTTTCTTGAAGTTGGCCTGGATTTACAAATAGCTGATTTTTCATTAAAAATTCAGTCAAAGCCTGAACTGTGCCTCAGTTTCCCAAGTAACCCGGATGCGTTTGGGGAACTGCAGCGTCATGTTGCCTTGTGTTGGAACTTTGCAATAAAATGCAGGGATTAAGATGCTCAGGGAGGTGTTTGCAAAACCCCCTGCTCTGCAGCAAGCACTTCCATGGGAAAAACAAATCAAAATATTCTTTACACACACACATATATATGAACTTCGGTTTTGAGGAAAGAGGGTGAGTATAGATCACTTGGATCCTAACTTCTACCTTAAATACTGCACAAATTCATGCCTGCTTTTTTGAGGCAGTTTGCTCTGAAAAGGGTTAAGCTTTGTGTTTGTCGACAGCATTGCAGCAAAGGGGATGAAGTAAGCTTGAAGGGCAGAAATGATGTACTGCATCTTTAACAGGGTGTGTCGATCCACTTGCTGCAGTCTCTGCTGCAGTGAGGTTTAAATCCGGCTCCGACTGTAGGTCTTGTTAACCCTCCCTATTTAATGATAATTGGGGATAGTCATCACATTCAGCCGTGGTGCCAGTGTGGCCCTTGATCTGAAACCCATGATTAGCCCCTGAAGGATGGGAAACTTTGTACAGCACAGATTCCTCAGCTCGGTCACCCGTGACAGGCCAGAAAAACTTTTTCACCGATTTCTGTGCTTTAGGGAGTTAAACGGTTCTGCTGTATGTAAAAAGGAGGTGGCCAGAGATTTCAGCCCTCTGTTGCATGGTGCCCTGTTAGGAACTTCACCCAGTCATCAAACGTTTTCTGCAGCTGTTGCTGAATGTGGCTAAATCAATTTGAGACTTAGAAGGAGGAGATATTCAGGCTGTTGAAATTCCTTGAGATTTTTAACAGTCCCTTAAACTTATTTTACGTGTAGTCATAAAAGACGTTGGCTTTTAAAGTACCAAGAAACAGGTTTGAGGGGATTAAAAGACAGAAATGATTTTGAAATTGTACCTTCTGCCTTCGTAACTGCAGTGCTAGCTGTACTGTGCTGGGCAGGCAGCGATGCCAGATTGGTTTAGTTATTCAGAGCTTCTCGGAGGCTCCTGAGTGCTTGTGCTTTTTCATATAAAAACATCCATCCGTAACAGAAATACCGTGTTCGTATGAATTTGTGTATCATCAATTTGATAGACAGTGTTTGCAGTTATTTTTATGCAAAAAGAAGACACTTTTCTAGCCTACCTTGTAATTTATTACTACTCTGACACAAAGTGCTGCTGTAAGAAGAGTGCCAATGTCACCAAAGGTACTTGCTGTTTCATGCTCAAATCTCATCCTTTTTTGAGGTTTTGATCTCAATAATGAATCCAAGGCTTGATCTTTCTTCTAAGAAACTGAATCAGTGACAGGTATTTTAACCTAAAACCGAAAGTAATATGTAACCAAAACAAAACTATGCTTTAGGACATCAATTTAATAGCAACTTAGAGATTCTTACAGATTTCATGCTGCTAACTTATTTGTATGCACAGGCTCCTGCAGAATATGTGGAATCCAGATAAAACCAATCAGGCTTCCTGCTAATATTAAGGACTGAGTGCAAGATCTGTGCTTCTGTAATTATAACGTGGCAGACATAATTTCTGCTCGGCTGTGAAGTGTTCACTGTACTTTTGGCACTGGAAATGAGATAAGTTGTTTAATTTCCTCTGATGTCATGAGAATTCATAATTCTAAATCCGGGGGGGACTTCAGAGGAGAATGCAGAGAACTGCGAGAGGATAACATTTCACTTAGATTTATACAGCACATATATTTTCAGAGAAAGTGCAGAGCCAGACTTCAAAGCTCATTGAGCGATGTTCCAGAGCAAACCGTTTTAGACGACATGCACAGTGAAATCCTGCTGATTCATCTGGATCTTCGCTTTGGCTTGGATGAACTCTGGTGCCACCAAGTGCCAGCCTGCAGTAAGAAAGCAGCCCTGCCTGATGGACACACACACAACTTCCAACTGATCTTTTTCAGGGAATGCAGAGATCTGCAGCAGGTGGGATCAGGGCTAAAATCATCTCTGAAACACAGAAATACAAAGGCTTGGAGTTGGGATTTACAGCACGGATTCTTCCAAAACCTTGAAACTTTCTGCAGTTTAGCTATTAATAACTGATTTAGCCACATTCTCAGCTTCAATTTCTTGACTGAAAAGACAGAACAATGGTTTGATTGTTAATATACCAGACAGAGATCCTACAACACAGTTTAGACCCAAAAAGTAGCAGATGCTTAATCATGTCCTTTTCCTCTCAAACCAGACATTCAGCAGATTTCTCAGCAGAATTGCAAAGGGGTGGCATGAAAACTAGCGTGAGGTTGCTGGGCTGGATTTTGCATACAGGGAAGGAGCTGGAAGGGACATTATTCTGTTGGCCTCTGAAATGCTAGTTTTGCAGGTGGAAAGGAGGAAGGTATGAAATTGTGGCAGCCTTAAAGCAATGGTGGGTGAGACAATACATCATATGAATACATTCATCTTATGTAATCTCAGAGAAGCAAGCTTGCCAGAACTGACGTAAATAGAGAGCTGGAACATTTTTAGGTATATATTTTTCCTGATTCTCAAGTGGACTGTATCTGCCAGCACTCACTGTGCTGGTTAGATTATTTTTTTTTCTATAGTGCTCAAGGTGATCCAGGTTTGTCCTGCATTCCTTCTGCTGTGTTAGGAGAAGGGAATTATGCTTGGGTTTTAGAGCTTGGGTGATAGAAACTCTTGCTGTCCTCATTGATGGAGCTTTACTGAATTGCACCAACTCTGACAGTATATTATCAAGAGTTGGGTCTTTTTTTAGTCCTTGTTTTATTTTGAACAAAATTTGGAAGATTTTATGCTGGCTAATTACACTGTACTACTGCGTAAGTCCTGTTGCAACTGGAATGCTTGCATAAGAAATTAAGCCTACATTAGCAGATAGCCTTGAGTCTTTTACAGGAGATCCCTCTCAGAATGGGGACTCTAGCCCAGTGGAGAATTGTTCCCTACAGTGTATTTTCTAATTGCTATTTGCATATGAATCTAACTGACATTTCCTAAGTGGGGAAAAACTGGAAGTAGCCAAGTCATAGATAAGGCTCTATGACTTTTCCTTTTCTACCTTAGCAGAAAGGCTGCAGGGTCCCTTCGCCCAGCTGAGACCATCGTGTGCCTCCCCAGGAGATGAGCCCGGTGCCTGCAGCGCTGAAACAAACGTCTGCACGTTCCTGGGGCCGGGAATGGCTTCATCAAATTGCGGATCAAGTCTGCTTCTGCCTTTCCTCCCGCGAAACAATTCATTGAACTGCTACCTATGAATCAGTCAGCCCATCTGGTACTTGCTGGAACCAAAGAGAGCTGAATCACCACATTGAAGAGTCAGAGTTGGTCCCTTAATTGATGGATTTATATCTTAAGATGTGAGAAGCATTCAGAGGCCTGAGCGGTGTCAGCAGTGGTGCTGATTTACAGCAGCTGAGATCCAGCTTCTCATTTGCTTTCTAATGCAGACTTTGGACTAGTAATTACAGCTGGCACACGCACCCAGAGGAAATGCACATATTTTCTCCTGGAACAAAAGGCTCTGTCCTTTTTGTGCAGTTTTGTGGTGCTTTTTTTTTCCATTTAAGTAGTGTGTGTGTCTCTAATTTATATCTCAAGACTGAATTGATCTTCCAGGCTACAGACTGTCATCCCTCTCTTTCTGTTACTGCATAAAGAAAGCGTGTCTGATTCTGGAACCCCACGGTGCTTAATCCTCCACCCCGAAAGCTGGTGTTGGATCAAGTACTTTGTCTTACTCTGATTAGTCCTTTATGTCAGCAGATTAATAATATAATCAAGTCTTCCTGCCTTTCTTGCAGTGCAGTTTTGATGAACAAATTAGTTAATGTTTTAAACTGTTATATTAAAAATAAGTACTTGGGCTGGATTACTCGGGCACGGTATTAACAATCTGTTCCTCCTTAAATTCACTAATCAAAATTCAGATGAATAGGGAGACAGAGGGAAACTTTTTTTTTGCCTACTACAGAGAGTTACCAGTTACCAGCAAGTAATGTTATTTTCTTTTGCTTGGTTGGTTGGTTCTGCTTGGCTACAGGCGGCGCATGTATTTCTAAATGCCTGGCAACAGCGATCTGACGTCAGTCCAGGCTCGCTCCTGAGCAGCAGAAATAGAGTTCCTTGTCAACGTGTCCTCCTTGCGAGCGAGCTGCATTGTGCTGTTGCGGGGACAGGCTGTGTCTGAGGTTTCCTGGTGGCGCAGAGAAGCCAAAACACCCCGCTTGGCTCTAAACAGGGGGTATAAACAGGCTGGTGGCGGGTGCTCTGTGCTGAGGGCATGGGTGTGAGCACAGCAATAGCCGTTTTCCCGCAGGAACAAGGGACTCCTCAGCACAACTTCTGTGCGTAGCGAAGTGGCAGAGCCACCGTCTTCCATGGAGCAAAATACCATTCCATGCAAGGCAGTGGTTCCCAGTTCATGCAGGACCTGTGGAGCCACCTGCTGTACTGAGTTACCAGGACCTTGTCTCACGGACTCCTGGTTCTTCTGGGCTCCACACAGAATAGGAAGTTTTATGAAAAAGAAAAAAAAATCTGGAATCTTCAAAATAAACTGGGGTTGGCATAGTACACAGAGGGAAGCCTGCAGAGGGTATCAATTACATTGCTATGATGTTCGTCTTTGGTGTGGGTTTTAAAAACCCAATGATGACTGGGTTTTGCAAAATGAAGATGCTTTGAGTAGTGGTTCATGTGCACATCTACAGAGAATCCTTACACAGCATGACTCTGCAAATGCACTTTTTGTTCTCACACAGCAAATACCGAGACCATAACTGGATGACAATTTTATCTCGTTGTACGTCTCTGTGCTGGAGGAGGCAGTTTTTCATTTAGAAGAAAATTGTCTCCTCCTGTTTGCTGGTAGCTGCAGAAATATTTGAGGCAGGCAAGGACTTTTGTAGGAAATAACTATACAGAAACTGAAATACCGCATACTCTTCACCTCTGCAAACTGCTCTTTCTTCATGGATGTATATGGAGCTCTTTCATTTGCTTTCCTTGTGCTGCTGCCAGACCTTGCTGCAGCCTTGCCCTGAAATGGGCCAGGGCTGTTCCCGTTCTGCAGTGAACAGCATTCTCTCCTTCCAGAGGCTGGGCTACTCCCTGCCGAGTCTGGGCTAGCACTCTTGTTTTCCATGCTGATCTCTTGGTGGCATCTAGTGTTTAACACCTGTAATAACGTCTTGTCACAACTTTTCGGGGCTGCAGTAACCTTGAGGGCTTCCCCTGAGATAAAGCCTTTGTAGATCAAATGTCTGTGACAACCAACCTCTGAACCAAGGCAAAAAACCGACTGTTTTTCATAAAATGTATCTGAACTGCTTAAGAAAAAGCACTCTGCTCCTGCATGTAACAGGCTTCCGACTTGCCCAGGTGGTTGTAGCTTTCTGGTATCCCGACCGGCAAAATCAGAGCCTTGATTTTGTAGTGCTACTTTTCATTTAGACCTCCCAGGAGCAGAGGAAGAAAAAAAGTCCTACTTTTAAAAAAGGAATTATTGATTGCAGTCTGCTGAAGACAACTCTTAAGAATTATTGAAAGTTCATTTCCAGCCTTGGAAATTTTGATTAAATCTGACCACACTACCCCCTGCTGAGGACACTTTCGGGAACAAGCTCTTCAGACATTAAAGATGTAAGAGATACATTAAATATAAAATAGTCGATAGCCACGATTGAGCTGTGATGGATAGGTACCACAGGCTTTGCAAAAGGCCTTCTGCTAATAGGCACTCTGGAATTAGGCAGTGATTCGTAATGAAAATGCCTGCCAGCACTTCCTCCTTTTAATCTTTCACGTGATCTCAAAAAGGAGGGAGAAGCAGGGTTACTGGCACAAGAGTGAAATACAAATTCAGAGTTTGTAAGTCTCTTGGTGCCTGGTGGTTCATTGCAGTTGTGCCCTAGTGGCTCCAGGTGAGAGCTCTGGCCTATATGATCGCAGGGAAACAGGAGTGAGGGAGCGAAAGAAGAAAAACCCCACCTGGATTTTCATACTGCTGCAAATAGGCAGAGTTTCTAAGGTACTAGAGTAATGATATATTCAGTAATCTTTTCCTTTATCCTTTAGCCTTTTGCAATGAGGTGTCTCTAACGGGTGGGTGAAGAATGCCCCAATAGCAGCAATAACAAGGTTTATTCTTCTATCAGAAAATTAACTGAGCTCTGTTGTATCTCACCGATTATCAAACTGGTTTAATTTTCCATAGTAAATGGGAACAATGTAACATAATAAACCCCACAGTATGTTGGCATTGAAATGAAGTATTTTATCAGCAATACCTTTCTACAAAAGCTTTATCTCCACAATAATGATTCAGTCAGATGGCAGGAGGGGGGCCCAGGCACATTCACGGTGTGAATGGTGTCATAAACCAGACATTGCCCTGGGGACAATTCTTTGCTGTTCCAGATGTAGCAGAATCCTGGGCTTCCTTTTCACAGTTCCAAACTATTCGTGGAGCTGCTGGATGTAATTGCTTGCACAGAAAACAGAATTCGAAAGTGTGTGAATCTGGTTTTTAATATAGTTAGAAACAAGGGGCTGAAAACGTCAACCACCCTGTGACCATTTCATTCTACAGAAATCAAGGACTAGGTGAAAGAAGACCCATCAGTATTACAGCTTTTTCATAGACAAATACCAGTTTGAAAGAGAGGAGTGTAGATCAGCCTACCAGTTGTGAAAATCATCCTGCTTGAATTTATAGAGTGCTTTGTCCAGCATTAAATACTCTTTTACTCTAATAAAATAGGAAAAGAATAAAAGACAATGATTAAAGCAGAGAGGGGGAATTGGGAATCCCTGGGTTATGTTCCAGGCTCTGAAAATGTATTTAACCTGAAGACTGAGAAACATGAGATTTTACTTTTCCACCGTAATTAGCCATGGAATATCATTTTAAACAGCAATGCCACCTCTGCTGTTTTTCCTCCACAAGTCTGAGTGCCCTTTTAAAATCAGTGAAATCAGCTCATTTAAGCCCATTTTCTGTACTTTCCTGGGCCTGTTCTTTAGGCTGATTCACTGAAGAATATCAATATTTCTGAAGGAAGAGTTACTCGTTCCTTGCTTTCCATCATTCTGAATTTAGAAAGCCCATGTTGGTAGCTGGGGGGGGGTTTAAGTAACCCCAAGTTTAACTAGATACAAGACTCCGGCACACACCCCGATTTCCTTCTCTAATGATCTAAAGATGAGTTGATAACGGTCATTTCTTGTGGAAAGTTCTGGACTGTTTCAGTCACCTACTAAAGAGATCCTGTGTTGGCTCATTTACAGCAGCTGACAAAGTGTCTTCTGCTCTTTCCTTAAATCTGCTGCCTTTGCTCACCTCATTTTACATCAGGCTTCGTTTGGGCAGCTCCTGCCTCATCTCCTCAGCTGTTGACTGGACAAAGTGACAGAGTATCTTAATTCACAGGCTTTGTACTAAAAGCTTGAAGTAACTAAAGGTCTATTTCTGTCAAACTTTCTGTCATTCCCTAGAAGTAGTCACAAATTCCTGTCCAACAATTTGGATTATGAGACTTTACCCAAGGCCACTGACTTGCAAAACCTTCCATCAAACGCAGCCGTCCTTCAGACAAACGGAATTGCAGGATAACCTCAGCCTGTACCTTCTGCTGCCCTTTCTAAAAGAAGCTCAAAAGCAAGATAAAATAACTTAATATGCAGCTGTTGGGAAAGATCTTGGCATCGTGACTTGAAATGTATCAGTCAGATGATCTCTGACTGAAATTAATGTCACAGCCCTTTTTGACATTACTGAGACCAACATTTGGTGCGTGAAATGTGGAAGGCGAGCAAAACTATTTCTTTCAATGAGGCCGTGCTGATTTACATTCATCGAGGCTCATGACCACTGCATGAATTACTAATATGAATAACAAAGTCTGGCTTCCAGCGGTAATTCATTCATGAGCTGAAGAGTTGAATTTGCTGCTGGCCCGTGAGGCTCCTTCTCAGTGCATGTGGCAGCAATAAATGGGCTCGAGTGAATTATAGATGATGAAGACCGTTAAAAGCAATTTTACAAGTGAGATCTCCAAATACTCTACCACTTGAGGTATCATTTCCCATTGTGTTTCATTTCAGGAATATTGAATTTGGGACTTAAGAGTACCTACAGGAGTACGGTGTCAGGCTTCTCCGATCGGGTTGGTGCAGATGAGTAAATGAAGGCACGCATCACACTGGCATTTGCAGCACTGAACATATTCTTGAGCGTTGCAGATGTGGTGTTAACACCTTGCATCTTCTAATGAAGCAAATATCCTACCGGCTAATGCAAAAGTTGATTGTATGATTGATGCTTTGATTTGCATGGATAGAATTCATGCCTGAATAAAGGGAGAGATCACCATCTGGATAAAATGCAGACTAGATGGGAAGATTCTTCTGTCCTTCCTTAAAAAGAAACAGATGGAGGAGGGGGAGAGAAGCTATGCTTTGAAATTTTAATAAACTCAGACATAAAAATACAAAGCTATTAAAATAGAAACGCCAACTAACTGATTACTCAGAACCTGTTCATCTGACTTAAGGGTACATCAAGGCAGAAATTTTCAAAGCTGCCTAAGGGCTCTTACAGTCCCCATTCCTGTCTAATTGAAAAGGAGTCAGGTTTCAGTAGTCGGATGGCTTTGGAAACATTTGCACAAAATCATGAAACAGAAGCGGTTACGTTTCACCTAGAATTGCTCTTGAGAAAAAGTACTAAAGCCGTCTAACAAACTGTTACCCTTCTCAGCACCGTATTGCCCCGATTCAACAGTGGCAAAACCGGACTGGATCAACGGCTCTGCCCCATCAGGAGTGAAGAAACTCAGGGCGGAGGTAGAGGGGATGAAGGGGAACCTCACAGCACTGTGTCTGCAGCCCTGTCCTGTGCTGGAGATGGCAGTGATGCTGCTGCTGAGGAGAAGGAAAGTCCTCCTGAGCTCTCCAAGAAACATGCGCCTGCCTATTGGGTGCAGATCCTGAAGTTGTTAAAGCTGGGAGGTTTTGAACATCACTGGACCCAACTGAAGCCACGTGAAGACGGTATCTGCACAGCTCCTGAATTTAAGCTGCTAATCTTGTGTGGCACTGGGGACATGCAATGTCAAGTCTTTCTTAACTTAGACATACACTAGCAAATCTGAGCCTGAAAGGCCTTCAGAGAAACTTAAGGTTCCTACATTAACTTCAACAGCAATTAGCTTTTAAGATACTTTTAAATTCCTGCTAGGCACCTTTCAGTATCATTTACTGAATATTTTTATCATTAAATAACTTCACAAATCTGTCCTGGAGACATATATCAGTTTTGGACAGGAAATCCATCCAAACCATGTCATTGCTTTTGGTGTTTTTATACAGAAACAACGACTTACACAGAGCACCTTCTCCATTCCTGGTCTTGGCAGAAACAGTTTACCCAGAGTTCTGCTTGTCAGGCTGGAACACCACGTGCAGGGTAGCGGTGTGTCATCCCATCAGTCAACTCCTGCGGAATCTGCTGCTCGGTTCTATGCAGAGAGATTCTATTTGCCCTGCTTAAGAAGCAACTTCTGTGTATAAACAGAAGGAGGAAAGAGTGAAGCCCCATTCGTGTTAGACCTTGGGTCAATGAGCTGTGCAAGGGGGGAGCTGCTATATATTTCTTCCAGTGAAGAAACCGTCTCCTTCCATCACTGCAGGAAGATGGAACGTACTGAAACGTATTCGCAGGAGAGAGAGATGTTGTGATAATGCAGGAACTGGTGTTGGGTGCACACTCCTTAGCTGTAAACAGAGGAAAGCACTTCTGTACAAGTGTCATACCTTAGCTCCATGTGAGAGGCAAAAGGTGGGTTGTGGGAGCTGTAAACCTCAGTTAATGAGTGTTTGCCCTTTCTCACAGCTGTGCTGGTGCAGAACAGTCCAGAGGGAAAAAAAAAGAGTGGCGGTGAAATTGGTGGCGGGTAAATACTGATTTTGTTGAAGATTTTTTAGAAAGATCTCTGTTACGCTAACAGAACAAAATAACTGACAAACTGGCTATTGCAAACTAAGTAACAAAACTAGCGTTATCATAGGAGCATTTGCCTCGTTTGGGTAACAAAATATGCAGTGAAAAACACCCAGCTATAATGTATCTGGGCTGTGAGATTTTCAGATAATATGTTAAATATTGTTCTGTGATAAAACATGTACAGGCAGGTGGATAAACCCACTCTTTTCTTCTGTTTGTGGTGTATGTGTGTATTTGCATATTTAATTGCTTATCAAGCTTATTCTGCTGCTTTCTATTTATGGTTTCTGCTGGTGATTGAGTCCAGTTCTTAACCAGACCTAATCTGTCATCAGCTAAAGGCATTGACTTAGGAAATTAGTGAACATATAGCTTGGATTGTAGTAGTACTGTTTCAGTTGATGTGCTGAAACCAGTTGCTATTTTGCTGAACAGCATGGTTTTATTGTTTTATGGGGATTTTTCCACGCTCTTTCCATGTCCTTTTCTTGCTTTGCAGGTAAAGTGCTTGACTGAAGTCAAGCCATCGGTTTCGTTTGTATGTGCCCAGAACTGGGCTGGCTGGAGTCCGGGCTGGCGACTGGAAGAGCTCTTAAGCCTTATCACAGGAAAAACCTCCTTTTCTTCCCTTTTCCACTCGGTCAATGAAGGTCGGTAAATCCTTTAGCTATTGTAGTTCTTATTCGGAACACAGGAGGGCACTGGAATCACGTTTCTTAAACGAGTTACGCCACCAAAAAAAAAAAGCGTTTCCGTTAAGATAGTGCTTCAGAAACGTTTCTAAGACACGGGCTTCCTTCTGAGAAGTGTGGTAACTTCACATTTTTAAATGCTAAGTTTAGATAAAAGTTTCACTTCAGCAGTTTCACTTTGCAGACGTGCTCTTCTGCCAACTACAAAGTAAAAGACCCGGGAGTGACGGAATGTTTATTGCACTAAAAATGTGAATGAAGCTCAGTCCCCCCAATTCTCTCCGGCTCTGGCCTGAGCCCTGCCCTCAGCACCGTGGCTTTGCTGCGGTACTGCTGTAACTGAGTTAATCTGGTCCATCCAGCCCCTGTTTGGGGCAGAGAAGAACAGGGTCCAGGTTGCTCACCATTAACAACCCCGTTGAACAGCACTTGGACTTTAAAAGAAAGAGAGAAGCAAAAATATATTTGGTGATATTATAAAATTAAAGATAAGGCTTTCTGAAATAATACCTACTTTCAGTGATAGCTGAGGTTGCTTCCTTCATGTGCCCCGGACAATAATGATTTGCAAATCATTATATTTAATGAAATATTCACCAACTTTCCCTACTTAAGTCATGAAACCAGCTACTCTAGTTACTACTTGTCTGTCTTTCATGCTTTGCTCTGTTTTTCATTTGCTGCCAAGAATTTGCTTTACCTGGGCTGGAAAACACTGGCGCACAGCTCGGGCAGTTTAACTACAAAATCAAGAATCTTCAAGTAAAATCAAGGTTCTAGGCTATCAGGCTTTTGATGAGAGAACCTTTAGCCAAAGGCCTTGGCAACCAGAATACAGGTGGTCTTTCAAAAACTCATTTCAGTGTCTCCGTGAATACTTCTTTAATAATCTGGCCTCAGATCCACAGTCTCTCTCATGTCACCTACAAGATACTACTCATCCAGCTGTTTCTCTTCATTTGGGGTGATGCTACAGAAAGCCATGGTTAAGTGTAAGTCAAATGGAAAGAAACCCCTCCTTAGCAGATGTTAGCATGCACAAATCACCTTCAAGTGCAGCAAGGAATGTTTAGCTCGAAGCACTGAACCTTTGACAGGACCAAGCCTTGGGGCATTGCAGGAGCAGCTCTCCAGGGGTAGATGGAGCGTTCCCTGGACAGAAGGCAAGGCAGGGGGATGCAAAAGAAGCTGTCTCGGCATCACTTGTTCTGCCATACACTGCAAAAGGCCCCAGAAGAGCCATATCCCATTTGTAGCAGGGAATATTTTGGAATCCAGGCAGTCCAGGACCAGCACAGAGAGACCTAGAACAACCGTCCCCCTGTTTAATCGCAATAGCATAGCTACGCTGCGCTTTGTGTAAGGTCTCAAAGCATTGTGCAATATTAAGCTTCTATTAAAAAAAAAAAAAAAAAAAAAAGTCTGGGTGAATCTTCCAGAGTAAAAGAATTTGCAAAAGATCTAAATATTTGCTCTCCACCCAAGCGTGGATACCCCCAGCCTGCGGTGAGGGCACCGGCCCGTGGCAGTGCCCTGTGAGCCCACAGCTCCCTACAAAAACGCAGCGAGGACTCCCGGTAGTGGCACTACACGAGCTGTGGCGAGATACTTTTGTGCATAAAAACAATGATTTCACACATGTGCCAGCCCCACGTGGTTGGCTGGGTTGAACTAGTGTTTTACAAATGACAAATGAGTTAACCAGTTCCAGCTTGCAAGTATTTTCATTTTTCTATTTCTAACTTGCCATACGCATTGACAGACGCTGTGTTTGGATTTTCAGGTGCCATTTAGGTACTGGCAGAGCCCGTGTCCCTGTTTCACCTGTAAGCCCTGGTGTTCGGTGCTCAGATGCACACGTCTGAATGCAGCTGGAGCATCGCAGTCACATCACGAGCAGCCCTTGGGAGAAGATCAAAACATCATTTTAGAGAAGGGTTTGGCTGCCTGCTGGAAACTGGGTGTGACATTACTGCACGTCGCTCTAGATGAGTAACTGTGTGTGTAACAAATCCATGGGCCACGCATTCTTGATGGATGACAGATCATCGAATCATAGAATTGTCTGGGTTGGAAGGGACCTTTAAGATCATCCAGTCCGACTATAAGCCTGACTGATAAAAAAAACATCACTAACCCATGTCTCAGCACTATGTCAACCCATCTTTTAAATCCCTCCAGGGATGGTGCCTCAACCACTGCCCTGGGCAGCCCATTCTGAGGCTTCATAACCCTTTCAGTGTAAAAATGTTCCCTAGTATCCAACCTGAATCTCCCCTGATGCAACTTGAGGCTGTTTCCTCTTGTCCTGTCACCTGTTCCTTGGGAGAAGCGCCCGACCCTCTCTTGCTACACCCTCCTTTCAAGGAGTTGGAGAGAGCGAGGTCTCCCCTCAGCCTCCTTTTCTCCAGGCTGAACTCTTCCAGCTCCCTCAGTTTCTCATACAACTTATTTTCCAGACCCCTCACCAGCTTCATTGCCCTTCTCTGGACCCGCTCCAGCCCCTCGATGTCTTTTTTTGTGGTGAGGGGCCCAAAACTGGACCCAGTCCTCAAAGTGGGGCCTCACCAGTGCCCAGTCCAGGGGGACCATCACCTACTGAGTCCTACTCACCATGTATTGTTAAAAAATCAGTACATTGTACAATGATACTGTGGCTTACATTGGTATTGTTTAATATGTATAAAATTCTGGCTTGCAGAGAACGAGTTTATTTGTTGGAGCAAATTACCGGTAATTAGTTCTTATTTACATTATTCTGCCACTTAGAGGCGCCAGTGAAGATCAAGGCAAATTAAACTTCTTAGAAGCACAGGTGGGAGAGTTTGTAATATGGAAAGCTGCTCTGAACACGCGGGAGGGATGCAGGCTGGGAATCCAAGAGATGAAGAGATCTGCCCAGGGCACCACAAGAGCTGAGCAACACAGCTACCCCCGGTGCTTCTCACGCGGGATGCGAAATGATAAGAAAAAGATCATCTCCCCAGATTTTCTTGCTTTCGTGCAATTAAACAGGTGGTTAGGTTTTAAGATATTCTGAACAATCACCGTTCTCGTTGCCTTCCACGGGAGATGGGCACGCGGCAAAGATAATAAAAACCAGATCTAGTTATTTTTAGCCCCGGAGAAATGATGAGAAGCTGGATCTCCTCGGTTTGGACCTAAGGCTTTGTGAAGAATCTACTACTGTGATTTGTGATGGTGCTACTTAATTAAGGGCATAAGAAGTTGGTATTATGGAATATTCCTCTCCCAGACAATTTGCCACACCACAGCTGAGATAACCGCAGAAGCCAGCCGGTCTGGTTCAGGTCAGAACGTCGTTCCAGCCCTGCAGGATGCAGATCCTGTGTCTCCATCACCCACCTGAAATTCCTTACCCAGTCCCCGTTCACAAGAACTGGGCTCAAGTGGAGGTTTCCATCACCGAGGGCCATGACAAGCTGTAAAAACAGAACATTCTGCAGAGTGCAGTCCTGTGACCATCCTTACCGATGCCTGCAGTACTTTTTAAAACAACCCCTTTGTTTTCTTAGTTAGTAATGAATTACTTTTTAAAAACCTGTATTTACGCTAAGAGCGGGAAAACCTCTGCGGGCTTCTCCGCCGGTATATCCAGTAAGGGGAGCCGCTCCCCCCAGCCGCCCACCCTCCTCATTAGCGTGCCCCCCCCCCGAGCCTCATT
>VZRU01001012.1:244513-261840 GCA_013398155.1 Pedionomus torquatus
AAAAAAAAAAAAAAAAAGGAAATACAAAAATAAAACTGTTCATCAGTGTTTTACCTCAGCACTCTACTTGTACCCAGTAATTGACCAACATTCAGATAAGAAGATAAGAGAGGAAATTGATTTCCATGTCAATGTTTGACTGTAAAATCTGTTTGGAAAACATTTTGTAATGAGCTTTTTGTCATGTGGTTTGCTTGTTTCCAACTTGAGATTATGTGGGGCACATTTGTTTATTTATTGTTACAAAGTGATATTATTATTATTAATTCTTCTTCTTCTTCTTCCTATTATTATTATTATTTCTATTAATTTCCCCCCCCCAGCTTGGTCTCTCTTCCCCTTTCAGGTTTGAGCAGCGCCTCCTCACCCTTTGAACCCTTGGGGCAGGAGGCAGCGGTGTGTGTCCAGCTCGCACCCCGGGAGCTCCCGCTGTCTGGAAATCCTGCAAGTTCGGGACTGACCTTTGTAATTTTGCTTTTCCGGCTTGTTTTACAGCGAGGAGTGCTCTCACGTAGCAGCAAAAAAAAATGAAGAAGTGGCTAGAAGAAGTGACTGCGGGATAAGAAGGCTGTAATGAGCGAATGCAGGGCTGGGGGGGACATCCTTGCGGGGGGGAAATCTTGACAGTTACAGGGGGAGGAAGGGCAAGAGCTGGAGTGATGTCTTGTACCTCCTGCCCGGCCCTCTCCTTTTTATTTAAAAGGAGGTGGTTGAATGCTGGCTTGCTCCTCTCTAGGAGGAAGATAACCGCTGGTGGGGCTCCTTAGTTCTCTTTTCTTGAGAGTTTGACAAATTGAAAACCTCACCATCTTGAGGTTGCCTGGGAGAATGGGGCAGGGGACGGTAGGCAGGAAACCACCAGAGACACAAACACTTTCTGATAGTTTATTTTAATGAAGAGGGATCCTCTGTGCCCCTTGTGTTCCACAGCGGATTTCTTGATGTGAGAAAAATGTCTCATTCCGTGCTTGCAGAGTGTTCATTGCCCCGACGCCCGTGAGGTCGTTCATTTGAGTTCAGTCCGTGAGTTTAAAGGTGAAGAACCTCCTCCTGCACAGTTTGTCAGGGAGTGGGTTTGAAATAAGTGACGCGCTCGATTTCCAAGTGGCTTTGCAGAGCGATGGCCCCACTTCTTGCAGGACTGTGGTTTTAAGCTTCAGAGATATCACACGCAGCACAACCTTATCTGGTTTCTGCTCCGGTAACTGGGAGGGTGTGGAGCGTTGCACACCCTGAACTTTGTTTCTTGCTGTGCAGGTAACAGCCTGGCTTATTTAGACGCCGGAGCCTGGATGTGTGACTTGGTGAGATTATTGTGAGCGTCAGGAATTAAAAACATTTGGTATTATAATTAAGTAAACTGTATAACGCTAGTGTGATTGGCTGTGCTAGGTTATGGGTTTTTTTTTGTATTGCACCTTTGAGCGAGGCTCCCTCCCTCCAGAATGGCCTTGGGCAGAGGGTGAATCAGAGGCGCTCCTCTCGCTGCTTTTTTATGAGCTTCCAGGGGGAGTTTTTTGTGCTGGCCTGAGCCAACTGCTGATTATGACAGCTCCTCTGCCAGAAAGGGCACTGGCGTGTGAGTAAGCGGGGTGGAGGGGGAAATCTGCCTCTTCCCTTGCCTTACAGCTCAAAAAGCGTGGCGGTGAGAGGGATCCCCTCCTTTCTGTGGGGAAAAGACAGCGATTTCCCCGGTATGCGGGTGCCTGGATCTGCAGTGCCTCTGCTCTTATGTTTAATTTGCAACCAGGACTGACAGGGTTCATCGAGAAGCAGTAAACAGAGCTGTTTATGCGGTGACTGGCTTTATCAGGCAGCGTTGGATACGTGGCATTAATGGAATGATAATTTTGCCAGTCCGATGTTTGCAGACTTGTCCGTTTCCTATCCGCAGCTGCGCCCTGTGCTGCGCTCAGGCTCTGCTCGGGTACCGGCCCTCGTTGGGTTTGTGCTTCATTTGAAGAATTTGCTGAGGGTTGAGAGGGGATGGTGAGCTTCTTGGCCATTAATCCGCCCGCTAACCAAGGCGGCTGTTAGTACCAATTATGAAGGTGGTTGTAATAAAAGTAATGCCACTGGTTTGATGATGGAAGCCGTTAGATGGTGCCAGCTTCCATTGGCTGGCAGCATGGGTAAGGTGACGGTTGTGAAGTGTAAAGATACAAGTTCCTTCTCTTTGGAATGAACAGGGATATTGTGGCTGGTAGTAGTGTGGGCTTTGGAAACAAATAGAGAAGTATTTGCATTTACTTTAAATGCAACCCTGTAAGTCATAACGATGCAGTAAGAAATTCCAAGAAGTAAGCGATGTGATTCAGTGTCACTCCTCTGATTTTTTTTTTTATATTTTTTTTTTGCATTTCAGTTCAGAATGGTTTATGTCCTGGATTATTCCACGGATTTGTTATTGTGGGTTCAAGCTGATTTGTTGCCTTCGAGTTTTGTCCTCAGTCAGTCAAACCTGGAGACTGGTACCTTTCCCACGGGTAGTCCAGATGGCACACGGGCTGAGTTTGAAAGGGCAGACAGCAGAGAGTGCGAGAGTGGAAAGTGTAGCAGTTTTAGGGAAGCGTACGTGAGAGACAAACGGCTTGCAGTTTCTCACTTGCAATGAGTTTTCAACCCAGTAACAGATGGGATTTTGGAAGCTTCAGCTTTGTAAAGGGACAGAGCGCTGCTGATCATCTGATGGGCAGCATCTTCTCTTTTTAAGCAACAGCACTTTCTGGGTCGCACAAAGCTTCCTTGCAACATACTTCACCTCTAATTTGGGAAGGAAAGGTTCCATCTGCTGTATCTGCCTTGAAAGCTGGTCAGTTCTGGGGCAGGTAACTGATGCTTGGTCAAGTGCTTTGCTTAAAAAGAAGGTGCCGTTTGCAGAATGTCTTTTGTGTAGGAAAGTCTGAAGGAAAGAATACCTGAACGACTCCCACAATTTTAACTTTTGTTATCTACTTCCTTTAAAATTATTCACTTGGGGCATAAGGAATCAACAGTGTTAATTGTTTTCTTTTCTGCTGGCAGTAACACAGGCTTGCGTTCACTTCAGTTTAAGCATCACACAAGTTTTAAAAGCAATTCTTTCTCTAGTCATCATCTGTTCTTAATATCTAAGTGTCCTCTGTGGACTGGAGAAGACTGTCTTGATGGCTTCAGTACTGAGGATGAGCGAATCTGGAACCATGAGCTGTTCTGGTGTAGATCCAGGTTGCTGTCAGAACGAGCGGTCAGGCCAGTTCCAGTTTCAAAACCAATTCGGAAATAAGAAGTGCTGAGTTCTCAGCCCAAACAGTTTCCAGGTGACTCTGGTGATACATCAGGTAACAATTATGTTTTGTATATCACCTTTGACTGCCAACTAACAGGATGGGAAGTGTTTGTGTATAATTCTGTAGTTTGATCTGTGTATGCAGCTACTGCTCAGCCCAATCTGATCTTCCAGAACGAGAAATTATTAACAGAATTTTATCAAAAGAGTTCTGGGATGTGAGATCCAGAATAGTTTGTGTTTTGGTGAAGATGGCGGCTTGCACCTGGATGCGCTCGTATGATTATCTCTTAAAATGTAAATTTACCTTTATTTTTGGGGTAGTGACTGCTTCATAGAGCTTGTATGATCGGATGGGGAAGGGCCAGGCAGACACTGGTGGCTGGTCCTCGGCGGTTGCAGGCCATAGCGGACCATTCAGTCCACGTGCAACAAAGTGCTTCAACCCAGCAACAAATTTGGAGCTTGCAGCAGCAAAATACTGAAAGCCACAAGTCATGATGTCCTGCTTAGGAGGAGCAAGGGAAAGCTTAAGAAATATTTATTGCCTGCGATCTCTATAACTTGAAATATTATTGAGCCCGCAAAAGCTTCGCTGGTCAGTGAGGTGCATCAGCGTATTCTCTGCATTTTAGTGATCTTTATAGGCTCAGAATGAAACCAGAGTCAGGTTTTGCTTAGAAAATGCCTTTAAAAGTTGGGTTGAAGGGAAGGTAACCAAACAAAAGGGTTCAGTCACTCTGCAGAAAACGTTTTGATGTGGTTTGCTTTTAAGGCAGCGGGGCTGGGAGAGAGAGGTTGAGAAACTTTGGGGCAGCTTTAATTCCCAAGCTTTCCCGGCCTCCTCACATCCCATTCCAGGGATTCCCATTTTCCACTTCAGGTGTGCAGATACACAGGTGATATTTGAAAGGGAATGGCTCGATTTGATCTAGTTCCAGTAGAAGTGTGGCCACTTGCTGTGGCTAAAATACCCAAGCCATGTTACCAACGGAAACTGCTCCTACAGTGGCAAAGAGCAGCTTTTCTCTTTCCATCTATCATCTTGTTGTTTTTTTTTCTTTTTTAATAGATTTTTTTTTTTCTTTTGGTAAACTGACAGGTAATTACCCCTCGTAGTTATTGGTTTTTTTCCTGCTGGAGGGACTGGAGCACAGAACTATTCTTGTAGTGAAGAAGTATTTACTTTTTCGAAATACCATGTGGTGGCTGAGTTACAATCAGCTGCGTCATGTCTTAGGAATGGCAGTAATTTTTCAAATGTAAACCAGTGCCTGCCAGCTACGTTAGTGATTTATGGGAGCAGAAATGCAAAGGATCAGAGAGGAAGACAGAGTGCTGCAAAATAAGATTTTCTTACTAATGGTTTGATTTGTGATAACTTCTGATACGCTGGGCTGTCGGGTCTTGGCTTCGTGTTCAAACCTCATCCGTCTTCTGCAAAGTTGTCTTGAAGTACAGTCTGTGATCCAGAGCGTTTGGTGGTGCTGATAGTAGTACATCACGTCAAATTACAGCAAAATTCGTGTTTGTTTCAACTTGCTGCTTGCCTTACGCCTGCCGTTCCTGGGGGATGCTTCTGATTTCAACCTCAGGTCCACTCTTGTGCAAGGGCTCTAGAAGGATGGACGAGCCCATTCCCCCTCCAGAAGCGACCGTCTTCCTCTCTAGAGATAGAAATGCTCCACAGCTACTCAGTTTTTCCCTTGCTTGCTTTATTATAACGTGTCTGAAAATTGGCACATTGATGGCAAAGCAGCAGCACTTTCAGTGGGAAAAACTGAAAACTGGGCTTTTTTGACAGCAAAACCTGAATCTTCAGAGTAGTGCACGGTGCTTTATTTCTGGTTTACTTCCTTGGGTTTTGCTGCTGTGTCTACAGTTTATTTGACGTCAGGGTTGGCTGTGCTGCTTCTTGCTTCTGTAGTCCTTTTTATTTTTTGTTAATCCATATTACCCCGAGTCTGTCTTCTCGTGCTGTTGGCGATTACTGCTCTACTCCTTAAGCAGTTCCCTGTGAAACTAATCCTGTGGACTTCAAAGGCATTGCTGACGTGAACAAGACTTGTAACAGTTGATTCTCTTATTCTTGCTTTGACAAGCAATATTTCTAGAAGCCTCTTGTGACTCCTGGGTGCTTTAGCTCTTGGGTTTCCACCTTGAAACATCACCAACAGTCCCGATGTTTAGGAACTATCAGATGGTTCATCTTCCGACCGGCCAGGTCGTCCCTTTGGGGATGCTCCAAATCCTCTCTGGAGACATCCAGAACAGGTAGTTGCCTTCTAGAGTTCTGCCTGAGCCTAATCCTGCTGATTAGGCGTGGGCCTAATTGCGCAGAGGTGTCAAGAGGCTCTAAGTACCAGTTTCCGCAGGAGCTGGGTGTGCCAGCCCAGTCTCGGTTTCACACCAGTCTCTGGTATATGCTTGTGGTTTTTCTTCTGGCCCAGGACCATATTTGCTAGCACAAACGCAGATAAGGGACTATGCAAGTTAAAAGCAAAATAATAAAAATTCTTGGGCTGAAAAAAACTTGGCCCAATAGCACATTGATCAGGAGGCAAGAAATGTGCAATAAGCATTCCCAGTCGTTTGGAAGCTGAAGAATGGACCCCCTTCCACGTGCAAGCTTCCCAAAGCTCCTTTAATTGAAAGTCAACTTTTTTTTTTTTTCTATTTAACTGGCACTTAACTGGACTGGTGGGACATTTCTTTCAATTAGTGCTTTTTGGTGGGGGGTTGAGGTTGTGACAGGAAGGCTGCGGTGTACGGGACCCAGCTCCAAGTTGGCTTGTGTTTGCCCTGCCAGCAGGAGTCAGCTCAAGTGCTGGTTTCCATCGAGGTGCTCTCCCGGGGAGGTAAAGAGGGTTTTGGCAGAGTGTCCCAAGTTTGTTGAAGTGCAGTGGGCCGAGCCCCGCTGTGAATTCTTCTCATGCAGATTGTGGGAGAGCTTGTCTGTCTCATCCTGAGCACGCGGCTGGAAGGGGAAGGTGTTGGAAGCCTGAGAGCACTTGTGTAAGAATTCGCGGCTGTGATTCTGGCGGGTTACGTTCGCGGCTGATGAAGTCGGATCCCTCGGCTTTATGTTCTTTGTGGGTTTGAGTTGAGTGTTGATCGGTGGAGCTGTGAGGCAGGAGACAGCACTCGGGGTTTAACTGAAGTGAACTTTGGGGCGAAGAGTAGCCTGTAGGCACAGTTGGACTCCGTCCCCGAGTGTTTTACTCATTAGACCTCCTCTCATCTCTCCGCCCTCACTCCCTCTGAGAGTGATGCACGCAGCGAAAATCATTAGATAGGAGCACTCGCGGTTCCGTACAGTGCTATTCCAAGTTCTCTTTCTGCTTCCTTTGATGTTTTGCCCAGTAAGAACTAGGACAGTAATTTAAAGCCAGTGGCAAATTCACTTAATTCTTTTGAAAGTGCCACACGCTTTCAAGTTGGGAATTAGCTGAGTAGTCCAATTTATCAAGTGATGGTTTGGGGGTTTTGTGTTTATAAATCTGCTGGAAAATTTCATTGCAAAATTTATTCTTGCCGTTAATCTGTCCAAACACAAGTTTCACCTTTGCAGGCTTGGAGGAAAAAAAAAACAAAACAAACAAGGTGATTACAGAGAGACTGGGTAGAACTCAGTTGCAATTGTGTGTGGATTGTGAAGCAGCATCTGTTTCTTCACAGGCTGTGAAAATGGCAACATTCAAAATCAGAGGTTACTTTTGTGAAAACTGGATTTCGGATCTCTGATAGGTATATCCAGTTGTTAAAACTAGGACGTAAGTACCACAGTGCTCAGGTGGCTCTAGGTATGGATCCCCTCTGTTGTAGAGGACAACCCAAAGAGGGTCCATTTTCTTCCAAGTCTCTTTCTCCAAAATGTGCAATACAGAGAAGATGCATAATATTTGAAGTTTATTGAATTCCTGTGATATCAATAGGCAGACCAGAATACAAACTGGCTTCTGATTCAGCTGAAGCCAGTGACAAAACTGTTGATTTTTATAGTCGTATGAAAATTGAAACAGGGTTATGGGGCTAGAATGGTTTCTCTGAAGGACAAGACTATACTTTAATATAGTTTTGGGAGAATACCGATTGTTCAGGATAGATGTTACTGCTCAGATTTCAAAGAAGCAAAATATAAAGCTGCAGGGCTTGGAAGATATGTACCTTACAATAATATCAAGCACTCTTTAACCTAATAAGATCTGTAAGCCGCCTGTCACTGTGGTATCTAGTTCTTGTAGCCTCGCCAAGAGATGGAAAGGAGCAGTCTCGTCCCGTATCCTGCCTGTTGAGAAGGTCACAGTGAAAGCAGTTGAAGGTGTATCTTGGTAAATGAACTTACACACACTGGGTTGACGATGTGTTTTGTGAAATTGGAGCTGGTGAAAGATGCATCTTTGATAGCACCGGGATCTGAGGTTTCTCTGTAGTAATAACAACGTTGGCGGCTGCTTTTCCACCTTTCTTCCCTGCGCCAACTTCACACTGCTCAGCACTGGGTACCGCTGGAACAGGATTTGCTGTCACTGGCTTCTCTTCTTCTGCATCACCTAAAGGGAGGTCAGCTTGATGAAATGAAAGATCTTCCAGCGGCTGGACTGAGAACCAGCAGGTCAAGGCCCACCTTCCAGACCCGACAAGCAAAGGGCTGTCGTCTCTCTGCACTTGAAAGCTGCTTTTGGTAGGCGAGTTCCAAGCTGGGTGCTCCTGCATCTGCTCATTCCTCTTGAACGCTGACATGCTATTGCACGTTGCTCAGTTTGAACGAGCCAGACACAAAACAGACTGTAGCCTTAAAAACTGCTTTATTCAGTGGCAGACACCTCCTTATTTTATCTTCTCTCTTTCTGTTTGAACCCTGTTAGGCAGGCGCCGTTCTCCCCAGCTGCAGGAAGCGGAGATGCCAAGAGCATTCCTCTAAACCACAGCCTGGGTAATCTTCCAGGCAACCTTAAATGATTGTGGTAGAAAGATGTGTCAAGGCAACCTGATAAAAATTTAAGGAAGTGTGAATCTTCCAGAAGAGAAGCTAGTCTGTTTTCTTTTTCCATCATCTGCAAAAAGGGACATCTCATGATGTTCCAAGGTGACTAAAACAGCATGTCTAGGTTTTTTGGGTTTGGTTTGTGGGGAGTTTGGCTGTGGTTTCTTCTTGTTTTTTAGGTTTTTTTGGTTTTTTTTTTTTTAATCAAGCACTGGATTTAGTTGAGTGTAGAAAATTCAGGAGCAGGTTGGCTCCTACACTGCTAGTCCTGATTTATTCCTCCATTGGCTCACAGCACTCCCTCTTACTCCAGACATAAGCTGAGACAGCTAATGTAGATTAATTCTTTATCTGAGTTTAAAATCCCTAAGGGCCCTTTAGAGTGGAAATAATGAAAGGAACTAGAAAGCCTAGTGAAGATTACACAGCTAACGATTTGTGTATGCATTACCCTTTATGTAAAATAAAATGCACACTTACTGTTGGGTACCGGGAGTCTGCTCTTCTGGTACATGAATTCAGGAAAATGGCTTAGAAAACTCCTGCATGTGTAAAAGCAGCAGAGCTTTAAACTCCACATTGAGATGGGTTGAAGGGAAAGCTGGACTTTTGGAGATGGGGGACTTGTTTAACTCTTGAGGTGAGATTTTTTCCAAGTGTTCTATCTGCTTGGATTGAGCAAGGACTGGGTTAGTGCTCCGTAGCGCCGTGGCCTCGCTGCTCCCCACCGGCATAAATGTTGAGTCTGGAAAAGTCACTGGTCGTCAAGAAAACTTATTGTGGACTCTCTTGAGCATAACAGCGGGTTTCTGTGCGGTTTGGTCACAGAAGCAGCTACATTTGGCTGCTTCTGCCCTGAGCATGCTCACGGAGAGACAAAACGGCTCACGCTGGGATGAATTTGTTACTGGGATCCGGATGGGTGGATATTTGGGATCTCTGTCTCTGTCCTGTGCTGCAGGGTAGATGCACCCTGAGGACTGAATTGCCTTTGTTGTCATCCAGCTACTGTGTTCTAAACACTTGGGGATAAATAATTGAGGGGAAGATGGCTAATGGGAATTCTGTAAACACAAAAAGATAGGAATTATTTATTTTTCCTGGATAATCAGTATATCTCTTGCTTTAACAGTTCTGGACCATTTTGGTTTGCCTGATCTGAATCTACTAAGAAGCTCTAATTAAAATACACAGGCTAATTTGTCACCGGGGCTGCTGCTTTCTCTGGAGCATTGTTGTAGAGCTGACTGTGGTTTTAGTCTGTAGAGGTTAAAGCCGTATGAGACCATTAGATCATCTCGTCGGAGCACTTGTGTAACGCTTGTGGAGCCGTCCGTATTCTCATGGGCTGAGATTAAGTTGGTTTGTGGGTTTTTTCTGAAGCAATCCGGGTTTTAAGAGATTAAGACGCTGATCCTAAAATGTGATCCAGTCTATAATGGAGACAGGAATATCCAAAAGTTGATGACAGCGTGATGGAAAGAGAAAATCTTCCCCAGTCCCAAGTTAGTTTGGTTTACACTGTTAGTCTAAGTTAGATTTGAGACAGACCTTGCAAAATCTTAGACTGTGTATCTATCCCTTCTCCGGGGTAGTATTCTGTTATTCAGAGGAAATCAGAAAAACCTTAGACTTTAGATCAACCGTGCATCTGGCAGACAAACCTCCTTCTCCTCGGCAGGTGAGCAGGAGCACCCTTAAGGGGTAAGTAAGGAGCACCCTTACTGGGGTTTGACTGTTGGGATAGACTTAGGCTGGAGCTGCAGGTGCTGGAAGCGCGTGGAGGACACTGTGGGTCTTCCTGCCTTTCTCAAAAGAAAGGGATGAATATAGAATTTGGCAGTATGAAATCCAAATTAGAAAGGGCATGCCATATCCTCCTGCGTGGTATAACTTCTCAGTTAATTTAATACCTGATCTTAAAATAACTCAGCTTAAAATTTTTAAGGATAAGTAAGAGTCCTTCGTACTCTATTCCTCTGCGTGAGGTCAACCAGAAACAATACATAAACAAGATGTTAAAGCTCCACCTCTAACTCATCAGATATTTGACTCTGAAGCCTAATGATGGCTATTAATTAAAGCATTTCTATCCGTATAATGCTGTTGTTCTGGATTATTTGCATTCAAATTGCTAAGCAATAAGAATTGCTTAGAACTTTGTAGAACTGAGACTGAACGTCAGCATCAGCCGATTCAGGAGGAGTAATTTTTTTCAGAACGTGTTTCACGGAGTTGAACCATGACTTACTTCTCTCGAAGAAGTAGTCTGACATATGAATCTTAATTATGCTACTTTTGCATTTTCAGACATAAATTCTTGGGAAGTTACAAGAACGTTTTTGCCCAAACATCAAAAAGCCTTTGTTCCCATTAAGAATTAATTCCTTGGGCAGTTCCTTGTTTTTTAAATAAAGCCACTGTTTTTTGGTTATATCTTGGCACCAGATAGCATACCAGCCTGCTCCGAATGGGGCTGCCCGGCATAAATGCCGTTTCTTAATGCAGGGTTGTTGCAGCATAAAAGCACATACTTCTGTTTCCGTACAATAGTTTTTGACTCTTCAGTTGAAAGACGTAATGAGCTGGAGTCTGGTTATTGCAACAGCCCTGAATGCGATTCTTTGTTCGGAGGAAGCAAGGCACAGCCCTCTCCTATCAGATAGTGGCGAGGGCAGACCCCGGAGAAGTGGGACGTGGTATTTGGAAGTGGTTATCGTGTCTTTGTCATGGGTAGAGGGGTGGTTATTTTGGGCTGAGTGAGTGATAACAGATCTTGCAGTGACCGTGTTTTTCAGGCCAATAATCCACATTTCGAATGCATTTAAACAAATTATTGAGGAAGGAATTCTGTTTCATTCTGCTTGAATTACGCACAAAATCGTATGTGACAGTTTCTGCCTCGTTCACTTTTGTTTCAGACATTTTAGCTGAGCTTGGCTTTTAGAAGTCTTGAAAAAGAGTTAGGGACTGGTGATTAAAACAGATCTGGACTTAATATTCGGTTTTCATCTTTGAACATGCTGTGGATGAACAGTAGGATATTCAGGTTGCCTGTCCTCTGTTTCTCTGCTTGCAAAAGAGAATGATGGCTCTCGTTCTAACTGGTGGTGCTGTGTAAAGACACTGCAGGACATTGCAGAATGCTGTGGGCTTGGAAGGGACCTCTGGAGATCAGCTAGTCCAACCCCCTGCCAGAGCAGGAACGTGTCCAGGCAGGGTTTGAATGTCTCCAGAGACAGAGACTCCACCACCTCTCTGGGCAGCCTCTGCCAGGGCTCTGCCACCNCCTCTCCAGCTGTTCCCTGTCTGTTTTGAACTGGGAAGCCCAGGACTGGACACAGTTTCCCAGATGTGTAGTGGGTCTGTAAAGTGCACTGGACACGCGTGTGACACCTGAGGTGACTGCGCCGTCCTTCCAAGTGGATGCTGTTGGAAGGCACTGGAGAAATGACCCTGGTGTGGCTTTTGTGGGAACATGGGCCAGAACTGGTTTCACAAAGAGCTACATCGGGCTCCGTGAGTTGCTGACAGACCTCTTGCAAATTGAGGTTTCTCCCAGGACTCTTGGGAAGTGAAGCTCTGTGGGTTTGGGGGTTTTATAGATTATAATTGTGCTGCTTCTCATTTTCTGCCCCGTGCATGACACTGAGGCTTCTTAGTGTTTGAAGTGCCACGGTCTGGTGTCTCGCAGGTCAGGAATGTGTGCTGTCATTAATCTGTCTTCGTACAACTGACATAATGAAACCTGCTTTTCCCACCGAAGTACTGCCCTGTGCCTTCTCAGAGGCTTCCAGCTCGCCGTTAGCTCTTACTCAGAGCCCTGGAAAGCCCAGGCTATCTTGGGTTTCCTTTGCCAATCCTGGAATCTCTGCTTCTGGTACTGGTTGCGTGATGCTGCAGAGCAGCGTGTGCCCCGAGATCCGGGGCGCGCACCCCGTTGCGCAACGCCTCTCGAGTTCCTTCCCCATCCGTTTTGAGGACTCACCTTCTGCCCTGAAGCATGAAAATTGCTCCTCCTTATCGCTGCCTCCACTGCTCTGCCTGCTGTCATCGTGTTATCTGCTGTCCTTTCCAAACCAGCCCCACCGCTGACTCCTCTGACCTTCCCTCCTGATGAATTCCATGGGACGGCTGCATCATTGGAAAAAACATTTCTTAAACTTACTTTCCACTAATCAAACCGGGGGACTGCTTGTATGTAAATTAAAGAATATGATACCTTGCCTGTGGTTATACTCCCAGAATACAAGCATTAAAGCAACCCCAGTGTCTCTTTCCTATGGATCGTGTTTCCATCTCGTGCTCTTTGTTTTGATCAAATTTGAGAGATTTCGGTGCTGCTTTTCATTCAGGATGGTGAAAAGAACAGAATCGCTGTTCCAAAGTGAATTTCAAGGACAAAATCTGAACTGAAGCTTAACTTGAAGGGAAAGGACTTAACTTTGGATATTCCTGCAGGTTTGGGGACTAAAGTCTCTGTAGCTTTAAAACTTTTTTTTTTTCCCTTTCTAGCTGCGAGGCTGAAGGATTTGTATTTTTTTGGTGCCGTGGCCGTGTCTGTTATGTGCAGCTTCCTTTTTCTTTTAAGTCTGAAAGAGGTCAGCTTAAATACACAGGATGAAGAAGGAGCGAAGCGGTCGGAATAGCTGCAGCTGGACTGTTTGGGACAGGGCTGGCTTGAAGCAGCAGGAAGCATCGGCTGCAGCAGTACAAGCTCCCAGGGAAAATATGCCAGCAATTTGTTTTTTCTAACCTTGTACACAACCATCGGGTGGGAGATTTTATACACAGCGGCCCTCTGGTCTTTAGTTCAATCTAGCAGTGCCAGATACACTACAAATCTTTGCTGGGTGTTTTGATGCTCGGTGGAAGAAGCGTGTTCCTTGGGCTTGCTCAATGCTCCGCGTGGGGATCTGAAACCTTCCTGGCGGAGCAGGGATAGAGAAGGGAAGGGAACTGCAGTGTTCAGTTCTCTGTCTCGTGGCCGTTGTGATCTTCACCGAGGGGAACTGCAGTGCTCAGTTCTCCCTCTTCGTGTGGCTGTCGTGCTCTTTGGGTTTGAATTAACTGTCTGTGTTCTCCAAACAAAGGCTTGTTCTGATGCCCGCCCACCTTTGGTAGCCGCTTGGTGCTGCTCAGAATGCTTTTGTCTGAAGCTGAAGCAGTATGATACGGAAAAATACAGACTGGTGTGTATATCGTGTCTGCCTGTCCCAAAGAAACTCCAGGCATCCAGAGACCGTAGGTAGGAATCCCGATAGGTGTGGGCACATACCCCATTCCCCAACAGCAGCCGTTTCTCCTGGAGAGCACAGCCACGAAACAGGAATCCCAAACAGCATTTTACAGTAGAGCAGCCCAGCTGTAACCACAGGAGGAAACTTCAGCAGAGAGAACGAAGTCGGCCAAGTTACAAATTGGCTGAGACCCTGGGCTTTAAATCATCTGATTCTGTTGACAGTGCTGTAGGATTATCCGTGTCCTGCTTGATGCCTGGACTCCACCTGAGGAGTGACGCCTCCTGTGTCCCCGTAGCACGATACGGGCCAACAGTTTCACAGCGACTACACAGGGAGCCTGGATTATTTCATCCTTCCGCCCTGCTCCCTGTGGCGCCTCGGGGAGGTTTGGAGATGTCCCATCCAAGTCATGGATTGCAGCATCCCTGCTGTTGGGGGTGTTGGATCCTCCGCTATGGATCCGGCAGGTTCACGGCAGCAGAAGGCACGGCCGCGGGGAGTCACCTTCCTTTGGGTTGGGTGCTGCGCTTTTATGCTGACCTCTGCAAACCCTGGCAGAATGTTTTCTTCTTGATTGCTTCAAATACAACACTAAGCAGTTCTTCTGTCGGTTTATGATTCCGGCATCTGTCAATACAAGAGAGTTCTTGATGGATTGCTCTGATCTACTCATGGACACGTTCGTGTTTGTCTTTGCCTGTAAACGTTGCACGGATTTTTCTGCTGAGATGCTGATGGGTTTTTTACTTTTGGACTTATTCAGGGGCCTTTAGAGTGGCTAAACTGAACATCCAGATCACCAGTCAGTTTTTATTATGTTGGCTTACAACACCGTTGTGGGGAGGGAGAGAAAACTGGCTGTCGAAGCAGCTGGTGGTTTAGGAGCAAAAGTCTGGTAACGTTGGTGAGACCCTCTGGAGAGCAGCGTGAAAAATGCCCCACGTCCTCCGTGTGTGTCACTGAGTTGATGGTGGGCATGAATTTGGGCCACCATGAACAGACGCTGCCCCTGCAGCATCAGAAAATAAGTATCTGCTTGTGACCAGGGTCTATTTTGGGTACTGCAGGGAGTTCACATTCCCTGCTTACTTCTGGGGGATTATTTATAGTTACAATATTTTAAAGAAAGCTCGTGTATGTGAGCTAATTTCCGGTGTGGTAAGCCACAGTCATTTGCTTATTCTGGATGCTCGCCAGGAGGCAATATATACCTCATCTTGACGGAAACGATAGGCATTGGATGCGAATTTCCTGACATAGAAGCTCATTTTTAAAAATAATTATTTATTTATTTTTCAGAGCGAGTTCTTCAAATACAAACCCTCTGAAGTCTAAAGAATTTTCCCAGTGTCCCCTGAAAATGTTTGCATGATTTATTTGCCTTTCTAGAAATAAATAGCGGGCTTACTTCAGCAGTACGTTTTCTTGGGGAACAGATTTGGAGGCTTAAATGTGACAGGGGTGTGAGAAGACTGCGTTGCTGTATTGAAGATGTGATCTTCACTTAAACTGGTGTTTTAAATAAATCAGATAATCTCCTTTTGGTGGAGGAGCGGTCTGTTCTGATTTAGCTGATCGATTCACTGAACCCACAGCAAAGCATTTTCCTGACTGCATTACGTCTTTGTACCCTCATTGCTTTGAAAGCAAATTCAGATTAAACGTTCTCACCTTGACGAGCCTCCAGCAGCTCTGAGGAGCTCTTCAGCTTTGCCTGGTCAAACTCTGCGCCTCAAGCAAGTTCCAGCAAAAAGGCGATCCAGAAGCCTGGGCTTCTGGGCTTAATCCTATTCCCACTGGAAATCCGCTCAGCGTTCAGATTGGCTTTGTCTTTGGTAGGGATTAAATTTGCAGAGAATCTCAACTCTTTGTGTGAAGACGGCTCCTGTCTGGAAAAAGCCTTTAGTAGCAAACAGTATAAGGCTTTTAATTTAGAATAGTGGCATTTTTTTTGTTATGGAAACCATTTTGTGTATTTTTGCCAGTGCTCGAGCGCTATGTTCCAGTTAGTCCTGTGAAACAGTAATAAAAAATGACAATTACCCAATTGATCCATAACTTCTGTCTGGGGTAAGAGTGACCTTGGCTGGGCAGGTTGTCCGTGAAGTGGGAAGATGCAGCTTCTTAATACAGTGTCATAGATCTGGGCTCTTAAAGGTAAAAGCCAAACTTTGTTGGCTGTTAAGAGTAATGGTTTTTATCCTTGCAGGAACTGATGCTAGAATCTGGAAATAGATAAGCTCCATGCTGATCCGGTGTATTATACACGCAGGATAGCTCACTAGCTTTATAGTGCTTTTTCAAAATCATACTCTGCCTTTGAGAGGTGCCACCATCCCACACTTCCAAATCGGAATACCTCGTGGCCTTCTGTGATTTGTGTTCTTCATCCCTCTCTCTCGTCTCTTCCCTTTTCTAGCAATATACAATTACGATGCTGTCCAAGATGTGGAGCTCTCCTTGCAAGTTGGCGATACCGTTCACATTTTGGAGATGTATGAAGGTAGGTTGCAGAGCACTTCTAAGCACTTTGCCGCGAGTTTTAAAAGTAAATATAACAAATCAAGATACTATTTTTTTTTTAAATACAAGTTTCAGATCTAGCCTTTCAACATCTGATGCGCCCAAAAGCACAAAGCTTGCTACAGTGTGCTTGCTGTATTCACTTTACTTTTAAAAGTGTATTAAAAAGGCATAAAAGACAGAAGCTGCAGTCGTATCTGGGCTGTTCCTGGCAGAGGTTTGGGAAGGTAAGTTTTCAGTGGTATCTCCAAGCAGAACTGCAAGAGAAAGAAGCATTGACTTCTGGCTGTTTATTCCTGTTTTCACACCACACTCTTTACCTTGGCTTCTCCTCGTGCCAGGCCAGGCAGATGTATCGTCGTGTGATGAGCTAATCCAGCTGGAAAATAATACTATTTTTTTTTTAAAACGTAGCTTTTAACCTGCATTAGTTCTTTGAACTGAGACAGCAGAGGCAGTGGATGAAAGAAAAGGAGAGAGCGGGCCTAATTGTTTCAAAAATAAGGTTGGTTTAAGCAGTAATATCGTGAACTGGCGTTCTGGGCTTTAAAAGTCTCCAGTTAATGGAGTTTCCCTGCCCTTTTTAGGCTGTTTCTCCCAGTACTTTACTGGGGAGGTTTGTCATAATGTGTACCTCAATGAAAAACGTCTTGCAGAAAGGGAAACAGAATTCTTATTTTAAACAAGAGGGAAATTACACTTTGTAATGTGTGTGTCTGTTGTTATGTCTGTTTCATATCTACTTATTCAACTAGACTGTTTAATGAAGGTTTCAATATTAAGAATGGAACGTGGCCGTTTAATTATGCTAAAGAATGTAGTAGTCACTGCTTCGTTTGGGAGGCTCTCCAAAATCTCAATACTCTTTCCAAAATATACATTTGGTCATTTTCATAAGCGGCAATGGCCTGAAGAAGACTTGGTGGACAAAGACTCGGTGCACAAAGACTCGTTCGTGTGTGTGCTGGGAAGGGTGAGCTGCTGCTTTAGCAATTTCTCCTTAACCACTTGTTCTCTTTCCGTTTCTTCTTGCTCTGGACACAGCCAGCCAGTTCCTACACGACAAAGCAGGTTATGGTGCTGATGCGATGCACGTTTTTACACCGGTGTGTATGATAGTGCTGAGTGTGTTTGGTGGGGGGAGAGAGAGAGAGAAATGGGGAAAAAAGTCCTTTCTTTGTAGTGTTGATTTATGAACTGGTTTTGCAAAAACACACAAGGAAGAGGGAGCATCAGGGATAAGAACTGCCCTCACAAGGAATCATAGAATCCTCCAGGCCAGAAGGGACCTCCAAAGGTCATCTAG
>VZRU01001012.1:263516-329582 GCA_013398155.1 Pedionomus torquatus
AATTCAAGGCAGAAGGTATGGATGTGGCTCGGAGCAGACCCCTGCCATGGGAACTCCTCGCGTTGGGTGGCTTTGCTGGAGTGTCTCCCAAACTCTCTGGAGCAACTGAGGTCGGGCGCCGCTGTTGTAGCGTCTGATGGCCTCACGAGGAGAGAAAGCACCTTCAAATTGCAAAATCCCCCCTCGTTTGTGGTAGCACGTGCTACCAGGAGCTGGAGGCCACTCCGCTCTCATTAAAGGCCGAGGGACTTGGGATTGAAGGCTGAGGGGGATCTGATCGACACCTATAAACACTTGATAGACTCGTGTAAACCACAAAGCAAGGTGTTGTTTTCCCCCTCCTTTCTGTGGTTGCAGAGGGGTGTGATATCTCTGTATAAAATGACTTTTTCCACTGGATAATAAGATGAGCGGTGTGGGCTTGTCCTGTTGTTTGCCAAATACTGTCAAGACTGGGCACAAGCTGCAAAATCAAAGAAAAGAAGGAAACTTGTCACGTCCAGTGCTTTGAAGGCTGCTCTGGTGCAGGATTCACTTGCCCTCTGGGAACCTGCCCTGGAGGAGTGAGCTGGGAGGATGTGTTTCTGGTTAAGGGAATCTTTTCTAATCTGCAGTATGTACTATTCTTTCACGCAAGCTCTGGGGAATGGTCCCGTTGTGGACAGAAGGAGTGTTTGCCCACGTGCAGTGATTCTGATCCGTTTCTTCTCCTGGTGAAAATACGTTTGCATTGAATTTGTTCCCAGTTTGACTACTTAGCTTGCCTCTGCCCACTGGGTAAAGGAAGCAACCCCTGGTTCTATTGCAGGGCAGCGCAGCAGCCTGTGTTTTGGTACCAGGAGCCCTTACGCTACAGTGGAAGAGGAACAAAGACCTTGTGGTGAAGCACATGGTCTGGGATTGCATCACTGCCTGTAACTTGTAGTTGTCTAAACTGCTGTAATTTTGAGTGACTGTGAAGATTTTCTGATCATTGAAGTACTGCGTGAAATCTATTCAATGAAAAGTAAAACCAAGGACCTGTGTTTTCAGTATACAACAACAACAAAAACCCCAACTCCATATTTCTTTGCAGGATTCAAGCTGCTCCCCTTGGCTGTTTCACCTGACTCCAGTTTGAGAGTGTCTTGTAGTAGCTGAAATTTGCCGGGTCATCTTCAACTGACAAGCTTTTCTCCATTCAGCATGTCTCTGCTTGGAGAAATTACTCTAGAGAGAGGCTGAACTGGTCTGTCATTCCTCTGAAGCTTCAAGCAGCTATTTTTTTCTTTTTTTTTAAAAAAAAAAAAAAAGCAATCATTTAATCAATTGACCACAGCCAAAAGCTTTTATTTGTTTTAAAATGATAAAGAAGATTATTGAAATCTGGAGCAGAATTCTGAAGAAGTTGCATGAGAAGCCTGCTGAAATAGTTTTGCATAATAATATACAATGTGCTTTTGTGCAATGATTGCAAAATATTTTACAGGAATACGGTTAATGCCAAGAAATCATTATAAATGGGAAGAAGCTGTGGTATAGAAAGGCTGAGAGACTGTCAAGTGGAATTGAAATCACTGGGAAAAATACACTTGTTGAGTTCCCTGAGCTTTGTGTCATACCCTAAAGAATTTGTAGTGACCATTCAATTAATTACAACTTGGATAAAAATAGAACCTAAATCTTCTCATCCCTAATCCAGTACCTTATCCATTGGTCCATGGTCAATGGATAATCCTATCTTCATCCTGTGGAAGGAGTGGAGTTTCTTCTTTCCTCCTAATTTACTACTGGATTATGGGGGGTTATATGGTCAGGTTGATTCACGTTCTCATTGTTTGAGAAAGGAGACCAAGCTGTGCTATAAAAAAAATACCACCAAACACAACCACATGTGTGCACACATCCCCCCAAGAAACCAAAATCCCCATCCAGAGCTCTGATTTATGGTTGAGGGGGTTTCAGATCTATGGTTCTTCACGGAACCTTCTTTGCTAAGTATATAAATCTATTGGGGGGCGCAAAAAACCCCACCAAACCCCAAACAGAAAAGCCTCCCCTCTTCTCTTCTTTGCCTGATTATTCCTTTAAATCCCTTTCCTTTCTTTATGCTGCTCCTTCTGCCACTCGGCTGAACGTAATCGTCCTGGATCCGCGATGGTGGCCGTCTCTGGACGCGGTTCATGCACTACAGACCATAATCTGCACCCTCGGTGTTTGCTGAGAGGTTGGGGCCAAATTAGCAGTTTCAGTGCCAGCAGAACCTTAGGAAAAGAGACGAAACATGGTCCTTTAGGACCCCATTTAAAGGAGAGCTGGAGTTGGAGTGTCTTGGCATTTGGAGCGATGCTTTTAGTGGCGAGAGTCGGTGGGAGAGTGCGAGTCTGTGTCCTGCCCCACGGCAACGCAAGGGACGTTACCTCTTTATCTCTGCAAATCAGCAGTTCAACCGGAGCAGATCCTTCTTCTGAAACCTTTAGTTTGTAATTTCCAGTGCAGTAACGGCAGGAGGACTGAAGGTGATGGAAACTGTTGCTTGTGGCAAGGAACAGGCACCCAGGGAAAGAGTGTTGGTCTTGCCCACCTCTTGCAGAGCTGAGGCTGGTGATGGAGATGGGAGAGGGAGGGAAAACCCCGACATCTGACAGTTCAGAGGTGAAGGAAGCCACTGTCCACAGCTGTGCTTCTCTCCTGCCTGCTCATTGAGCCAGGCTTACGTGAGGACAAAGAAACACGGTCGTTTTTTCATGCACTTGCATTTCAGTGACATTGAAATCAAAACACTGGTCAAGCCCAGGTGCTGAGGAGAGAAGAAATGTCCTTCTGACAGTGACAGTGATTGGGGGATCAGTTATTACTTCCTATCTTATGCTTTACTAGATCTTGTTAAGATAATACTGAGAAACAATATCTGTACCAGGGCAGGCGGTTTAGAGTTGTTTTGGTTTTTTTTGCCTTATCTGATCAAATATTCTTTCAGCCTTCTTTTGAAGGAAGGTTTAAAACTGAGTCACAGGAGAAAATAAATAATCTACACAAGGTGGAACTCAAGCATAATCTATAAGATGATTTGAATGAAAACGCACTTCATAGAAATGAAAATTTTAAAGGAGTGGCTTGAAATTGGACTTGGGGCACTTGAGTCTGTGTCCCTCTGCCAGGTCCAGGGCCTTGGGGTGGCAGTTCCAGGCGCATCTCTGTGCTCAGCAGTTCTGCGCTGTGCAACTCGGGAGGTTCACGGGCCAAGGATCGTGCCTTTCAGAGCCTCTGGTGCGGAGTGGCCTCCTCTGCCGTTGAGCCCTCCCAGCGCAGCCCTCGTGGATGAGCAGAGTCCAGGTGTGGGTGTCAGTTCACGATGGGAAGAGCCCCCCCTTCTCCCTGCTCCTCGGACAGGAGCCCCCCGCAAACGGAGCAGAGGTGTCTGCGCAGCAGCAGGTCTCAAATGAGCAAGATCAATAGATTGATGCTGGAGGAACGTGGTGAGAATGACAACGCGTTTAATTGCTGTGCTCAGGAAAAGAATATTAAAACTTTTGTTTTCCTTTGGCAGGCTGGTACCGAGGATACACGCTCCGAAATAAATCGAAGAAGGTATGACCTCACTTTTTTTTAGTAACTAATTTTTATTTTGCACCTTGCCAGGCCCCATCCGGTGCTGTAATCTGCTGGGCTTCTGCTGCATTTCTCATCTTAATATTGTGCAGGTCTCCTGATCTCCATGTCCTTTGCCTTAGCGATAGAAATAAATGTCCTTGAGCTCAGTGTTTCAGAACCATTAATGGGGACTCCTGCATTGTAGTTACTCCTGTGTAATGTAGTTTGAACTACCAAAATTGACTCTTGCATATCTACATATGCAAGCTTATCGCTTTATTATTATGGTCTTGGACCTGTGCACGTCCAGCATTAGTTCTGTGTGATGGTAGGACCAGAGTTTTGATCTGGCTTGGAAAATACTCCAGAAATTATGCACACGTGGATCTCAGCCAGAGTTCTTGAGGTTTGTGAAACCAGTCGGAAAACTGCATGGAAATCTGGTTTCCCATAGGAATCCTGGCACCTCTCACGTGGTAGCATCCTTCACAGTCTTCATTTTTCAGGCATAAAGGGAAATGAAAATAACATCAAATAGATGTTATTTACACTCCTAGAGTGTAAATACACATGTTATTAACACTCCTAGAGGTTTCTGTTAAATAAAGGAAACTCGGGACTGGTGAATTCCTGCAAATGCTGTTGTGTGTGTGAGCTTTTCTAGAGACCCACTGGCCCAGGGCAACTTGTCAAATGACTCCAAGAATATTTCGTAGCCAGGGCAAAGGAGTTTGCAGTTTTTACATTTCATACAGGAAAATAAGCATCATTAGAGTAAAACAAAGAATTGACTTCTCTGAGGTGCTGGTATCAAACACAGTGTTCCAGGAGGCAACCTGATGCTCCTTAATTGTCTTTTTTTTTTCCTGTGATACTGGGACTGGTGGATCTTACACCTTTCTGTTAGAGGTAAACAGTGAACACCAGTCACAGAACTGCTGCTCCTGCTCTTCCCCCCACGTTCTGTTGAATGTGTTGGTGTCATGTCATATCCTATGGTGTGGTTTATTGCTTTTATTTCTGTATTTATTTTCAGGGCATTTTCCCAGAAACGTATATCCATTTAAAAGAGGCGATCGTGAAGGACCGGGGGTACGTTGGCGCTTCTCGAGATGCACTTTTGGTAGCAAAACCAGTAGAGTGCTTTTTCATTTAAAAACAAACAACACCCCCCCCAACTTAAGTAGTGGTGGTTGTAAGGAACGCTGCTGGTGTGTGCAGCAGGGTGTACCCCTGGGCTACAGCCCCAGGGCTGCAGAACTGTTGTTTTTCAGAGCATTGCACATGCCAAGAGGGTTTTAGATGCAGTTGCCCGAGAATACAATTTGCCAAAACGAGCAAGCTCTGCTGGACAAGTCAGTAGCCAGGCAGGTCAGTCGCGTTGTGTTTAGCTCCTCTGGGGACTCCTGCAAGTCGTAACAGACTCCTGCTCGCAGCCAAGTAGCCAGCAGGAGCGTGGATTCCTTCCTGCCTTGGAAAGCATTTCAGGAAATGACTCCTCGTTTGATTCTTAGAGCTGATTCTGTGATCGTTACAGGGAGAGGAAAACAGCGGTTGCAAAGGAAGACACTTTAGAAAGTACTTTTTAAAAAAAAAAAAAATACCTGTAGCCAAGTTACTCTTGTGAGTGGTGATTCTTAATTCCTGTCTGTTCAGTGTCTTTCTGAACGGATCCATTGAGTAGAATGAGACTGAAAAAAGCTCGAAAACATGTTTGCATTAAAAATAGATAGTGAAGGTGCACGTGTGTGCTGGGGAACCAGTTGAAAAACTCTTGTGTGAGTGAATTGTGAGACTGTCAAGCCCTCTGAAATTCCCATTTACATATTTGTCCAAAAAGGACGTTTTACTGCTCAGTCTGAACATGGAGCGGAACACCTTCATTCTGTTTTCTCCTTTTTTTCTCTAGACAACACGAAACAGTGATTCCAAGTGAACTGCCTCTTGGCCAAGAGCTGACTTCTACCCTGAGGGAGTGGGCCGTTATCTGGCACAAGTTATACGTGGTAAGTTTGCTTCGGTGGTTGGTATTTTATGAAATGCCCCCAGGTGAGACGAGAGCAAGCTTCGGAGAGCGTCCAACGGAGGGCCACCAAGATGCTCCGAGGGCTGGAGCACCTCTCCTATGAAGACAGGCTGAGAGAGCTGGGGCTGTTCAGCCTGGAGAAGAGAAGGCTCCGGGGAGACCTTGGAGCAGCCTTCCAGGGTCTGAAGGGAGCTCCAGGAGAGCTGGAGAGGGACTCTTGGTCAGGGAGGGGAGGGACAGGACAAGGGGAATGGGTTTTAAACTGGAAGAGGGGAGATTTAGATTGGATATTAGGAAAAAATTCTTCGCTGTGAGGGTGGTGAGGCACTGGAAGAGGCTGCCCTGGGAGGTTGTGGCTGCCCCATCCCTGGAGGGGTTCAAGGCCAGGCTGGATGGGGCTTGGAGCAACCTGGTGTGGTGGGAGGTGTCCCTGCCCAGGGCAGGGGGGTTGGAACATGATGGTCTTCAAGGTCCTTTCCAACTCTAACCATTCTATGCTTCTTGCAGTTTGGATAGAGCGTTGTGCAGAATTGTAGAAGTGTCATCATAGTAAAAACGGTCTTAAGAGAGGTTCAGACTGTTCTGCTCTGCACAGAACGGGGTGTGTGATTGCAGACAGAACCGGGGTTTGCTCCAGGCTATGGTGTTTGCTCTACGTGAATAATCGTGGGCACAAGTCGCCCTCAGCCCCGTGTCAGCTGGCTGGGGCTGTCTGACTCCCTCTTCACTCAGCAGATAAACGTTCCTGCTTTGCCTCTCATGATTTGTCCTGCGGGAGGACAAAATACATCAGCTGTGGCAGAAAGTTAGGTGAGAAACCACAATGGTGTTTTAACTGAACCTTCAACAGGTGTGAACCCTGGATCTTCTCGAAGTTTTGTAGCTACTTAACAGAAGGGTTGATCCTCGCCCCAGAATGTCTGCGGCTGAAATGGGCAAGATGGACACAGGATGGGAAGAGAACTGGGGGAAAATTGGACTTCTCAGAAGTCACATAGTGTGCTTTAATTCTCAGTAGTGCAGAGGAGAGCCATCTCAGCTACAAAATCTGTTTAGTAGGCTGGCCACACGGTAGCCACCTCGGGAGAGTCAGAAGCCAAGGATATTCAGGGCTTTGGTGGTTTTTGCTGAGGTAGGTGCATTCCTGCTGCAAGAAACAACTGGAGTTCAGAATGACTTGCGTTCTTTCAAAGGTGATTATTAATGCACCTTAAAGAGAGTCCAACTTGATTTTCCTTCAGTTAGTAGTGAGTTCAGCCTGCAATAGTGTGTGCTCAGAGACTTCAGTTAGGATGAGAGGATGGTTTGAAATCAGCTCGAGCCATTCAGTTCATCCGGAGCCAGCTCTCCTATTGAAAATTTCACCAGGCCACGAGTACATTTTGTTTGTGCACCACGAAACCACAAGAATTTGTTCCGCCCTCTCAATTTAATGAGAAGTCGTGTGTGACGTTATGACTGTGTGAAAACAGAGGTTTGTTCCTGCCTCTTATTTTTTTTCTTCCGATTAACTTTGGGATCCTAACCTCAGAATCTTTTTTTTTTTTAAGAGCAGAGATCTTTCATGTTCCCGTGCTTAACCGACAGCAGCCTTAAAATAGTCTTGGAACATGTTGTGGTTTGAAATGGATTTGGGTTTATTTTATTTTCCCCTGCAGTATGTATAAAAAAGAAAAAAAGGACTAAAGGAAGTATTTGAGGAAAAAAAGGAAATACAAGGGATTATTTTTTTTCTTTGGCATTTTTATTTCACTGCTTTAAGTTCTGTGTTTTTGAGCAAGCGTTGCACCTGTGGGTGTATCCCCACTGCAAAAGAAATATCAAAATGGGTGAGAGTTTTTAACTTCGTTTAGTTAATAGGAGTTAGCTGATGCGAACAGCTGTAGAGATAATGGCTCTACCTGTCACATGCAGCTCTGCTCTGTATTTTCCTGAAAGCTCACACAAGTTGCCTTCTCTTTGAGGTTGTATTAACACAGGTTAAGAGCGTGCTTTTTCCTTTGTTTACCAAACCTGTCTGTAGTGTCTTCCCGACAGGAGCTAAAAGACTCAGCCTAGTCTCCCTCAGCCCCTCTGCATTCCCCAGATTAAAAGAAAGGTGGCTGTTTGATAACTCTCTTTAGATTTGTGTTCTCAGGGAGTAGTTTATATCCTTGGCCTTCCTTGCAGAGACCAGAATGGGGAAATAATTGAACTTTCTCTCTGCTGTGGGAGCGGTTGGGGCTCGTAGTTAAACATTAACAGCTTCCCCACAGAGGACTGACGCTACCGGGCTGCTGCCTGAAGGTACCAGCAGCACACCGTGGGCCACTTGCCTCTAGCTGTCGGGCCAGATGTAGGCAAAAACCTCCTGACACTCACTTTGGAGCTGCGTAACCATAAACTTTGCCCCAATGGATTAAAGTTGAGCCCTTTGATTTGCGGCGCTTCCCTCTGAAAATGAGCTGCACCGGCCGCTGGGTACAAGGCAGAATCGTGCTCGTGACCTGGGTGACTGCAGTGGTACAGGGAGGATGGGGCCTGGCTGCCCTTTCGGATGGTACAAATGGAATAGCTCACGCTTTGGAAGGCAGAATTGCTTATCTCAGCACATACAAATGCGGTAGGTTACCACATAGATATTCCTTTTTTAATTCCAGCCTCAGCCTTGAAGCCTGAAACCATAGGAAGAAGCCTATAGGTGTGTGACTGATTTTATTAGGGTGGAACCAGTAAGTAGCACGAGAAGTATTTTCATTAATTAAAGATGCTGACAGTAGAAATGCCAGGAGGAAGCTCTTCACTAAGGAGCTTTTGATGTCCTGTTCCATCGGTGCTTTATAATTACAGGTGCTGCATTCATCGCAGAAGATGAAAATGCACCAACTGCAGCAAAGTCGAGCAAGTGGCGGGGTGGACTGGGGAGGAGGTGTCTGGGAAACCAGATGCGACATTTTTATTGCATCCTCGGACAACCTCTTGCATGATAGATTCTGAGCAACCGCTGCTGGGGGAGCGCTTAAAAGCGTGGGATGAGTCGAGACTGCCTGGCATTAAGTTCTGCACAGATGTAAACAAAAGGGAGTGCGCTGAAGAGCGGGTAATCTTCAGCCTTATTTGCTGCTGACACCAGTCAGGGAGGTTGTAGTGTGTCCCCAGAGCTACTCTGATTTCCATGGAACTCTCATCTGGAGGTCGCATGTGAACGTGGTAATCCCTGCACGAGTTACCAGTGGGTGGAATATGAACCTGGAAATAAGATATGTGTATTAGCAGGGAAGCAGTCTGTCCCAGCTGGCGCTGCCTTGTGCTGCTGTTCCTTTTTTTAATACAATGGATGTTGAGTGTACGATGGGGTAGGATGAGAGAGCAGGCAGCCACGAAAATAAAACGAGTCCATGGACTCACTTCGCTTGTCCTGCGGAAACGGACCCCAGATCTTGAGACACTTAAACCTTGGCAGTGCAAAGTTCTGGAGAACTTGTTCTGTGCGTCTAATCTCATGGTGTCATGTGGTGACAGTTTCTCAGATACTTTTAGTGAAATGCGACTTACGTGGTAGGTTCAGTGGAGTCCTTTTTGGAAAGCCTACCGAGCTCATCGCTTTCAGGTTATCACTGGCTTAAAATTGTTGCTTTTTTCCCCGTAGGATAACAAGACAACGCAGTTTCGGCACGTCCAGCAGCTGACTTACAGCCTGATAGAATGGCGGTCACAGATCCTCTCTGGGACGCTTCCCAAAGACGAGCTCGCTGAGCTGAAGAAGAAAGTCACCGCTAAGATTGACTACGGCAACAGGTAAAACCCAAACTGTGTCCTGAAGGCAGGAGGGAATCCCAAATCCCAGTAAAGGCTCCAGGTGGCTATTGGTGCAAAATGGTGTAAACGAGCAGGCAGGGGCAACGCTGAATTAAGCTTTACCTTTGTCGATGGAAAGGGGATAATTAGAGCTTTGTCCCCGTCAGAACGTGCCTGGCAGGTGGGCATGTGGCAGTTGGTCCTTCGTATGCCAGCAGTCTCTTTGTCTTGGCAGGAAACTTTGCCTTGTCTTAATTCTGCAGAAATGCTGGCACGCGATCGTGTTTCCCGTGGAGCAGCACGGTTTGTGCCGGGCGAGGTGGAGCCAGGGCTTGGATGCTGGTTGTGAACTAAACTGCTTTATCAGCAACGGAGTAATACAGTTCTATCGGCCACCAAAACTCCACATTTCGTTGGTTTGCACAGAACGGGGATTGTCTCCAGAACTCATTTATCTGCCTGTCAGACTTGATTCAGGTCAAATAAGTCCATTAAGAAGAAAGCTTATGGCAAAGAATAATAATTAGCCATAATCCATAAGCCTGATGGATATACATACCTTTAAAAAAAACCCCAACCGTTAAGTGAGAACAAAGACTAATTATTTTTCCCTTTAATGGGAAAATGAGATGTATTTTGGTACAGGAAAATCAGTGCTGTGGTTATTGCAAGGAATGGAGTCGGTGTGCATTGCCTGCCCAGTCAAGTCCACAGTTAGAGCTGGGGTTTGTGCTCTTTCAGTCACTTTTTGCTTCTTAAATATTGTGTTGCTGCTTTTGTCCCCGTGACTTTGATGCTGCTCAGGATCCTGGGTTTGGACCTGGTTGTACGTGATGACAATGGGAACATCTTGGACCCAGATGAAACCAGCACAATCTCTCTCTTCAAGTCCCATGAAACTGCATCCAAAAGGATTGATGAAAGAATCCAGGAGGAGAAGGTACATCTCATGTCACTGGCTTTTTCCTCTTCAAGTAACTAGTACCTATTGGTTTGGGTTTCTTTCTTTAATGGGAGTACTCTCCTTTTCTTTTTTTAATGGGAGTATTCTCCTTTTCAGTCCCTGCAACAAAATTTGGACCTCCGAGGGCAGCCGATATTCAACACGACGCATACATACAGCCTGTATGTAAACTTCAAGAATTTTGTCTGCAATATTGGAGAAGATGCAGAGCTGTTAATGAGCCTCTATGATCCTGATCTCTCCAAATTCATCAGGTAGGGGTTTTTTTGTCAGTGTGTAAGCAATGCAGCTATCCCGGTGGTCAATCTAAAGAAACCAGTCGAGGTTAGAAAGGAAGATCCAGCAGATAAGTGTTTTGTTTCTGTTGGTTGCTGCCCCAGTGGGGATTTGGAAAGGGGTTATTTAATTTCAGATGAGACTCGTTAAGTCAAAGTCCCAGATTGTCTTTATGTTGTTAAATGTCACTAGACTTGATCCACGTTGTACACGTGATGTTTGCTATCAAGTCAGTGCTAAGACTTGGGCATCTTGTACTGGTAGGAGAAGATATGAGGAACTTTATCTAGGAAGGCCGTACGTGTTGGGCACCCTCTGCCTCCATCATTGACCTTACCCGGTGTGGTTGTGCCATCAGAGTTCCGTAGGGAAGGGACTGAGAGGACCCATCCCCGTCCCCAGAGTGCCTTCTGCCACCACTGAAATAAGGCACTTCGGAATCACTTTGTGGTAAACGGTTTTGGCAGAGCTTTGCAAATATTCCTGAAAGATTAAAACTCTTTTGGCCATGTAATGGGAATGTAAAGTGCTGATTTATTTAATTATTCTCTCCTCTTCCTTTATTTGCAGTGAAAATTACCTGGTTCGTTGGGGCAGTAATGGGATGCCTAAAGAAATTGAGAAACTAAATAATCTTCAAGCAGTTTTTACTGTAAGTTCTTGTATTTATGTCCTGGAAATTCTTCCCTGTGCTGCAGGCATCTGAGTTTGGAGTTCTTTCCCTCTTCCCTTGCAGCAGGGAGGGGTCACGTGTGGCCTTTTGGGGTGTTTTTGTGGACACTAAGGATGTTACAGGCAGCCTCAGAGAATTGCTGCTGAAAAGTGGTTTTTCAGTCAGTCCAAAGCGGTAGTAAAGGAGTATAATTTTGCAGTAATACTGTCGGTGGATGCTGCTCACCCACACATTTCTGAAAATCCTATTAAGTGCTTTCCTGTGGAGCCAAACTGTACCAAACATCTAGGTTTGAGATCACAGCTGTTTGGTTTTCAGTTCATTGCTTTGATGAGCCCTTTTCTGTGTTAAGAGTTTGTTATTTGTAACGAGATGTTAAGAACTGCCCATGAGTGGAATGGCTTCGGACAAGTACGAAAGGTGGCACAAGCTGACTGCCCAGTCGGCAGGATCTGCTGCTTTGGCAATTAAATCATTTACTCTCCTTTCAGTACCGGAGCTGGGGCGTGTTATCAAAGAGTAATGGGATGGTTAGAAATTGCCACGTGGAAATTGCTAGTGGTTTTGTAGTTTTGGGTGCTTGGTATTTTTCCCTAGGGCTCAAAGGGAGCAGGTTTTCCTTTTTTAAAAAATAATAGATTTCCTTTAATGTGTGTGTGCAATCTAACAACAAAAAAAAATATCTTACTGTGGTCTTCTCTTCCATTGACAAAACAGATTGATACAACTTGATTTTAAATGATTTCTAGGACTTAAGCAGTTCTGACTTGATCAGACCGAAAATCAGCTTGGTGTGCCAGATTGTGCGCGTGGGGCACATGGAGCTGAAGGATGGGAAGAAACACACCTGTGGACTCCGGAGACCCTTTGGTGTGGCAGGTACAACACTGACACCTGCAATCGGGGGGGGACGTGGGGGACACAGCAGGGGCCAGTGGCTGGGGCGGTGGGCTACGAACTGGGAAATACATGCTGTGTCTCAGTGAAGCCTCCCGACCTCCCAGCGTTGGCTTTCAAGGGGAGATGCTGATGCTGAGCTGCACGTAGTGCCCCTCTGAGACCTTTCAGTGGAAGTTGTATATGAAGATGAAATATTTTAACTGTTCACTTCTTGTTTTGTCACCCCCCAAAAAAGATAACACACTGCCATCAGTACAGTGGACCTTTCAGAGCTTTATCAAAGAGGGATTTGCTCCTCCTGACTAATGGGGCAAAGCTGGAATTTTTAAAGGAGCCTTGGTGAAGGGGGCATCCAGTTCTTGAGGTCTCTTGTCAAGGGACTTCCTTGAAATTTGTGGTGGGAAAACAATCAGCATTTGAAATCTAAGTGTAATCTCTTTGCCTTGAAATGCCCAAGTGCCAGCTGTTTTTTATCAGAGAGTGTGTTCACATCCACTACCGTGGGCTGACCCGTGCATCAGAGAAAACTTTTTAAAAGTCAAGCTGAGAGCGGTGCTCTCCGTGGCTGTCATCGGTGGCGTTGGCCCCAGATAAGCAACTGCTGTTTCCATTCTGGTAGGGGAAAGCTCTCTCTGTGTTCTTTAGCAGCCTGGTAAACCTATGTGATGGACTTGTTCTTCTTGCAGTGATGGACATAACTGACATCATCCACGGAAAGGTGGACGATGAGGAAAAGCAGCATTTTATTCCATTTCAGCAGTAAGTACTGGACTTCAGAGTTCATTCTGTGTCTGGCGTACTTAAAGCAGTTGTCCTTTGGAGAAGGACAGATTTGTATGGGAGCCTGGCAGCGTACCAAGGTCTCCACAAATAGCTTAGTTTATGGCAGGAGTCAGCTCTTTGAAGGAAAAGATTTCTGTCACTCCTTTGAAGCCTTTGTTCCCCTTGATTTACATGGCTGCATGACGGGCTAAATTGCTTTGGGAGTTTTGGCAGTGCAGCCGACGTTGCTCGGTGCCCATATCAACTGAGGTGAGGAAGTGCAAAATGGGGGGATCTGGGGGATGTGACCTTCAAAACTTAGGGCCTTGAGATGCAAAGTTGGCAGAAAGACCCGAGCACAGAGAACACAAGTCCTTGCCACCCTTGTGCAGTGTCCTGTGTATTGCCTCTTAACTTTCCAGACAGAAGAAAAGGGATTTCTCCCTCTTTCTGGAAAATAAATTCAAGCCTGGATGCGTTTGGTGTTTCTGTATTGCTCGTTGGACTCCCGTGCTCTGCCTGCTCTCTGCTTGCTTTTTCAGCACATTACAGTTACAAAACTGAGGCTTGTTTGGGTAGACTCAGCCGTGTTGTTACAGTCCTAAATGTAGGGACCCGTTTGGTGTAGCCGTATGTTATTACAAGGTATTTTCCGGGGAGATTGTGTGGGGTTTGGGTGATTTTTTTTTTTTTCCCCACCTACCCTTTCAGGGCCTGAAAGGCTGGAAAGAAGGAGGTCTTTTCCTTTGCAGAATAGGCTTAGTTTGCTACCTTTTTTTTTTTTTTTTTTTTTTTAATTTTTTTGTCATTTTTCTTCTGTTCTGAGGCTGAGTTTAGATCCAAATCTGGACAGCCCCGCAAGGATGGGGAGACACCGCTTCGGTTCGTTATGAACAGTGGGGGAGTGAAGTTAGGTTCAAGATCCCAAGCTCAATAGACGTGTTTGTGACTTGGGGCCAGGTTCTTCACTGCTGGGGTCTCACAGGAGGCCTTAGTTAGGTTAATTTATGACGAGTTAATCCACACACCTCACCTGAAGAGCGTGGCTGTGGTGGCCCTGGAGGCTGCTATTCCAGCGTGATACAAATGTCATGATGGAGTCTTTAGGTCTGTGTTACCTGTCCCAAGCCTGAGCTAATGCTGGGATGTATTTCCTACTGTGATAGAGCAATGGGGGTGTTGGAATGGGCTGCCCAGGGAGGTGGTTGAGGCACCATCCCTGGAGGGATTCAAGAGAGAAGTTGACTTGGTGCTCAAAGATGTGGCTTAGTGTTGGGTGGTGTGTTGTGGTGTTTATGGTTGTTGGGTTTTTTGTATTTATTTTTTTTCCCCATTGGTTGGACTAGATGATCTTAAAAGGTCCCTTCCAACCTAGGTGATTCTGTGATTCTGTAAATGTGTTTTCGTGGGTGTGTGCAGGGAAAGAAGAAGAAAAAAAAAGATTCCCCTGGAATCCTTTAAAAAAAATAACTTCTTTGGAAAACAGCCAGCTGTTGGCCAACCCTCTTCTTCCAGAGCACATACTTGATGTTTGTCTGCTTCCCAGTCTCTATCGTTGTTCCCCTTAGGATTGCCATGGAAACCTACATCAGACAGCGACAGCTAATCATGTCCCCACTGATAACTTCCCACGTGATTGGAGAAAATGAGCCCCTCACTTCTGTCTTCAACAAAGTCATCGCTGCGAAGGAAGTGAATCACAAAGGGCAAGGTACAGCAGCAGGGCTAGAAGCTAAAGGACAGACGTGGTGCTGGGAAGGGCTTACGAAGGAAAAGAAATGGCTTGTGAAAGTTGAGATTAAGGCTTGCTGGAGTTTCCAAGCTTCCCTGAGCCAAGAGCGTGGTCTTCGTAAGACTTGTCACCCTGGCAATTTGGGAGCTAAAAAAAAGAAAAAGATAAATACAAGAGCTGTTCTTAGTTGCCTGATAAAGGGCTTCTCTAGGTGATGAGTTATTTGCGAGTGATGTAATGTTTGTGAGATAAAAGTGTTTATATGGACATAAAATACTGTAAGTGAACATGGCTGCTTGCGTATTCGGAACGGATTTGGGTTTGTAGTGTGCTATTGAGGATTCTGCTCTCACTTGTGTGTCTGGCCTTTACTTAAATACTGGTGGGTTGACCTCAGAAAGTTTGAGTTGAGAGTATCTATTTGTCAAGTAAGGCCTTATTCAGCATGGAGAAACAGCTTGGGTTTGTACTTTTTTTTTTCTTTCAGTAAACAAGCGTTACCTTTCTTTTCTTAGGTCTCTGGGTCTCCCTGAAGCTGCTTCCTGGCGATCTAGTGCAGGTTCAAAAGGATTTTTCCCACCTTGTAGACAGATCGACTGCTGTGGCTCGCAAGATGGGGTTCCCTGAGATAATCCTCCCTGGTAGGTCCCATCTGCCTCTCCACTTTCACGGGGAGAAAGAGCTGAAATTCTAAGATTTCTGGTATCAACAGGTTTATTTTCAAACTATCTGAAAACTTGGTTTTGTTTCTGTTGAGATTTCCAGCTGATCTTTTATTATTTTTTTTTGTTAAAGAAGTGAAAACGTAAGCTTCCTTGAACAGTGATAGTATGTCTAGTTCTTGGAAGAAAATTTCTATGTAGTCAGAAATGTGTTGCATATAGGTTTGACCCTGCTCTGTTAAATCCATTAAAAGTGGATGTAACCCTGTAGAGCTCATTGTCTTAAAAGAAAAAAGTGAGATAAAGACGGAGATTTATAAAGAGCAGTGTATATTTTAAATATTAATTAAATATGTATAGTTTAAGATGAAGTGGTGTGATTTGAGGTGTCACCGATTACTGGTATCAGTAAAGGCTGAGAAAATGTAAGGGTAACTCATTAAATGCCATGAATTTTAGGTGATGTTCGAAACGATATCTACGTCACCCTGATACAAGGGGAGTTTGACAAGGGGAAGAAGAAGACTCCCAAGAACGTCGAAGTCACCATGTCTGTACACGATGAAGATGGAAATCTGCAAGAGGTACGATGGCCTTTGCCGGTCACAAGGCTGCTGTGTTTGCTAGATGATAGTGCCAGCCCACAGGACCTTATTCATCAACTGTAGGCAAGAACTGTATGTTAATCGACAAGAGGTGCGATCACAATGATCAAATTTGAGTAATCACTGATATTTTTTCTTTTAAATTAATGGTTGTGAGCAAATCCTTAAAAGATTCTGTAAAACCTTGGAAGCAGTGACACGTGTTGTGTTCCCTTGACCGGGAAGCACAGACTGTGGGTAACTCTGACAGTTACATGCTCTGAAAACTTCTCAGCCAAGATCCTTCTTGCTTTGATTCTAGACCTTACCTTTTCCTTTCCTCCCCTCTCCCCTTGTTTTTTTGTCCAAAGAAAGCTATCCATCCTGGTGCCGGCTATGAAGGTGTCTCCGAATATAAGTCTGTTGTTTATTATCAAGTCAAGCAACCTTGCTGGTATGAAACTGTGAAGGTAGGAGTGTGTAATTTATAGTCTGCCTTCCTTTGTGTAGAAAACGGGACTGATTTAAAATCAGTAGATGCATCAGTGACAGAGCGTCCTGTAAATTGGCTGGAGGGAGAGGATGCTGCATTTTTTGACTGTATTCTCCTGCTCAGGTGTCCATTGCAATAGAAGAAGTCAGTCGTTGCCATCTGAGATTCACTTTCCGTCATCGCTCGTCGCAGGAATGTAAGTAGGGTCTGCGGGAGGACTGTGCTCTTCCTACTGTCATTGAGAGGTCTGGAGCATCCCCCAAAGGTGTAGGTGGCACTGGCTACTTCTTTCCAGTGTTGTGGATTTTTCTTGCAAGCAAAGAAAATTAATTCAGAGTTTTTACAGCCTTAATAAAAAGGGTCGGCGCTGGTTTTGGTCTAAAACTGAAATTAGATAGAGCGCAATGCGGTAGCCCCCTTGAAAGACAGTTGTCAGTGTTTAGTGCTGCTTTGGCTTCTCCGTGTATGGTGATGGTTTTAATTTATTTCAAAGCCCTCACAAAATTCAGTGCAAGGCCTGGTGGGTTTCTAATGGTCCTCTTATAGGAGGATTTATAATTAGGTTAATGACAGGCTAACGAGAAAGAGCCAGAAGTTTCATCAAATGACTTCAGAGCTGTGAAAAAAAATCAATAACGTTGAGACTGAGCCCTTGAAAGACTTAAATAAAGTTCTCTTCAGGTATGTGGGAGATGCAGTGAAATACGTGCACACCACAAGCAGATTTGCAAAATCCCAATTAAAACATGTGTACGATTATACCCGTCCATCGATCAGCACAATCAGCCACTAAAACTGCGTGGTGAGAGACACTTCAGAGAGGAGTTTCTTCTGTGTGGTTGGAGATACCTACTGACTGCCTTGAGACGAGAGGGGAAGAAGAAGAGAGCTCTTTTTGTCGTGGGTCACAGTTTGCGAGCTCCATGGCGTTATTGTGTGGTGCTGTTGAAGAAGCTGCACATCGTTAGAGAGCTGCAGTTACGGACAACACGGGCATAAATAAGGCAACTCCTAATAAAGGTGTTTCTTTTTGTTTGCAGCTAGGGATAAGTCTGAGAGAGCGTTTGGCATGGGCTTTGTGAAGTTGATGAATGCGGATGGAACAACGCTGCGAGATGGCAAACACAATTTGATTGTTTATAAGGTAGTTTGGGCATTTGCAATCTTCGCTTTTGTTTAACTGATCAAAAGGACTCTCTTGGTTGGGTTTTTTTCTAGTAACGTAAACAGAGTCGTTGCAGAGGTTTGAAGTATTTTTTCTAGGACAATAGGACAGTAATTTTTATTTATTTTTTTTTTAATTCACCCTCAGCTCTGCTTTCACTGGTGGGTTTTCTGACTGCACTGGGGTACACTGAGGGTTTTCTGACTTGTACACAAATCTGGGACATCTTTAGATGTACCTCTATAGAGTGTTTTTCCTCTAACATCATTCATGTGGACAGTGTGCACCAAACAGGCCTCCTGAGCACCTGTGCGATGGAAAAAAAGACCTGGTGTCTAATCACAGTGAGAAGAGAAAGTTCCTTCATTGCAGTAGAGAGCTGCAAAGGGAGGGATGTGGGGAAAAACCCTCCTCAACTCTGTGGTTTGAATCGCAGAATAGAATCACTCTGTAAAAAGCCCAGTTCCTTGGCAGTGTGGGCAAGCGCGGTTCCCCAAAGTTAGAGACCCAGACAGACAATGTGAGTGAACAACTACTGAAGGGTGTTCGAAGCCCTCTCTGCTCCCACTGTGCTGGAGTGTGTCCCTGGGTGAGAACTGCAGGAGGTCAGCTGAGGTGTGCTCGGTGTGAGAGAACCCTTTTCTTTGCTGTGTTCAACCAACAGGGTGATAACAAGAAAATGGAAGATGCTAAATGCTATTTAACTCTTCCTTGTACGAAAACGGAGATGGAAGAGAAGGAGGCCCCCTCGGGGAAAAACCTGCACCACCTTGCCAACTTCACCCCCACTAAAGATAGCACCAAAGACAGCTTCCAGATCGCCACTTTGATCTGCTCCACCAAACTCACCCAGAATGGTAGGTTTTGCATTAGCAGCACAGCTGGATCCTCCTGTATATTTGAAGTAAAGAGGGCGCTTTCTTTATGTTGATTTTTTTGGCATTGCAGCACGTGTGGGCACAGTGCTTTAGCTAGAATCTTGCTGCTGCTTCTGCCCGTGGCAGCCCAGTCCCAGCATTGTTGGCATCACGTTGCCAGTACAAGCTACGGAGTTGTTTGTGAAGCCAATAGAGGCCGTGGCACATGAATATTTTATCCGGAGCACCAATGTTAAATCTACCGTGTTTGTTGGCATGTGTACAAGTGACAGTCTGTGTGTGTTTTCAGAATCCTTTGTTTAATGCTAATTATCTTCTTTCCTCTGCCTGTTAAGAAGGTAGCAATTAGAACTGAACTCGTCAGGATGCTGTTGCTCATTAACTCTGCTTTGCTCGCTGCAGTTGTTTAAATTCTCCTTCTGCAGTGCCTAACATAGTGGAGCTTTCTACTTTGGAGACCTCTGTGTCTTGTGATTTGACTTTGTGCACTTGTAGAGGAAATTTTCTGGTCAACTGCTGGCTTTCTCAATTTTTCAAACGCTGATTTCTGGTTTGGACAATTCTGCCAAAGACACGGTGAATTGTGAAGCTTGCATTTTTGTTTCAAGAACCATAAAATAAACACAAGAGAAGTCATGTGCTCTAATAAAATTCTGAGCTTGAGGTACCTTCTCGAGTGAATGAGAAACCTGCAAAATTGGCTACCAAGTGCCTTACGATATCAAATCACACCAGGGTTTCCACTTCTAGCAAAACTTTCATGCCAGGACAGAAGAGCCANTGTTATCAAATCACACCAGGGTTTTTAAGTGGAAACTTGGCATGAAGCAAAGTTTGGCATGAAGCAAAACTTTCATGCCAGGACAGAAGAGCCATCTCAAGATGGTACCTTCCATACCTTGGCGTGACTTTCCCTTCCGAGCAGATTCTAAAACCAGCCACCAGTCCTTGCTCCCTGCTGTCCTGCAGCCATGAAGTCAGCTGTGTCGTTCCAATCTGGTTCTAACTGCTGTTGTTCTGGCCTTGCTAGTTGACCTGCTGGGCTTGTTGAACTGGCGTTCCAACTCCCAGAACATCGCTCACAACCTCAGGAAGCTAATGGAGGTGGAAGGAGGAGAGATTGTAAAGGTGAGATGTGAGTCTCCTTGTTACGCGAACGCTAAGGTATGTGCTTGATGTTGACCTTGGAGGGTCGTAATTGTGCCGTGCCCAAAAGCTCCTCTCTACAGACCAGGAGAGCTGTTCCAGCTGCTGAGAGAGAACAAAAGGTACACTTTGCCCCAAGAGCTCTCATTAGTGGAATTCACCAGAATTCCACAAGTTAAACGTTGCCAGGATCAGAGAGGTAGTGGTGACTTTATTTTCCCCTGTGTCCCTACAAAGTAAAAGACACATTCAAAGTCGAATTCTAATGTTCAGTAGTGGCTCTGGGCCTCCTTTGTGAGTAGGGAACAGAGGGCAGAGAAGGCCCAAAGAGCTTGTAGTCAGACTTCCTGGGGAATAGACCTGAAATGTGGGAAACACCAGAGAAAATAGTCTGCTGAAGGTGACTGCAGATGATAGAAGATCCTCCTTGCTGTACTGGGAGGAGTAGTGTGATGATGATGACAAGCCTGGGAATAAACACAGGACTTACAGCCCTCTTCAGATGTTCTTTCATGGACAGCCTTAAGTTCCAACTGGGCTAGGCTGGAAGGGGGAAAACAATCCAAAAATATATCCTCTTGTGTAGGACTCCAGAAGCGGCTGTCTTTTCCCAACTCTTCACTTTTTTTTCCCCTCTAGTTTTTGCAAGACACCCTTGACGCACTTTTCAACATAATGATGGAAATGTCAGAAAATGAAACCTATGACTTCCTTGTCTTTGATGCACTGGTGAGTGAGTGAGTTTTCTTCTGTGGACTTAGAATATTTGTTTTTCAGCTGCATTTTCGGTCTGTTCCTGATGCTTCCTTTAGATGAGGTATTTTGCTCTGAGAAATAAATTATATTTCAACAATTCTTAAAGGATTTTCAGATATAGGACTGAAATATGCATTGAGTTTTTTAGTAACCGCAATGAAAACTAATAAACATGTACACTATTTATAGTAATTTCTTCGATAACGTCTTGCTTTAAGGCAATATACAGAAGAGGAGAATGGTATTATCTGTCTGAAGCACAAAGAGAAGTGATTTGTTCGGGGTTGTGATGGTGGAGGATTTGTGGCTGAAGTGGGAATAGAATCTGTGCACCCCAAATCCTTGCCCAGTACCCAGGCAGTGAGGGTGACAGCTCCTCTGAACCTCAGTAGAAAGGTCATAGTGATTGAGTAAAAGGCTTCCCAAGGAGTTTTCTGCATCTTTGGAGAGGCTGCTCAGTGTGTGTGGGAAAGGCTCTGCCCTGCGGTGACAGATCTCTATGCTTTGTGCTGACCAACGAATGGATACTTGAGAGTTCCAGTAGAAATACAAAGTCAGACATTTCCAGCTGACACTGGCTGGAGGAGTGAGTGCAGGGGCACAGAGTGTCCTGGCTGGAATACGTGTCATTGTAGTTAACAGGGCTGAGTGTTTGCTGCGAATATAAATCATCAGAATCTCAAGTTCCAGCTCAAAAAGCATAATTTCTGAGCTTTGAGAAGTGGTCTTCAGCACCTCTGTACCTAACAGGCAGTGAGTGGTGATGCTTCCTGTGTCACTGGTGCTGCTTGGAGAAGTAGCTCCTCCTGTCTCTGAGATTTTTCTGTCCAAATGCCAGTATGACCCAGCTCCCCTCTGAGCAGTGCTGTAGTTCCCCACGCCACAGAGTTTACTCGCTGTTAGAATATGAATAACACTCTCTGTAGCATCAATGCTGTTAGAAAAACAAACAAAACCCATGACCCAGCAAAATAAATGACAGGGAATTGGAGAGCGAATGATGTTCCGGTTGGAGGTCGTGCAGCTCCGTACATCTTGTTTCCTTTTGAATTTTTGGCAGGTATTTATTATTTCTTTGATTGGAGACATCAAGTTCCAGCATTTCAACCCTGTACTTGAAACGTATATTTACAAGCACTTCAGCGCAACCCTGGCCTATGTGTAAGTATCGGGAACCACAAACCCACGGGCCGTCTCTCGGCCAGGAGCTCGCTGGCAGTTTTGGATAACGACACTAATGAGATACAGGCAGCTTAGACCACACAGGGGTGTTCTGCCCAGTTCAGACAAAGCTCTGAAGCCCCCATCTCCTAGATTGCTTTCTTATTCCTGGCCCTGTGTGCACAACCACAGCCTGCGTGTGATTTCCTTTCCTTCCTCCCTGTAACCCGTGGAAGACTCATCATTCTTGTTTCTCTTTGCCATAAATAAACTTCTTTTTCTGATTAATGAGCAGGCTGTGTCTTAGCTTTGCCTTTCCTTCCAGCTTAGCTTGACAATGTGTTATCCACATAATAACATTATTATATATATTATAATATTTGCCCACCAAGCGGGCTCTGCTGTTATATACCATCCTTCATGTGCTCCACATGCCAGGATTCGACAGAGCAGGGAGCTGGGTGCTGACGGGGTGGCAAATAGAGCAGGCGAGTGTCAAAGCTGTGGTGGACTTGGCTGTCACCCACACACACACCGCTCTGGGTGCTGCGAGTTGGTTAAGAGAAGAAGATTCTGCCTGACTATTAGCTGCTGGAGTGCTCCCAGACCATCCCGATCTTCTGATTCGGAAGAGACGGGGTGGCAAATACTTGTACTGTGTTGATGCAACTTCTGTCCACAGTTGTCAAAGCACCCGAGAGGTGGGGCTTCAGGAGAGCTCCGTGCTTCACACATGAGAATATTAAGAAGAATATTCTTAATGTCACCTTAAGAAGGTAGAGACACCTGGAGAAGGTGTTGGTCCACTTTCAGTAGTAATGGGTTTTCCAACTTCCTGAGCACTTCTTTTTAGGAAAAAAGTAAAGCAGGTCAAGCAGCTGGAATTTGTAGACTTTTCTGAGAATTCATGAAGTGTTTATGAAAATCTGGCATCCCACGAAGCTCAGGATTTCAGAAGGAGGTAGACTGTGAAGAGGCTGTATTTCAGCCTGTCTGTAGACTGTATTTCCTCTCTGGAATAAGGAAGCTGGACTTACACCAAGACTTAACTGTGTCTATATTTATTCCCCTTTTTGTTTTCTTTCCAAAGGAAGCTCACCAAAGTACTGAACTGTTACGTGGGAAACGCCGATGACTCCAGCAAGACTGAGTTGCTGTTTGCTGCTCTGAAAGCCTTGAAGTACCTGTTCCGATTCATCGTTCAGTCACGAATATTGTACCTGAGGTGAGACCAAGGCCGTTGCCATCCCCGTGTCTCCTTTTGGAAGTCGATGGAGTTCCTTCCAGGCAGCACCACTGGGGATAATGTTCTTCGGCGTATCCTCTATCCTTGAATTGTTAAAAGTATTTTTCTACCCCTCTGTCTTCGGGTAGAGAAAACAAGTTGAATAAAAACTGAAAGACCTAAATTGAAAAGGAGAATCCTTCTAGTCACCTGTAGCGTGTGATAAGCAGCACGTGGTAGTGCTGAGAAGGAACCTGTTGTGATTGAATTAAAAAATTAACGTATGGAGTGATTCCCCCATTTTAAGAAACTTTAAGAAACAAATGCAGACGCGGTTAGTTGTTAGGTGGGGTGTGATTGATGCCTCCAGTTAGGGCATGGTCACTGACAGTGGTTTTACTGTAGCCTTAAAATGTATTTTCAGGGAAGGAAATCCCTTCCTCATGTTCATTCTGGCTTTTTTGTTTAATACAGACTGAGCTACTTGATTTTTGGAACCCAAGCAGAATTTGCTGCAACGGCACTTTAAGAAGTGCAGCTTTTCCTTTAGAACAAATTTCAGCAGGAAATTGCTGCAGAATCCCTGATGCCATTTTTACACTCAAGTCTTTGTAGAAGGAGCTTACATTAAGATGTTGTTCCATGTGATATTAGCTGTTTGCCCGGATTTATGTGTATAACTGGTTCTTTCTGTTCTTTGTAGGTTTTATGGGAAGAGTGAAGATGGGGATGAATTTAACGATGCAATCCGCAAGCTGTTCCTCTCCTTCAATGTCCTCATGGACCGGCCTTTGGAGGAGGCTGTCAAGATTAAGGTACGCAGCATTTTCAGGGAGAGGAAATCTCTATTATTAGATCAACTGATACAATTGCAGTTAGAGGGGAGGCAGAAAAAGGGCAAGCTTTGAGGCACGTAAAACCCATTCAGATGAGTCACAGCACCTCTGGATGTCTGTTTAACTGAACTGTGCGTGGCAGGAAAAGAATATTTAAAGCTCAGAGTTTATCAAATAAAGATAGGAGAGCTGTGGTTTTGCTGAAAGCCCTTCAGCACTCGCTGGGGTGGGAGCGAACAACCAGCGAAGACGCGAGCTGCCGTGTGGAACACGCTCCGGCCTTGGGGGAGCTTGGGGGAGCTGGAGGTAGAAATGTTAAACTGCTGCAAAAATCCATGTCGTGCTGGCAAGGAAAGTCATGAAGAAACAAATGATTTCCAAAAGTTGTCTTAGATATTACGTTTTGTTTTTTCTGGGATCAGCGGGATCGTGAACTTTCAGGGTATGCTCTGAGGAGGAGCAGGGCAGCCGTGCAATGAGGCCTTTGGGTTGCCTTTTTCCTTTCAGTTCTTCTAGCTAACATGCTTTTCTACCTCTTTGAAGAAAAGATTGACTCTGAACTTTTAATCAGCACTTCAATGATTTAAGGCCCAACTTTGATTCTCATGCAGTCCAAGTACCTGCTGGCAGCAGCCGTGGAACATCAGAGAGACCTTTAGTTGCTGTTGTGTCTGGTTGTCTGGGTGCTACGTAACGAAAGCCCTTTCAGGACCCAGATAAGTCATTACTGTGTGCGTGGACCCGCTGAAGGAGGCACAGCACCGAGTCAGGCTTACCGACTACTGCTTTTCTGTCAGGCTATAAGGGGCTTAGTCCCTGGAACTGCAGGATGTTTGCAAAAACGAAAGAACTTGGCTACGAATCCTTCCTCCTTCACCTTTTCTGCTCTGGACGGCAGACGTGGGGTTGCTGGAGGCTCTTTGGGTGCATCAGATTTGATCTTAACCCAGTTCTCTACAGGTGTCTGCGTGTTTGCTCTTGGCAGAAGCTGAGTTTGCCATGTGAGTTACGGGCATTGTTGTTGAGACTTTACACCCTTCTAGAACGGGCTACTCTCAGTCCATTTCCACGTTTCGTTCATGTCCTTGTTTTTTTCTTTCGCAGGGTGCAGCTCTAAAGTATTTGCCAAGCATCATAAATGATGTCAAACTCGTATTTGACCCTGTTGAGCTCAGGTAACCATATTAAGCTTGTTTGTCCTCTAAACCCAGCTCATATGTAGGGAAGAATTTGGGAAACTTTCCTAAAAACGCTGATGATGCAGGTAGTGTGCGTGAAGGTGAGGAAGCACTTGCAGGGCTTTAGAGGAAGCCAGTTTAGTTCAGAGGAGTCCCTGCATCTCAGCTGCTCTTTTGTAGGCACTTTGAGATTTTACTGCAAACAAAAATTTGAGAGCTGAGGAGTGCTGTGTTGAAATCTTTTGCGTTTCCACCAATTCTTAATGATTTGCTTCCGAGGTAAAGTGAAACATGTGAGAAAGGCACAGCCTTGGGGGGGGAAGCAGAAGTTGTGTTTATTCAGGAAATGCACAGCACCGTGAGGATTTCTGTTCTTTGGTGTTCAGAGCTTTGCCCAGAACCTCCCAACCATCCCTCCTTCTTCTGACACAAATGATTTGCTCCTAAACAGGAGACAGACAGCAAATGTACATGGAATTTAATTTCATGGAATCTCAGATTGAAATGAGTCATCAGCCTTGGTGAAAGGGGCATCTGGAAGCCTACGCTTTTGCCACTGTATCTGCCAGTGTTTGAGGTTTCAGTAGTGGTCTGTGGAAGCTTTGTGACATTCTGCTTTCCTTATGTATGAAAGGAAGTATGGTTACCTTACGCTGGCACTGCAGGCTGGGGAGTATTGTCTGCTCATAAGCTTTTGTGTTGTATCTAGTGTGTCTTGGGATGCAAGGTTTGTGTTAAGAGGTTTAAGCCTGCAGTATCTGAACACTCCAGTTTTACTAGAAGTCCTCTGCTAAGTTCCTCATACATAGTTTAGGGCTCCGTAGTAATTTGCCTGGAGATCACTTCCAGGTGACACCCCCACGGTGACAGAACTGCTTGGCTGGCCCGGGTGCAGAACAGTGTTAGTGCAGGACGGAGTCACCTTGGGTGAAAATGCTGACCGTCTGCTTGCTTTGTGGTTTGTGCACCAGTGTCCTCTTCAGCAAGTTCATCCAGAGTATTCCTGACAACCAGTTGGTTCGACAGAAGCTGAACTGCATGACCAAGATAGTCGAGAGTGATCTGTTTAAGCAGACAGGTGAGTGGCAAACCCAAGTCTCTGGGTTCTGCAGGGAACCACACACCCTTAAAAACAAAAATGCCTTTCAAGTTCACATGTCCTTTATGTCAGTCGTCAGTGGGTGGTCTACTGGTAAATCCATCTTTGGAAATACTCCTTCCCATGGAACAACTGAAATGAGTTTTGCTGCTGGCTGGCTGTACAGTGGTTAGTTTTGTGGGATCCTGATCCAGTGCGGTGACTTACGAAGAGACAGGAGGAGAGAGTACACTAATTGAGGCAGTATGGATAATTACAGGTGATTCATGACTGTCTTTATTCTCTTAGTGGTAACTCAAGTGGATTTAAGCATGTTTGGGTGTCCAGGATGAGAGGAAAGCTGTTGTGTGGTACCCATGTGTACTGAAGGCTGGAGAACTTTCCGAGACCAGCAAGACGTGGTGCTCTGTTTGGTTTTTCAGAATGCAGAGATGCTCTTCTGCCGCTGCTGATAGATCAGCTGAGTGGCCAGTTGGATGACAACTCGAACAAGCCTGACCACGAGGCCTGCTCGCAGCTGCTTAGCAGTGTTCTCGAGGTCCTGGATCGGAAAGATGTGGTAAGCAGGAACCGTTGAGGGTGTGCATTAAAGGTAATTCTTCTTTTGAGAAGTTAAGGCAAAGAAACATTCTCAGCTTACGCTTTGAAGAATTACAAAGCGCTGATGTTTACAGGAATGGGGTTTCCTTGTTGTGTAGCTCTTTGCACCTGTTGACACGTGAAGTAGCTGTGCCAGGAAAGGTTGCGTTAGTGGTTATCACTCCAGTACAAAAAGCAATTACTTTCCTTTCTGGGGACCAAAATGTTATTCCCAGCTGCTTTGGTGGCTTGTTGGAGCAAGTCATAAAAGTATTTGGTTTCTTACTTTCTGTGCTCTGAAATAAGGACAGCTATCATTATTCAGGAGGACACACTTACTTGCCACATTAGTCATGGAAATTGAGTCTGAGTTGCTGTGAAAAGAGTAGTCCAAACTGAAGAGCTGTTCAGGGAAAACAAAAGCAAATCAAAGCACCGGCTTCGGTTTAGCTTTGCCAGGATGGACTAATGAAGCTGGTGTGGATCAATTATGTTAACTCTGCATTAAGTGTATCCCTTCAGTATTTGAATCGATGGCTCATGTGTTTTAAATCTCCTTTTATGCATCTTCTAATAGCAATTAACCACTCTGAGGGCAGTCCCCCCGCACGGGGAGCACTCTCTAGAACAGTATACATTAAGAATTGTCTCAGATTGTCCTTTTGAACATCCCCAGGGGCCGACCACCGTCCACATCCAGCTGATCATGGAACGCCTGCTCAGGAGGATAAACCGCACGGTGATAGGAATGAACAGACAGTCTCCTCACATCGTGAGCGCCTTTTACTTGCTTCAGTTATTACTTTGCCAATATTTATGGTGGGATTTGTTCTCCTGGGAGAGATTTCGGTGTGCAGCAGTGGTATATGAAATCATCTTTCCGTTTCCTTCAGAGCTTCTGTGCCACTAAAACATGGCTTTTGGTGGTGTTCTGAGACCAGGCGGTAGGATAGGAGTTGTCCTCTTGCAGCAGCAGTTTGAACTGAGTCACAGCTGGCTGGGATTTCAAGTTCCTTTGGGCCATCGTGCACAGAGGGTTTGGTTTCAGCGCAGGCTCTAATGCTCAAGGAGTCTTTGCTGAAAAAAAAAAATACTCTTTTATTACCTTGGCTGACTGGGATTAAAAGCTGAAGGTTGAGGCATCTCTAAGGGGCATTTCTGACTGCTGGGTGGTGTCCTAGAAGGTAGAAGCAAGTTGGGATGTTTTAATACACCATGTACAGAAAGAATGAAAAAACAAGAGCCGAGTGTTTATAGCAGTATCTCATTTTTGATAACTCGAAGGTTAACGCTGTTACCAGTATGGTCACCGTGAGAATTACAGTTGGCCGTAGCTCCGTCTCCCTGGGGAGGAGGAGAGCTCTACCCAGACTTCATAGTTGGGATTTAGGAAACCTTGACTGCCTTGGGGTAGAGGACTAAACAGTCCCACAGACTGATATCAGGACTTAGATGAGCAGGATTTGAATAGGATGAGCTCTGAAAGCGTATGCCACACTTCTGTCTGTCAGTGCTTAATACAGAATAATAATGTTTTGTTTTTCCTATTCTAGGGTATTTTTGTGGCCTGCATGACAGCCATCCTGAGGCAGATGGATGATTTCCATTACAACCATTACATCAATACTTTCAAAACCAGGCAGGACATTGTTGTAAGTCAGCCTGGCTGGGGGATTAGCTCAGCCCATAAAGAATTACACTCTGCTTCTGAAAGGTCATTTCAAATTACTGTAGTCAGTTTGGGAGTGATTATGCTGCATTCATCAGCAATGACTGATGGGCACCTAATTCTGCAGCCACCGGGGAGATACTGGCATCGCCCTGGCTGGGTGTCCACAGGGGGTGTTGCTGGCTCAGAGCCTGAGAACAGCGTTTGTAGAATTGAGTAAAAACACATTTAATGACTATTTAAGTCTGTGCAAGTAAAAAGCCAGGAACCAGAAGAGTGAATGAAGATGAAAAAGAAAAGCATTTTCCCGTCTCTTCCTCTCTCTGTATCTCTTTGTGATCCCGTTCTTTTTGTCTTCTTTCTAATTCGTTCTCCTCATCTAGAGTTCAGTTCAATGCGTTAGTGGGCAGGGATGCAAACAGTTTCCTCCGTGTTAAAAACTGTACCATTCAGATCCCCAAAGATTTTCAATATGAAACCAAGTAAAACTCGAGGGGTTCGTTTTTTTGAGGCCCTTAGAATTAACAGCGCTGTCCAGATTTTTCCCCAGACTACCTAGAACAAGTTAGAACCAAACCCAGTATTTATGCAAGGCTCTGACACAGCAACTCCTGGCTTTTTTTGTCCCCATACTCCTTGTTCTGGAATTCAGAAGGGCTTGCTCATTTAAAAACTCTGGGAAGAGCCCAGAGCTGCTGCCTTCCTGTAAAAGCGAGATCCAAACCCACAGGAAGAAGGTGTTTTGTCGCTCCTTTTGGATGACAAGGTGATCTCTTCCCCCTGCAGCTGGGATCGCTTGTCATCTGCTGAGCAACACAGCCACCTACAGGACACACGTTGCTGTCACTTCTGCTCTCAAAGGGCACTCGGCTGCAGTGGCCACAGAGAGCACTCATCCTCTGGTTTTACTTTTTCTGTGACCCAAATAACTTTTTGTGAAGGAAGAGAACCCAAAGTCAAGTAAATTCGGGAATTCTGCTGGTTCTCGTTGCGTAAATGAGTGAAGGGGTTTTCAGCAGGATTCTGTCGCAATGCCGTGTCCGAGGAAGAAAGGTGTTAGGAAGATAAATCTAATGGATTTTGAAAAAAGGTGGATTTGAGGCAGAATTGAAGCAAATTTTATGTTGAGTGGGCCTCAATTCAGTCGTTTTTTCTTTTTCCTAAAGAGCAGTTGAGGTAGTGGGAGCCCGTTGGAACTTAAACTTAAATGGGTGCTTAAAAGCTTCCCTGAAATATAAACTTCAGACTGGAGCTCAGCTTGCAAGCTGGAGTTGTTTTACCGTGTAGTTCTTCATCTTCTGATTCAAACAGGATATTTCTTTTGTCTCTGTGTGTACATAAAGCTTTCACGTGAAGACAGAGCAAGAGGCTGAACAAAAATGCCAGTTCCTAATCTATTTGTTACAAATCCTTAAATCCCCAGCAGTTTGTGGTGATGTAGTAGTTTTTGATACCAATAGAACACCGCATTTTTCTTCACTACAGTAATTTGGTTTACTTGTTTTTGTTGTTTATTGTTGGTTTTTATTTGCTTTGGTATTTACAGCCCTGGCATTGCATCATTACTTGGTTGGTTGAACGCTGTTCTAAGTTAATTCATATCTTCAAGGTGCCCCTTGTCGACTCCAAACCTTTCCATCAAGCTCTGATTTAATAATGCCTAAAAGACTTTTACTGAGGCAGCACCAAATGCCCATTTTTCTCTCTCCATCGATGCCACTTGCCAGTTCTTCGGAGCAAGCTGTTCAGCTCAACGGAATTTTATTACTTTTTTTTATTCCTGGTGATCTTTGCAAGGTGGTGATTCCTCCCGTGACCTTCTTTGTGTCCCCCTCATTTTTAAATGCTGATGTGCTGTCTCTGTAGAGAATAGAATCCATTTAAATGCTCGTGGGGAGCATTTATATTTGTAGAGACCACAATATAGAGATCAATATTCTTGGTGTTACCTTCTTTTGCTCATCTCTTCTTTTTCCTTTTTTCTTTAGAACCTTCCCTTGCCCAGGTCTTGGTGTGATGAAGCTTTTTTGGAGTGTTTGTGCAAAGAGTGTCTTTTCTACAGTAATGTTCTAAACCACGTGTCTGATGGCACATTCGCGACCTTTGTTTAACTCTCCTTCTTAAACTGGGCCAGAAAAGGCTTAACTAATTGGGGAAGTGAAATTACATTATCATTTCCATCTTTATAGAAGATACCGCACGGGGCTGTTCCGCTGCCGTCATTCAGACGTTTGGAAACAAGTCCTTGAATATTGGGTTTGCTTTTTTAATCCAGCTTGTGCACCAGAACTCCCTACAACACAGCTTAATTCAAAACAGTAAAGACAGATTTAATTAAACAGATCAACATGTTCTGTGGAGTTATTTCTCCTTCTGTAACTGAATGGATGAGATGTCAGAAATAATTTGGTTATTGGAATATACCCAGACAATGAGAGATCCTTCTTAGGAGGCACAGCGTATCCATTGCTAATCCATGCCATTGCAAATATTTATGTTTCCCTGTAATTTCAGGTGGATAAAAGACTGCCACGTTCAACCTGATGGGCTGTGGTTTTTGTTTTTCCAACAGGACTTCCTGATGGAAACATTCATTATGTTTAAGGATCTGATTGGAAAAAACGTCTATGCAGCTGACTGGATGGTGATGAATATGATGCAGAGCAGGTACGGAGCTGCGGCTGTTGGAAGTCTCGCTGCTGCTTTGGAGCCTTTCTGGTTCTGAAAGGAGGGGGACTCAGGCGAGCAGGCTGGCAAAGCGCTGCAGCCACAGGGGCTTATGTTCTTCTCAGTTTCAGAGTGATTTAAAATAGGTCTCACTAAATTGCAGTGCATTTCTGTTGATGGACTGGAAATTGGTTTACTCCTGCCCAAAGGCACACAATCGAAACCAGGCAGCCTTCCATCCAGTCACTTACCTGCTGGAGAGTCCAGAGTAAATCAGAGAAGCATTTTTGGTTTGAATTCTTGGGGAATCACATGGCAAACCTAAAGCCAGAGTTGGACATGTGGGGTCGGGTTCAGTGTGCTGGCCTGGAGGCAAGAACCACCCAGGTCCTCTTCTGTCCTCTGCTGTGAGCTTTGGCCTTGACACCGCGCTGTCAGAGACTGGATGATGCAAAGAGTGTTGTGTTTTTCATCCTCCTTCCAGCCAAGGTTTCTTCTGTTCATAAACAGAGGAATAACTTTTCCTGAATGTCCCTCTACTGGGAAAAAGGTGAAATGGCATTATAGTGGAATATCTGTCCTCTTTGGGAGCATCTGTTCTCGCCTCCTGACCTTACGTGCAGGAGTCCTAAACCAAGAATTGCCATGTAATTTTTTCAAAACTCGCATTTTATTTTACGTTTTTATCTCTTCCAGGGTTTTCCTCCGGGCAGTGAACCAGTTTACCTCTGTACTCAACCGCTTATTTCTGGATCAAACAAGTTTTGAACTCCAGGTAATAGTTCTGTTCTTTCTGGATTTTTTTCTGACCCCAGTCCCGAAAGGCAGGAGGAACAGACAAATCCCCCAGTTAATGGATTTGTTGATATGGAGTGAGCTTGTGCAAAATGCCCATAGTCTTCATAAAAGCAAAGCCCTGGTGATTCACAGACCTGTGCTCAGTGCAGCAAGAAGTTGTGAGCAGGTAGAGCTGCTGCAGGCTTTCCAAGGTCACGCTGAGCAGCGAGCTGGCTGCAGCTGATGTGTGCTTATCTAGTTGAGAGCAAAATACCAAATGGGTGCACCCACTGCTGCTTCCTTTAGTTGGAAAGGAAAAGCTGAAGAGAGTGAGATTATTTTTTTTTTGAAGCTTCTCTATGGTTCTGGCTTCCCTGCTGTGAGCAGACTCGTTCGCTGTTGGTACGCTTCCTCCTTAGCACCTGGGAGACTGTGGCGTCTGGGGCTGTGTTATTGCTTTTCCTTTGTCTTCTCCTATTTTAGACTTGTTTCTCTTCCACAGCTCTGGAATAACTATTTCCATTTGGCAGTGGCCTTTCTCACTCATGAATCCCTCCAGCTGGAGACCTTCTCACAAGCCAAACGCAACAAAATTATCAAGAAGTGAGTTTACATTTAAAAAGCTGCCAGGCAGCCTTTTTGCTTTTAAGAAATTTTTACTGTTCCAGCCGTACCCCAAACCATCCCAGAATGAGATGAAACGCGCCATGGAAGCGCTTGATTAACGGGTGATGATAAAGGAAGGAGGGGTGACTAGGACGGATATCGAGTCTTCACGCTGTGGATGTCTAAGCCTGGTCAGACAGATCCTGAGCTGTTTGAGCTCAATTTAAGCACTTTGGCAAAAGGTTCTTTCCATTGTAAGGTCTGTAAGAGAAGGTTTGCCGTAGTTCCCAGAGCAAAACCTTCTGCAGTTGTTCAGCCACTGTGTCAGGTAGGGAAGGGAAAATCCTGAAAGCCTTGCAGCTTTTCGGTCCCTTCTCTTTGCCTTTTCTGCTTTGAAAGTGGGAGCACTTCAGAGGGATTAATCAAGCCAAAAGTAGTAATTTTTAATAACTTGGCCAAATTTGCAAAGACGCTGAACAGCTTTTACTTCTGCAGTTAGCTGGAATCGAGCGTCTAAATATCTTTGTAGATCTTGACGGACTTTTGTTAGGGCACACACAGTTAATGTTTGCTGTCTTATTTCTGTAATACTATTTCTTTAATAATGGAGGTTTTTAGAATCCTGGTAATTAAATATTCTTGCATTCTCTCTATGCCAGCAGTTAAAGCTTCAGGGAAAAAACACCAAATACAACAAAAATGTGGGTAGAATTGCACAAAGCAGCAGGACTGCAGTTTCATTCTGCTGCCGGGGAGCCTGCAATCTTCTGCCGCGATGGCGCGGGGCCGTTCTCTCCCTCTGTGCACTGAGAGTTAGTGCCGGGCAGGGAAAGGAAGGCAAAAAAGATGAGTTGAACATCTAACGAAAGGTATGTCGTACTGAGGAACTTCTTGGTAGACCCTTAGCAGGGAAGATAACCTGTCAGACCCCTTGGAATAAAAGCCCGGCACATTCAGGTTTGTGTGTGGTGTTTAAGTAATGGATTTTGTAGTTTTGTCAGTAAATTTTTCCAGCATCTTTGCAGAAGTAACTTCAGTGCACAGGCCTCTCTCACCTTTCTCTTTCTAATGCTTTTTTTTCTAGGTATGGGGACATGAGGAAAGAAATTGGCTTCAAAATAAGGGATATGTGGTATAATCTGGGTGAGTTCCAGCTAAAGAATTATCTTTATCCAAGCTCTCAAACTGGGTTTCAAATCCTTTATTTCTTTATAAAGCTGCTCGTGTTTAACGTGGGGAAATACACTTAAGGTTCAGCTGTTTCAGAGCGCAAAATCTCTTCTTTTTCTGTGAGTAGCTTGCAAAAGCAGATCTTTACTCATGTCAGCTGCTGAGATAATTTCTTAGGTTCCTTATGAAGGATGATCTACCATGTGAAGGGCAAGAGTAGAACTTTTCGGAGAAACTTTGTGACTTGCAACATTGCACATGATTCAGTTCAGCTGTTTCTTGGACTGTTTCTGAATTTTGTAGTTGGGACGTGTTGATTCTTTCCAAATCTTGCCATTAGGATGTATCTGACTTTGACTTTCTTGCAGGTCCCCATAAGATCAAATTCATTCCAGCGATGGTGGGCCCGATCCTGGAGGTGACCCTGGTCCCTGAGCCCGAGCTGCGGAAAGCCACCATTCCCATCTTCTTTGACATGATGCAGTGCGAGTTTAACTTCAGTGGGAATAGAAACTTCCATATGGTAAGGGAGCTGGGGGTCTCCGGGACCCGTGTTCCGCAGTGTGTGTCGGGCAAGAAGGAGAGGAGAACGTTTAAATAAAACCAAAAGAAACCCCCGCGAAACAAGCATTGTGCCAAACACTTTGGGAAGTCAGGTGGTTCGTAGGAGTCGTGGCTCTTCAGTTCTGTCCCTGACTGTACCTTTGCATGACTTAGATAATTAATGAATCCTCTGTTTTCATACCTTTCTGCATTTGCAAATGTGTGAACGCCCACATCTAAATTGTGAAGCCATTTGGAGACCTTAAAGAGGATACTCTAAAAAATAATGTCTATTTACGTTTATAATAACAATATAAATGCCCCCAAGGCAGATCCTGGGCTGTACACATAAGTCACTGTAAGGAAAACCACTGGACAGTTGAGTCCTAGGACTGTGTAGTTGCATGGATATTGTCTGGACCTTGATTCATTTCAAATTTGACAACACATTTGTGAATACTGATGCCACTGTTATGGAAATGAGAACACGGATACAAAGGACAGGCACGATATGCTGGAGGCTACATAAGTAAAAAGGCAGAGCAGGGACCAGGACACGGATTCCTGAGTTCCAACCCTGTGCTAATTTCTCCAGAACTTACCTTTTATTGCTACTGAGAAAGCACCAGAAAGTAAGGAAGGGAAAAAAGAGGAGCTTTGCTTTTGCCCTGAGGTTAAGTTTTCATTGCAGTTTCTAAGGACTTATTCTTCCAGCTTTCCTCTGGGGACATCGGACATTAACATCAGAGCTGGCAGGCAGGGGACACTGCAGCAAAGCTGTAGACAGTCTTCTCCCTGGAGATGGGTAGGAGCCATCCATCCAAAAGGCAGCCACCTTGGCATTTCAGACTCTTGTCAAATGTGACGTGCGTCTCCCCAAGCACCATCCTCGCCCCAGCTCAGCCCCAGCTCCAGTGTGCGTACGGGAGCTTTCTTCCCTTGGGGTCATCAGTCTTTGGTGTGGGTGGCCCCAGGGTCTCGGGGTTTTTTGGAGTCGGTAGGAGGAAGCGGGATGCGTGTGGCATGGATTTTCCATTCCAGTGGTATTTATAAACCGGCTGCAGTTATGACTGAGACTGTGCTTCATCTGCTTGCTCAGAACAGGGCGTATCTTCATGACAGGTAATCACACAGGATTTGGTTCTTGCATTGTGAGAAGTCGCTTTAATTACTAGTCACAAGCGTTTTTGATGGCCAGAGAGCTGTGCCTTGCCCTTAGCTGATGGTGGTACTTGAGTTTGTTTAGGGTGAGCGAATGGCTGCTACATCTGGAGCTGGCTGCTGGAACGTGTCTCCATCCTAGCAAAACCAGGCAGCTGGTGGATGGGGGAGAGGGGGAAGAATTACCCCAGAGCGTGACTTCCCAGTGACTGCAGGATGACAGAGGGAAGACTTGTACTTCCGTGCTCCAATCTCGTTGTCTTGGCTTCTTACCATTTTTATTCTGCTCCAGCAAGAAAGGCGTCCTCCACCTTGGCTCAGAAACCGGTGATGATGGGGGTCAGTTCAGAAACACCAGCCGCAAGCATCACTGATGTTCAGACCACACTCGTGACGGTGGCTGTCTGTTTAATTGTGGGTTTTTGCCTTTTCAGTTTGAAAATGAGTTGATAACGAAGCTGGACCAGGAAGTAGAGGGTGGCCGAGGGGACGAACAGTACAAGATTTTGCTGGAGAAACTGTAAGTTTTATCCAGAATGTGGAAGCTTTTTTTTTTTTTTTTTTAGAGTTTCATTGGCTGATTTCATAATGCAAAGAAACCCTGATTCCAGTGAATTCCCTCCAGTGAACAGGGAGACCGTGCAGTTGACTGTGATCTTAATACCATGCAGGTGTCTGAGACTGATTGCCTTAAAATGATGCTTTTATTCTGGAGCAGCAACTCTCACAACTACCCTAAACTTGGAGATGAATGCCCAGAGGCAGGTGCCGAACTGGCAAGGGGGTTGCAAGGGGAAAAGCTGGAGAGTTAAAGTGAAATCAGGGGCTTTTTAGCACTGAGAGTAGAACACTCTTTGATCAAGGTGGGCTTTGACCTACCTGATGTGGTTATCTGGGCCTGTGGCTGTTCTGCTCTGGTATTTCCAGAGTTGTCTCTGGTAGGTGGTTGCTGGGGAATTTACACCGAATTTCTCCTTATTGCTGCTCAGAACCCTAACGGAGTGTTCCTTCCACCTCTCTGGGTACACCTGCAGGCTCCTGGAGCACTGTCGGAAGCACAAATATCTGGCTGCTTCTGGAGAGGTGTTTGCTTTGCTGGTCAGCAGCCTGCTGGAGAACCTGCTGGACTACAGGACGATCATGCACGATGAGAGCAAGGAGAACCGAATGAGCTGCACTGTCAACGTGCTGGTATGGGGAAGGCTGGGTTTGGCTGAGGGTTCTTCTCTACTGACCTGACTGTTGTAGATTATGGAAGATATTTTTTTCTCGTAGGGTTTTCAGTAATTCTTTATGCCATTTTTGGTTAATGATGGGCCCAAATCAGGCCACCAGCTATTGACAGCTATAAAATATAGAAAGATGTACAATCCAGAATCGAGTCACATGGCTGGTCCCTGTCTCCATGGGAATCTGAAGCCCTGAAATGCTGTCCGGAAAGATGGGTCGCTGATAGTTTGGGAAATGTGGGCATAAGTCCCTGTTCCACTGCGAAGAGGAGTTGGACAAGTCACCTCCTCTCTTTGACTTACTCCTTTTCTAGAGGTGGCAGTAGCCCTGCGTTGGGATAAGGGGGTGGTTGCAAGAATATATGCACTTGAGCAGGCAAAATCACAGCAAAGATCTTTGTAATATCTAAAACTAATGCTTAAGTTACTTACCTAGAGATGATCATGCAAATCCATAGCTCAGTCATTGTAAAAGTTTAACTTTTTATCTTTCTTGGCAGAATTTTTATAAGGAGAAGAAACGAGAGGACATTTATATCAGGTAGGCTGTTCGCCTCCATAAACCTGTAGAGAAGCCTCTCTTTCTCTCGGTGTTGTGCACACTGAGAGAGGAGCCCTTCACTTGGAGTAACAATTTGCGTTAATTTAGGTATCTGTATAAACTCCGGGACCTGCACACAGACTGTGAGAACTTCACAGAGGCAGCGTACACTCTCCTCCTCCACGCAGAGCTGCTCCAGGTATTGCACTAAAGCCAGTGTTAGTTTCCGCTGTCACGGTGTGGGTTTTAAATGAAGTGAAACTCAGAATGAACAATTAACTTTTTTTTTTCTTATTTTTCATGTGACGTTGCATTACTTAGGTTCTAGTGGTCATTAAGCAGCTGCACAGTTTTCAAATTGCACTGCATCTGAATGGATGAAACCAAAAATGTTATTAACATCAATTTCATAGAATCGTACAATGGTTAGAGTTGGAAGGGACCTTAAACATCATTGAGTTCCAACCCCCCTGCCCTGGGCAGGGACACCTCCCACCACCCCAGGTTGCTCCAAGCCCCATCCAGCCTGGCCTTGAACCCCTCCAGGGATGGGGCAGCCACAGCTTCTCTGGGCAACCTCTTCCAGTGCCTCACCACCCTCACAGCAAAGAATTCCTTCCTAAGATCTCATCTGAATCCCCCTCTTCCAATTTTAAACCCTTCCCCCTTGTCCTGTCCCTCCACTCCTTGACCAAGAGTCCCTCTCCAGCTCTCCTGGAGCTCCCTTCAGATCCTGGAAGGCTGCTCCAAGGTCTCCCCGGAGCCTTCTCTTCTCCAGGCTGAACAGCCCCAGCTCCCTCAGCCTGTCTCAATTTGTTACATGCTGTTGGTAGAACAGAGCGCTGTAGTGAGCTGGGAGAAAATGCCCATGCTCTCCCTTTGCTTCGATGAGGGGTTTGTCCGTAGTACGTCCCTGCAGAAGGTGTTTATCCACTCTAAGGAGTTGTTAATCTGAAAATGTTCCAATTCTTTCAATTCTGCCTTTTTTCTCCTCTGTGCCAGTGGTCTGAGAAGCCCTGTGTCCCTCACCTCCTGCAGAGGGACAGCTACTATGTCTACTCACAACAAGAACTCAAGGAAAAACTCTACCAAGAAATTATTTCCTTCTTTGATAGGGGCAAGGTGAGTGGCTCCGCAGTGGTCGTACAATTCCCTGGAAATACTTGGCTTGGGGAGTGTCGCTGGCTTGAGGCTGCTCTCAAGGGAGAGAGCAGAGGTGATTCCACCACAGGCCTTTGGGGCTTAAACCTGACTCTTTAATAGGGACCACACTTCTGGCACGAGCATGGCATGTATTTGTCCCAGTGGTGTTTGAATCCTCCTGTTTCATTGTGGGTCAAAGAGCATCTGAAAAATCAACCTTTTCAAGATAGTGGGTAGATGAGAAAACTTACAGGTGATTTTCTTCCTTTCCTGGGTACTGGCTTTTGCCAGGCTTTTTGCAGTGTGGTGAGCGTGGCTTGGCTGGCTGGCACTCAGCTCGCGTTGGTTGCGCTTGGGATAGATGGTTCTACCAGGGCTAAATGAGACAAACCCAAGCCTGATGCAGGGGATGGAGCATTGGTGTAGGAGGAGACCACCAGGGCTTCTCTCCTTTGCTGTGTGGACATCTCCTTTTCACCTCTTCGTGTCTCGGTAACAGCAGACACCTTGCTTTGTAAATCACTCTCAGGCCTGCAAATCAAGAGAGCTGTGTGACTGTAAGAATTATTGCCAAAAAATGTACAGCGTGGAGTCTCAGGGAAGGCTGGCAGTGCACTGAAGTGCTGCCTCGATTAAAATCAGCTGAATGTTTTGTTCACTTACCTGTGGTAATGAATGCCTTTTGCTGACTCTTCTTTATCTTGTGCTCTCCTTCCCCTGCCTGCCTCCCTTCACCCTCTGGGGAGATGTGGGAAAAAGCCATTCAACTAAGTAAAGAGTTGGCTGACATGTATGAGAACAAGGTCTTTGATTACGAGGGACTCGGTAATCTCCTGGTAAGATTCTTTTTTGTTCCTTTTCAGTAGGCTGCTGACTGCTTAAATTAATGTTTTTGAGCAGGATAAGCCCAAAATACGTTTATGCTAAAGACAAACCAACAAACATAACCCCCATGGGTCTGTAAAGCTTAATATTAGAAGAATATTTTCACAATTTGGTTTAAAGTGTGTGGTTTTGACCTTACGATTAGCATGACAAAATTGTGGGCAGACGTTTTGTTGATCAAATAAGGTAACATTTGCATGGTGTGTTTTCAGGCTCCATAAATCTTATCACCTTGTTATTTCTGTGATAAAACGACTGTATGAACACAGAACTATGGAGTGGTTCTGGTTCTGAATTCTGCTTTTTAGCAGTTAAAGATGTAACCAGATGGTCTTTGTGTTCTTTCATGTGAGAATCATCTGCCCAGCTTTATTTCTGCCAGTTCTCTGACATTTGTCACCATTTGTGTCTGCTCGGTTTCAGAACATATTTCTTTTTAATTTGTATTGCAATAGTTAAGGATTTCAAATATCCTCCTGGAATCCCGGAATACATGGTGTTGTTCTCATGTCTGCAGACCAGGAAATGAAGTTGACTCTGGCCCAGACAAACCAAATATTTAACCAAGTAAATGGAGAAGTATGGGATACTGTATGAAAAAAAAAACAATTGTAGAAAGTATTCTGTAGGGCAGGGCTAAGAGCTGGGGAGTTGTCCCTGGGAATGGGAGCTGCAGTCCGGCAGCGTCCTTGAATGCTCCAAAGTGACTGGTGACTTCTTCTTTTTCAGAAAAAACGAGCTACTTTTTATGAGAATATTATGAAGGCAATGAGACCTCAACCGGAGTACTTTGCTGTTGGGTACTATGGTCAGGGCTTCCCCTCTTTTCTCCGGGTAAGAATTCTTCTGCGCTCGAGTTCTGGAGCGGTGGGTACCCTGGGAGTCACAGTTGTTGCAGGGCTTCCAGGAAAGTTCAGAAGCCAAACTCCCTGTTCTTTGGATGGGGTCGAGAGATCGAAGGCCCTGAAGTATTTTGAAACTTTTCAGCATATAAAAACAGACTAGAGACCAAGGGTTTTTTTGTGTTAACAGCTTTATTAAAGTTAGTGTGTTGCAATCAGGTTTGTTAAGTGATTGGTATGTTCTTACACGAACTTAAATAGAATCTGCCTTTTGCATTTGTGCCCTCTACGCTTCTCAGAAATACAATTGTTGCTGTTAGAAAACGTTCAGCTTGTGAAGAATTTATCCCATCGCTTTTCAGCCTGAATCAACCTTGGTTTTCAGGACAGGGATCATTTCAGTGCTCAAGCCTGTTAGCTTGAGAGAGAGCTCTGTCCCACGCAGAGGAATTAAAATGCAAAGATGCTTCCTGCCTGAGATGGGTCCAGCCAGGCTCAGCAGCACAGCCACCTAGAACAGCAGAATCCAGCCAGAGTGACTCAGATGGGCAGGGTGCAGCACACTTGAAAACATTCCCAACTATTATTTAAAATTAAGGACCATTTACATTTTTCAGTCGTTTGAAGTTGCTGGCCTTAAATGGAAGCCAAACTTAATAAAAAAAAAAAGAAAAGAAAAATGTTAACTTAGGACTGTGGAACTGGATGGCACAGAAGGCTTTCACCTCCAGGTCATGTTTTTGAATCCGTCCCTTCCAGAAACCGCTGCTTGGTGGCCGGTTTGGAAAAATAATTGGCCCTGGTCAACTGGGAAGCCTGTAGTGTAGAACTGCAATAGCTGACCCTTTTGTTAATGGGAGCTGAAGAGAGTCAGGAATGGAAGGGAGGTGAAACTGGGGTCTCTGTGCATGTAGAGATCCCCGTTGACTCCAGCCGTAAGGGGTCTGGTGAGGAGCGTGCAGTTCCCCGCGTTGGGAAACTTCTTGGGATGTGTGTTCTCTTGCTTAAAATCATCTCCCTCGCTGTGGTTTCGTGGGTTGAATGTGTGAGTTCTTAGAGTGCTGGAAAGCACAAACACCTTCAATAACACTTGTATGTGGAACAGTGAATTTTCTGGACAAAACCCGAGGATGCCACTGCAGGGCCTGGCTCCCGAGAGGTGCTGGGTTGTCCCTCCACGTTGTGTTTCTTCTCTCATGTGTTCTGCCTGCCCGTTGAGCTGGGAGACAGCCCTTCATGAACTAGATCTCCGTATATGTTTGGCAAGCTCTTTCTCATTGCTTTATTTAATGTTAATTCTCTTTTTCTTTTGCTACCTACAGAATAAAATTTTTATCTATCGCGGAAAAGAGTACGAACGAAGGGAGGACTTCAACCTGAAGCTATTGACCCAGTTTCCTAGTGCAGAGAAGATGACCAGCACCGCCCCCCCGGGAGAAGAGATCAAGTCTTCTCCTAAACAGTGTATCTTTTGGTTCTAATATGTTTTGACACATTCCTGCCTCTTTCCTAGGATAAAAGAATTGGTAAACAACAACAATAAACAAAGAACCTGCTGTTCCAGGGGGAATTCAAAGGCAGGTGCTGGCCGTGAAAATAAAACTATCCAGAATTGTGGTAGTGAACTTAGATATATGGAAAAAGAGAGATGGCTTGGTATTGTCAGAGTTAAACGAGTTGCTGGTAGGATGAAACCTTAACAGACTGCGGGTCAGGATTTCTTGTGCCTTCTTCTCAAGCAGGTGGTGCTGACGGCTGTGCTGTGTGTGTGAGCAATCCACTTCGGTATTTTTAGACGCGAGAGGTAAAATACAGGTGGTGAAAGTGGGATATAGAGGGAGTGGAAGTGTGCTCTCTTCTTGCTCGCAGTTAACGAGCATTTATGAAGTGGCTGGTTGCTTCGGGGTCGGTTTATTTTTTCCCCTAGAAGTCACTTTGTAAGGAGTGTGAAGCAATTACTTATGTCATTGTGTGAACAGCCCTTCTGCTGGTTTTTTTTATAATTAATTTTATCTCTCTGCCACAGCACACCACCAGGCTTAAGGCCCTCTTTCTCTTAATTGTGAGCATGACCAAGTGAAGATGCTTCAGGTTGTTGTTTGTGACTTCCAGTCAACAGCAGCAGGGCTTCTGGAAGATGTATATCAGTAAAAACCAACTTACTGAGCTTCTGGCCTGCGGTATAGAGGCCAGTGTTGTGCAGGCCAGACTAGAGAATCTGATGGTCCATTTTGGCCTTAAAAGTCTGTGTACAAAGGCCCAACTCAAGCAGTGATACCAGATGCTTCCCTTGCAATAAGCCTGCCAAGCACTAAATCCACATAGGAAATTAAAATGCGTTCAAGAGCAAACTTGGTATCAAAAAATGCCTCTTCTATTGCTGCTTTGTTTCAGCTACTTCCTTTGCATCTGTTTGTGTTTGTTCTAATGTTTTTGGCTCAAGATGAACCTGAACTGCAAAATTTGGATCCAGATCTGAACTCTTCCAAAAGTTTGGGGGTGTTTGGTTCCGGGTCTTTGGCATCGCCCCGTTGGAACAGGGGAGCAGCTGCATGGCTTGGATCTGGTACAGGTTCTTCTTGGACTCTTACAAACACCTTCAGAAAAGATGAGGAGTTTGAGTGCCCAAGTCACTGTTGTGTTAGGCAGGGGTTGATGGTTCTGTAATTTGTTTTAATTTTGTCCTTTTTTAACCTCTTTTGTCTCAGGGTCCTTTTTGCTTTTACTCCGAATCTGTTTCCTTGTTCTTTTATGATAAAATACCTTGTTCTTTGCTTGGTTGATTCCAGTGTCCTGGAGATATTAATCGAACTGTACCCCGTCTTGGGGAATGCCTGCACAGTTAGACGGGCTGGTCGTCCACCAGTTGGGAACTGGAAGCTGTTATGGCATGCTTAGCATGGCATGAAGCCCAAGCTAATAAGCTCTCCTGAGAGAAGGAATATATTAGCTTGGGCTCAGTGCTTGATCTAGTGTGGCTGTGTGGTTTTGGGTTCAGATTTGGCTGGTCTCCAGCTGGCTCCTCAGCGCGGGCAGAGTGACCTTGCCTTTGCTTTCAAAATACCATTTCAGACTACCCCCAGTGAAATAAAGGATGTGTGGGGCTGCCCTGCCCACCAGTAAAACCTTCCCACTTCACAGTGCAGTTGGCAGGTGATTCACAGAAATAATCTATTAATGTGGGTCAAATTGTTTATGCTTTACTTTTCCGTGCAGGTTTTTACTTCTGTAAAGCCTTCAATGTAGTTCTTAAAAAGGAACTCTGGAGGAGCAACACTGCGAGCCGTTGTGCTCAGGGATGCTGTTAATAAGTTTTTCTTTATTTCTGTCATGGTTCAGAAGTGCAAAAGCTGAAGATGCAGTAGATATCCACTGATGCTTTCTTCAGTTGGCTTTATTGAGCTAAAAAATGGGAGGGAGGGGCAGCTTCGCCGTACTGGAGGAGAGAGAAGAGGCAGGAGCATCCCTTAGAGCCGCGTACAGAACCCTGTGTTCCTGTCCCCAGAGCAGGACCCAGTAGCGCCCAGGCTTCCCCAGCATTTCACCGGGGAATTTCAGTAGTTGGAAGTATTCTTCCACCCTTTATCTTTTGGGGCTTTCAGAACACAAGTAGCATACCAACTGCAAGCCTTTGCTTGTTGGTGAACCACCAAGTCTTTTTCTTCAGACATGACAAGAGCATGGGGGCTTGTTGAGAAGTCTGACATTTGATGGAAAGAGGAAGGGGATTTCTCTCCCTCTCCTCTTTTCCCAGAAGGATTCCTGTTTTTTCAGCCTTAACTGCTGCTGCTCAGATGTGCAGTGCTTCATTGTGAAGCCTGTGATGAACCTGCCGCCTAATTATAAAGATAAACCCGTTCCTGAACAGATCTTAAAGTAATTTCTTTCTCTTTTCTCTCAATATTTCCTCTGTATTTTGCTCAAGCAGCCTAGGCAGGAGGTGGAGCCTCTGTGTCTTTTGGAATTTTGTTTCATGGTTCAGTTTAAACTTGGTTGTTTTTTGAGAGGAAAGAGGGGAACGTTTCTGTAAGGAGGGTGGGAAAACTCACCATTTACTCTGCTTCTTTCTAGCTATTACAGAGCAAACGAGGTGCAGCAGTTCACGCACTCCAGACCGGTCAGGAAAGGAGAAAAAGACCCAGAGAATGAGTTTGCTGTGAGTCCTCTGCTTGTGCTGGCCGGGGTGTCTGTGCTACAGGGAAACGGTTCTGTGCATCCATTTGGTTTGCTGGTGGCATCTTTGAACAGCGCTGTCAGGATTTCTTTCCTCCACCTGTTCAACTGGAGTTTTTCTGTTAAAATGTAGGAAAAGCAAAGGGCTGCACTTCACATTGCAGTCTGTACGTCAGGCCAACGGGCTGATGTCAAGGGGCTGAGGTTGTAATGCTCAAAATCCTTCATCTAGGGCCCATAAATACTGTAGCTGCCTCATCACGGCTTCCTGCAGAGCGCAGCTGTGTGTCTGGTGGACTGTGCAAGGTCCTCAGAGAGGCCAGCCTCTAACTGGGAAGCATCAGTTCAGCTTCAGGCCAGCTTTTAAGAGCTGCAGTGCAGAATGAGGCCTGGATGTGGTGGAATTCCTTGCTGCCTGTGAGGTGCACTGTTGCTCATGTGCAGTGGTTGGACGTGTGGCATGTAACTGTGGCTAAGTAAGCGTAATTGCAGTCCACGGGAAGATAAAAGCTGCCTTCTACTAATGTTGATACTGTTTAAAGTGGTATTTCTTACCAAAAAACCACTGGGTTCCATGGCAGCTGGTGAAGGTCATTGTGTAAGTCCTGCCAGCTTGTGCTGGAAGCCTGGGTCCGTGCTCTACCACGGAAGAGAATTGAATTGCAAGACCAATATTTTGCTTCCATCTTGGAATATTTTTCCTTCTCTGACTAGAATATGTGGATAGAGAGGACAACCTACACAACAGCCTATTCGTTCCCAGGCATCCTCAAGTGGTTTGAAGTCAAACAGATTACAACGGTGAGTTCTGCATTTGGGCTGGATCTCATCCCCTCCAGTCGTTCACGGGGTAGGGAGTCTTGCAACCAGTAGGGCTACTAGTCCTTCCACTGTTGGCTGTGGCACACCAATAATTTCTGCTTCAGATAAAAGGAAATGGGTATCTTCTTCGTGCTTGTCTTTTCATGCCACACTGCAGACAGCTCAGCCCAAGACAGCAAAGTTCTGTGTTGACTCTGTAATGCCTGGGAGAGCAGTTTCTTCTATAACACACTCCACAGGCAGCAGCCAGGTCCTAACCTGCTGTTCCTTCAGGTTAAGGTGTAAGATTGTCTCTGAATGGCAAGGTAGTTCGCACAGGGGGTACAGAATCTTCTGGAAGCTATTGGGCTGCTATTCATATGTGAGGAGTTTCTTAACTTCGTATTCAGTGAGGGCAAATAAAGGTTTATTCTGTTTCTTCTTTCCCTCAGGAAGAGATCAGCCCCTTGGAGAACGCCATAGAAACGATGGAGCTTACCAATGAGAAAATCAGCAACATTGTCCAACAGCACATCTGGGACCGGAGCCTTCCTGTACACCCTCTCTCGATGCTCCTGAACGGGATTGTGGACCCAGCGGTCATGGGGGGATACACCAACTATGAAAAGGTCTCTTTCGCTTTGATCTGTAGCTCAGACTGTCCATCTTTGGAGTTGAAGACCTGGATTTGAAACGCGGGAGGTTCAAGTCCAGTTTTCAGCTATTACTCAGACCTTGTGTAGCTCTGTTTGTGTTCAGAGCTCAAAGAGGAGGAGAAAAGAACCAAGATTTCCATTAGTGCAAGGTGGGAAACCCCCACGTGGTTGGTGTTTAGTTTTGGTGCTGCGTGTTGTCCCAGAGAGGAGCGATCCAGCTTTTTGGGGTGCCGTGATACCAACATGATCCTGCCTCCTGGGGGCATTGAGGTGCTCAGTCAGCCCGAGGAACCATGTGTGTAACAGAGAAAAGCCAATGGGCTAACATTTCTCCACTGTATTAATACAGTATCTGAAGGGAGCTCCAGGAGAGCAGGAGAGGGACTCTTGGTCAGGGAGTGTAGTGATAGGACAAGGGGGAAGGGCTTTAAACTGGAAGAGGGGAGATTTAGATTGGATATTAGGAAAAAATTCTTTGCTGTGAGGGTGGTGAGGCACTGGAACAGGCTGCCCAGGGAGGTTGTGGCTGCCCCATCCCTGGAAGTATTTAAGACCAGGCTGGATGGGGCTTGGAGCAACCTGGTGTGGTGGGAGGTGTCCCTGCCCAGGGCAGGGGGGTTGGAACACGATCTTCAAGGTCCTTTCCAACTCTAACCATTCTATGATTCTATGATTTCTCTTTCCAGCAGATAATCTGTCTTTGGAGTCTTGCAGTAAAGAGAATATATTTCAGGAAAAAAAACAGTATTTCCTACTCGGGTTTAGTCAGTTGATCGAGTTGAACAGTGTATGTTCTTCCTTCTTGTGATGTTGAACTTGTTGTTTATTCCCAGTATTTGATGATGATATTCCCAGCACAAAATATATTACTTATTTCTATAAACTGAATGGATGCTGTTAAAACACATTTAATTCTTCTCAGATGTGTTCCAGTCACATGAAATGAAGTGCAAAAGTTAAATGGGAGAGGGTCTGATTTATCTGGGGTCTAACTCTGCTGATTCCAGAGGAGTTGCATGTTTTGCTAGGGCTGAATTTGGCCCTAAATCCTCCCTTTTTATGAATTAAGGTTGACATAAAGTTTAGAATTACGAAAGTGGGAAAGCAGTTAAAACTAGGAAACACAAAGTATCTGTAACCACATCTGGAAATACTCATTTCTGGTTCATATTTTCCTATTTCGACTGAAGAACAGTACAGAACATTTGGCTTTTGTGGGCGGCTAAAATCTTGAGTTTTAATTGTTTCGTTGTAGCCAAAAAGCCAAAGTCTGCGTTTTTAACATGGCCTTTCTTCTTGCAATAATTAAACACTTTCAAGAAAAATCCGCTGGGGCCCATCAGGCAGCCCTTTCACAGGGTAACCTCCTCTTGACATCAGCCTTCCTCGGAGTCACGCCGCTGGGCCCGTAAACACTTGGGCGTGCGGTCCAGCTGATGGGACACAGGGCTGAGAAAATCATGCAGAGGACTGAAAATTAAAAAAAAAATTAAAAAATAAAAAAGAAAAAAAAATAAAAATGATGAGGGACTTTATCTGGGAGAAAAGAAAATTAAATTCTTCTGCCTGGGAATCGTGACCCATTTCAGTGCAACCCACTGCAGCGCACAGGGAGAATCGGCACAATTTTAAGGCTTTAAGTCCAGGAAAGTGTGTTTGTCTTTCTTCAACATTAAACCCGTAGCAGATCCTGGTGATTTAAGGTAAACACACAAGAAGCGTGGACTAGAGGTGCTTTGTTGAATCAAACTGGGAGTCAAACTCCAAACACAGTCTCTGCTTCTCCTGCGTCTTCCTAACAAGCCCCGTGTGAAAATGGTGTACTTTAGGGCTTAAATCATAGAGCTTAAGGAAAATCGTGGGTGGGAGAAGCCCTGTTCGGCTTTCTCTGCGGCTGAGGTGGGTCGTGTGCTGTAGGGCACTGAGTGCCAGACGTGAAAGAGACTTCTTGGACCAAAAGCTGGAAGGCTGGATCTGCCACTCGTGTTTGAACGACACGGAAGGGAACCTTGGATATTCACATCAAGGGAACTGCTATTGAAGAAAACCCTTCAGTGGAGTAACTGGTTTTTTACATATCAGTGTTCACTGAAAAAATAGTAAAATTTGGGTTGTTTGCTTACTAAAAAAAAAAGTCCCTCTTCTTCCCAGTTCTCAACAAAAGGATCTTTGTCCCACAGCCTTGTGTCAGGGAGATATTAAAACCAAACTTTGCTGTGAGGAACAGTGCCAGTTAATTGCTTTTAAAGTACAGGGATCTTTCACTCAGCTGTGAAAGCAACGTTGTGTCTGTATCCTCTTTTCTCTTTGCTTTCAGGCCTTTTTCACAGAGAAGTATCTTCAAGAACATCCCGAAGACCAAGATAAAATCGAAATGCTCAAGCAGCTAATTGCTCTCCAGGTATCTTATTGAGAGAGACTGGGGGGCGCTGGGTGTGAGTGCAGGTGCTTTATCCAGCGTCGTCGCTTTGGAGAGACGATGCAGAGAAATGCTGTAAGAACAGGGGGATGGGTGTGCAGTTGGGGGTTATTTTGAGGAAACTACAGTTGTGGCCCAGGCTCTTCCACGTGCCTCGTTTTGCTCTGAAATGCTGTTAGGGAGTATCTGCCAGCATGGCAAAGAGATTTTTCCCTCCTGAGTGTAACAAAACACCTGTTACCTTTTGTGAAATCGTCAGACCTCATGTTCTGTCAGCCTGACCATTGAAAGTTGTCTACTGTCACCTGCACAGCAATGAAAAATTGCCCTGGTTATGTTGTTTTTTTCTCCTGCAATGCAAGTCCCATCCCTGCAGAGCTGGTTTTGTGTCTTTCCACAGCACAGAGCCTGGTTAAAGCTGCCTCAGTCGTACGGCTTTGGGGGCTGAGAAGTGATGCTCCAACAGTTAATGTGCTGTGGTTTCCAAGGAGAATATAGAAGAGGGAGCTGTAGGTGTAGGTGGGGAAAGTGATCGTGTTTCTTGAAACACATGGAGTTCAAACCGTCGAGTTATTTCAGTGTCACAAGTGAGGAGTCAGTAACAGCTTTTTTGCCTCTGCAAGCTTACAGCACCTTACTTTGAGTGCTTTGATTGTACGTGAGACATCATATGTGTAGAAAATGCCTTCCTGGAACAGAAGAGCTGATTTGTCCTTTGGTAGCTTAATTCTGGTCCTCCTTTCAGATGCCGCTGTTGGCAGAAGGGATCAGGATCCATGGTGAGAAGCTGACGGAGCAGCTGAAGCCTCTGCATGACAGACTGACCACCTGCTTCAGAGAGCTGAAGAAGAAGGTGGAGAAGCAGTACGGAGTAATAACGTTGGTAAGCTTGCCTGGGGATTTAGGGTTTTGCCTTAAAGAAGCCCAACTTTCCCATTTCCCTCTTGTTGAGTTAGTGTTGTGTGATTTATCACGAGCGTATTTGTCTGCAGCCTCCCTCCCTCACTGAAAGGAAACCAAGCCGGTCAGGCTCTGTCGTGTTGCCCTACATCATGTCTTCCACGCTGAGACGGCTCTCTGTCACCTCTGTGGCATCTTCTGTGGTCTCCACATCCTCCACGTCGTCTGACAGCACTTCTTCCAGACCGGGTTCCGACGGGTTAGTAATCAGCCTTTACGTGTCGTTTCCAGGAGCAGGAATGTGCCTTTGCTGGAATTAGTTCCTCTTAAAATGATGATTTATTCCATATGAAATAGTAATACCTACGCATGGAGGGCGATGTTGTTACTCTCCTTTACAGATGGGGGGTTTGAAGCACAGGTAGGGATAATTCCGGGAACTAGATCCTATTTGTTTGGTACGGAAGGCATTATACTCAAAATTTCTAGGGTAGCTGAGGAACACAAATCTCACTGAAAATTCCATGCTCATAACTCAGTTTTTTCCCACTAATCTCTTATGCAAACTAAGAGAGAGAGCTTTTTAACAGACAGCGCTTTAAATGTCTGATGGACTAATGTTTCCTGTTTCTTCACTCTTTCGGTGTGGGCCACAGATCTATTCTGGAGCCTCTCTTGGAGAGAAGAATATCAACAGCTTCCAGAGCTGAGGAACTGCCCATGAGAGATGATGGTGATAACCGGATTAGCAAACTCAAGCGGAAGGACTGGAGTATTAGCAAGTCTCAGGTTATTGTAGAGAAGGAGCCAGAAACGGAACTGACTTCCAAAATGGTAAAAAAAATATCAAATAGTACTAATAGCAATAATGAAACCCACAGCAGGAGACTTTAGTGTTTCCGTTGCTGTCAGCCGTGCCTGTCATTGGGAACTTCATTAAATGGCAGGAGGGGTTCAAATACCAAAGTCCTTGGTCATCAGAGTAATTCTTACTTTTTTATTTGGAAAACTTGTGTCACGGACCGAACTGCTGTTTGGTTTAAGGTAGAAACTGGAAGCAGCAGGCACCGGTGTTCAGCGAGGTGCTCTCATTCATTGCAGGAGTTGGAGGGGAGTGCATGATGTGCTCAGCACGATCCAGGATTGTTCTGGTTTTGTTGGGAGTGAGCAGGTTCTGCTAACCCACTCAGAAATCCAGCTGCGAGCCAGATGTTCAGCCTCTGTCAGTCAGCATCAGCACACAAATCAAACGTCCCGCGAGGTGAAGATCAGTTTGATAGGTTGGGGAGTTGAGAAGGTGACCTGGTAGTTCAGTCACCAGCTTGGAGCTTTCAAAACCTGGTCCTTCCAGTCCATACCCGGGTCCCCACCTCCTGCGTGAGGGCAGGAGCCTGTACTCCTTCAGCAAATTATTTTCAAAAGGGAAATAAAGGAGAATCTATACCCCCACCATAGGGGTGTTGGAGACTGTTAGGCGTGCAGGTTGACAGTGGGGTTCAAAGTGATCACCTACTGCAACCAGATAAGTTTCAGCCCCAAAGCAGAGTTGTGTGACCTTGGAGTCTTACCCTGATTTATGCTAAGACTATGTTACACTATCAGAGAGCATGGGAGGATTAGGCTTCTGAGTATTTAGGCTGGTGGCCCAGGGATACTAATTCAACTTAACACAGGCTGGGCAAATAATGAGAAAAAATATAATGAGTTCTTCTATTTCCCTTTCCCTCCCAAGTTCTCAACTGAATCTGGCAGGAACAGGTTATGCTGTTATATATTCAGGAATTCTCATCAAATCTGAGTGATGCTGCCAGTACTTGGAGTCTGCAGAATGTTTATGAAAAGGGGAACTGTTGTAAAATCGTGTCATTTGGTACTGACGGGCTCGAGGAAAACCTGGGGCTGTAAATAGGAGTGGCTCAGGACGCCTGGCCTTCAGTCTCTGGAAGAATTAAAGACGTTTAACCCACAGACTGTGATGTCAGCTGCTGATCACTTTATTAAGTAAAACGAGAGTAAAATGATCTGGGAGAAAACCCCTTTGTATTGCCAGCATGCTCGGACAGCGAGACGTGTCTGTCCTGGGCCGTGCATTGCAGAGAGCCGAGGATGCAGAACAGAACACCCACCCGCTCCTCTCCCTCCCGTGTCTCCGAGGGCACGTTACACATGTGATCAGCTTACCGAAAGGGAACGAGCAGCTAAGGGTTGTATTCATGCTTAAGAGCGTTGCGAAGTACAAAGAAAGTTGGGTTTTATAGGCAATCTGTTCCGAAGCTGCGCGGTGCAGCTCAGGAGTTGGACAGACTGAGTTTCTGCAGCTCTTGACTAAGCTGTTTGGGAGCTGGAAACCCAGAGGGGACCCAAGACCTGCTGTTTGGCCAGCAGAAAAACCCAACCTGCTTTTATATTCACTGTACACCCGTGTGTGTGGTCCCTTCTGCCCAGTGAGAAACACCAAACTGTTCGATGATGAGGAATTGATCTCTAAAAGGAAGAGGCAGCCTTCTCTGTAAAGCAATCAGCTGATATTTAAAAGGACTGTAAAATTCCTACGCTGGACTCTTGGGATGTCATGGTCTCACAGTTTCAGAGTAGAGCAGAGAGGACACACGTGACACTGAAAGGAACTGGATTGTCTCCCAGGTCCCACAGAGGGATTTGCTCTGTGAAGACCAAAATAGTCTTGTTTCACAGCCCTGAGGAGCTGGACCGTGCCAGCGGTACCGATCTGCTCCCAGAATTTCATCTTTTTCTTTTTTTCTTTTTTTCTTGGAAAGACTTTTTTCCCCCCCAAACTTGTTCATGGAACTGCTACTCAAACACATCAATTTTCCAGCTTGCCATCTTCCCTTCTTAGTTAATGCACTAAGGTCATTAAGACTGTGTCAGTGGGTGCCTCTTGACATGGCTCGTCCTCTGGGGTGGCTTCACTCTGGTGTTTCACCTGAATGCACCTTCCTCTCTTACGCCTGGCTTTTCTGGAGCGTGTTGATGCCTTTGTGACAGGTCTGATTATCTCATGCACGAGCAGCAGCTTCTGAAGGCTTTGCTTACTCTTTGTTTCAAGCAGGGCCCATCAGGAAAAGCACAACGGCCAAAGAGTCTTCAATTAGGAGACAACAGACTGACCTTGCTTCAGGGTTCTTCACTCCAGCCACCCACGCCTCGCAGCCCACCACCCATCACCCCCAAAACCCCAAGGACCCAGAGTAAGTTCTGTTGTAGAGCAGTCGCCACATCCTTCAGGGCAGTCTCTGCAGCAGGAGGAGTTACTGGATGTTTGCTGGGGAAACTGGGGAGGGAGGCAGGGAGGGCGGGAGGAGCTGCTGTGAAGCAGGGCGCAGAAAGTGACCCTGGGCTGTTGATGTTTGTAGACATTTTTATCAGATAACAGAATTTGGTCGTGTTACCAAAGGCACCACGATCCTACTTGTAACTTGCTTATCACTGGTTAAAATCAGTGTGTTAGATTAATTCCAGAGGAGAACTTTTATCTTTTTCAGTTTCTTTCTTGTTTTCCCCTGTCCTGTCTTGTGGGACGGTGTGTTAAACCCCACGGTGAACATCACCTGCCGTCCCGTGTAGATGTTGTACGTGTGTCACGGCAGGTGGTCACAGCACATACAGAGGAATAACTTCTGTGAGTCCACTGGGTGGAATTTCTGATCAAGTCTATGGCTAAATGTTAATTAATGAACAGGAACTCCCATCACGTGGCAAAAACTTTAGGAGAAATTGCTCTGCAGCTTGGAAACTCAGCTAAGAAGTAAGAGAAGAAATTTATCTTGAAGAATTAGCGAAAGGAATAGTTTCTGCAGTTACCTTCCTTGCATATGCAGTAAGCTCTGTAGTTCATTCTGAAGCGATGTATAAATGTGGCTGGGATTAAAATACGACTGCGGCGTCAGCGCTGCGGGCTTCCTTGCTTGGCCCGTTGCATTTCTCACTCCGCTGCTCTTCTATTAAGGGAACAGAAGTTCCTGTGTGGGACCTGACTGTCCTTCCTCTTACATGGATACAAATTCAGAATCCAGTTTAGATAATGAGCTGAACTAAGAGAAAACTGCTGTGAGAGGATTAAAGCCAAAAAATATGTATCAGGGTGGGTGGGAGACAGGATGAGGAGACAACCAGAAACACAAACAAATACTAGCAGGAATGCTAGATGAAGAGAGACCTGTGAAAGGAATGGGAAACCTCACCCGTCTACACAGTGAGTGGTTTTAACTGCCATCAGGAGCAGGACAGCTTCCCAGAAATGCTTCTGGCATTTGGGTACTTATCTCCTCCATCAACTGGAGTTAATATCAAAGTGAATTCTCAGGTTGAGGCTGAGGCTGAAAGGAAACCCCAAGGAACATTGCAGATGTGATAATGGATTCAGTTTTGTGTGCTCTCAAGCGTGCCTTTTTCACATAAGCTTAGATTCATGTGCTGAAGATGGGACTCTTCTGGGCATCTGGAACTTGAGGGAGACGCAGCTGTGACCCCACTTCAACAAATCCATCCAGATTTAGCTGTTAAAGCAGAGAGCTGTTAACAGGTCGAAAGCACGAGATATTAAGCAACTCTCCCTTAAATTTCTACAGGGTCAATCCCTTTTCTCGTTCCTTTTCCGCCCACTTTAATGTCTTTTCTAATTATTGTTGTTGCTTCTAGGTTTTCCCTCGCTGCAAGCTGATGGGTTGCCAGCCGCCAGCTTACCGAGCACCCCACCTCCACCTCCGCCCAAGAGCAAACCCTACGAGAACAGCAACCCGCGGAATTCCACGGAGGTGAGGAAATAAGAGCTGACGGGTTTGGGGAAAACAGCTTTTGAGAAAGAGACACCAGTGGAATTTTCCAAGCTGCTTCTAGGGTGGTGCTGCTTGAAACTTGTCTAATCGTTTTACTGGTACACTCCCTGAAACCACAAAAGAATAAGAAGTTTTTAGCTTCAAGGGAAGGCTATCAAATGAAGTTCCACTTTCTTTTTTTTTTTTCCTGAGTGGGAGTTGTGTTGTCCTTGGTTAGGCAAACTGCCTGTGGGGGTGGGAAGATATATTGAAAACAAACAAGCCCAATGACTGAAAAGTCTCAGAAACACGATCAGCATGAAATAGCACAGTAATCTGGCCCTGAAAAAGAAGGGGAAGAAAATCCCACATTTTCAAGAGTGATAAATGTTTCCTTTTGAGTCCTCAGTTCAGAAGAACCTAATTTTCAAGGTATGTGTCATTAGTTGCCTGTGTTATACCAGTATGTTGGTCACAGCCTTTTTCTCAATTTCATGAAGTTCGTTTCCTCCCAGGAACATCAAATGAGTAGTATTTTTTCAGTGCTGAATCGCTGATGTTCCTCTTACTCTGTGGGATCCCAAATGGCTTGCAGATATTGAGTGTGCAGATATCTTGGTCAGCACGTCAGAATCCTTTCATCTGCCCCAGAAATGTCGGTTCTTCTGACAGGAGACTGGAATTTCTGACCAATGCACAAAAGCAGGAAGCATCCCTTTTAGCTGTGAAAGGGGTGAGGGACTTCCCCTGCCCAGTTTGCAAAGAGGATTTTACAAGTGCCTCGCTGAGATGAACTGGAACTGACCAAAAAGAATTTAAAGAATGATCACACTCAACAAAATAGGTTTTACGTCTGACAGCACAGGAAGACAACAGCTGATGGCTCAGTTCTGGTAGAGAGGACACTGGCCTAAGGCCTTGGAGCTTGGGATAACTGGGAGGTTTTCTGCTTTGCCCTTTGTTTGCTCAGAATTGACTGCCCTCCCGAAACGGGGCGGTGTAGCCGCTGTAGGTGGTGAGAATGGCAGAAATACGCCAGCCCTGGGGAGGCTGAGGGAGTCACTGGCTGAAGAGGATTAATAAAAGAGCCTCCTTCCCTTGAGTCTTGTAAGAAAACTAATTACTCACATGTCCTGGCTTGCAGCCTTGACCTTGGCCCGCGGCCAAACGGAGAGGATTTGAAGGGCTGTAAAGAGAGATTGTAAAAGTGTTTTCTGAAGGGTTTTGTTACATTGCTGTTTGTTGTAAAGTTGACTCTGTCCTTCGGTTAAAACAGTCCTGAAATCGCGACCGTTTTGGCCAAGCAAGTGGTGACCACACAAGCTCCTTGCTCACTTGGCCTTTTGAATCTTGTTTGTTTAATGATGCCCCTTAAAACAAGCCAGGTGCCAGCCTGAGAGCACCCACAGCGCAATGTCCTGCCAGAACTCACTGCTGTTTTATGGAATTTGTTGTACCGTTCTGATTTGGGAACATCCTACATCCTCTAGGCCCCTGCTGGGTGCAACTCCTCAAGCCAGCAAGACAGAAGTGGTTGAATTTTGAAACCTTGAGAGAAATGGGTTTATTGCTCTTTTCCTGATAAACAAAAGGTGGGACAGAGGGACGGATGGCTCTGACTTGAAGTCATGCTGCAGGTTGGAAGCAGCTAAAGCATATTCTAAGAACAAAAATGTATTTGCTTTTATTATTTCCTGGGGATGTGTCCTTGTTTGCCCCGTCATTGATTGCACGTAGTACCGAGATGCTGAGTTCAAAGGTTTGGACCCAAAAGAAACATCAATAGTACAGGACCTTTTGGATTTCTGGTTTGGTAAAACAAGATGTCTTCACTTGCCAGTAATGCTTTATTTTTCTCTGTGTTTTTGTTTTATCTTCTCAGGTTGCTCCACCACTACCCAGCAGACGTGAAGCCAAACCTCCCCCTCCACCCCCAAAAACCAGAAAATCCAGCGTGGTCTCTTCTGAGCAGGGGCTGCCGTGAGGATGGTCCCTGGCTGGTGTAACGGCGAGCACCCAGAGGGAAAGGACTGCTTTCTTCTTACTGACATCCTGGGGCTCTCTGACCCTGAAACCTGGTGATCTCACCTGCCATTCCATTCCCTCCCCTGGGAGTTTTCTTTGGGATGTACCAAAAGGAACTGTTATTGAGACTGAATTCTCTGGTTTACCTTTCCAGTACCGAGACACTAATCACGTAGCGGGAGAAGTCGCCCGACTGGAATTCCTGTCTGTCTCTGTCTTGTCTGTCCTGATTTTTTTTCACTGAGGCAATTTCAGCAGCTCGTTCCTAGTGTAAGTCTGTCCCTGTAGGGATCTGAACCAGTGTTTGAAGCAAGGTAAGCCACACCAGTGTGAGGAGTGTCCCGCGGGATTCTCAGAGGAGTCCAGTTGAGCTCTCCAGCCGTGCTGCCGCGCTGATCCTTCCTCCTGGCCCTGGGGTGAGCCCCAGCCCTGGCTCCCCTGGAGCAGAGCAGGTCGCAGCCCTTTGGAGCTGGGACGTGTCAGCTCCTAACGGGTCGGTGTGGGATGTGTCAGCTCCTAACGTTCCTGATTGCAGGCAGAGACCTGAGCATTTTTAGCAGACTAAGAAGTCTTTTTTTTTTAATTATTTTTTTTTCTCCTAGTCATCAGATATATTGCAGACGAAGCGCAGACGTTCTGCCTTGCACCGTCTCCGCTCGAGCAGCAGCAGTTGCTCACTCCCAGTGGAGAGTTCAGGTTCACCAGTACTTTGTCATAATTTCGTTGTTAATTCTGGTTTTAACGCTACAGAGCAGCTGATGTTCCTCCCTAAATTATGTTACCGGCTTGGTTTGTGCTTGCACCTGGGGCTTGGTACAATATTTCATCTCTGTGCTTTTTTAAGAGGGTGTAAAAAGTTGCTTCTCTCCTTCGGGTGCCTGAGAAGTATAGAAGTTGCATCGATACCAGCACTGTACTGGTATCAGCAACTGGGAGAAGATGGAGTGTGCACCCTGACCTCAGAAACAAAGTCTGATAGTTTCTGTAACTTTTACTTCATCTGGGCAGATTCACACCAATATAAATGATTCTCGTCCGCTGCCTTTTCCCCGCAGCCCTTGTGGAGTACGTGCTTTGGTTTCCAGCCTCCCCCCAGAGAGGGTTTTAACAGCCACTTCCAGGGGCCATTTAGATCCGAGATGTGTTTGAAAAACTTGACGAGTAGCCACCTACTTTCCTGATCCTTGAATTTCTTCAGCTCTGCAGCTTTGCTGTCCTTGGTAGATGGGAGAATCGTTTCAATTTTTCTTTTAGCTATTTATTCCCTGCCCTGTCTGGGTGTCAGCGTTAGTCTTTCTGTTCCTATAAAGAAAAAATGACGCGGTCTTGGGTTTTGCTGTTTGTAAATTCACACGATCCATGCGGAGAAAAGGCTGTTGCCCAGTGTTGCAGCAGCCTGTCCTTACAGTCGGGTAGGAGGGTAACAACACGAGTCTGGTTGTTATTTATGGATGGGCCGGGCCTTGGAGCCAGCACTCCTCTGTGCCTCAGCTGCCGCTGGAAGCTTGTGGGTGAAAACCAGCACGGCACCGTTTGTGATGGAGACTCCCCGTGTTGGCAGAAAGCGGCCGAAAAGCCAGTGAAGTTTGAGGTTTTCTCGATGTGTGGGAGTTATTCTCTCCTGGCACTCAGGCAGGACGGTTCTGCCCTCCCGCCTCTGGCGCTGGCCCGGTGATGGGCACGGCCGGTGCCGTGGCTGTTGGTTTGCTCTGGTGCTTCCCAGGGATGGGCAAAAAATCAACACTCCTCATCATTGGTCCCTTTCATTGTGAAACACAGGAAACACGGGAGTTTACCCTCAAGGTTCGGATTCAAACTTCTTGGAAAGTTCAGCATTTCTTAAAACTCATCATGAAAGGGGGCCAACGGGAATTTGGACCCGAGGCCAAATTTCGGAACCTCTACAGAACTGTGGCTGTTTGCTTATTGCCTGTCGCCTGTTTATTTGTTAATGATACTGATGAAGATTCCGTCACGGGCTCATTCTTCAAAGAAAGAACTTTGTGTGTAAACTGTAACTGTCATGTAGCTTCTGATTACCTGGGAGAAGTTGGGGAGATGCTGAACGCCCCGCTGAGGATGCTGCTCCCAGCTGTAAATACAAACACCGCTGGGCTGGGGGTTTGCAGGCCACTGCCCTGTTATTCTGCTCACTTGACTTAAATGGATTTGCTGAAAAATTGAAGTTGGTTAAACCTAATGAAAGCTTTTCTCGGCAAAGCCTGTTTTGGGGTAAAACCAAAGCAGTGAAACCCTAGGGATTTTGTTCAGGCTGAAGTTGTCCTTTCTTTTGGTCTCGTGCATCCCTTTGGCTTCCGTGTGCCTCCGGTTAAAAAAAAAAAAAAGCCACGGAAGCTTCCTGGCAAACAGATTGCTTTCATCAAAGGCTCGTGTGGGATCCACGTTGCAGCCCGGGCTGGAGATGCTCCGGAGGCTGCGGTGCAGTCACATCCCATCCGTCCGCAGCCGCGTTGGCTCCGGCGCACGCAGAGCTCTCCCCTGGGCGCTCGCCTTTTGGGGGAGATCTCAGAAACCTTCCTGCACCGCTCCCCCCCTCTCTCCGCTGCCTCCGGGGACGTGTCAGCTCCGCGTTACGCCCTCGGACACAGACGCCGCTTGACTTGAAAACCACAGGGTGTTCTTGTCTTTCCTTTTCTGATCCGCTTCTCCCTCTTCTTGTGACCACCGCCTGCCTTCTGGTGCGCACGTGAACTGAAGGAGCCTCCGAAACTCTTCCCTTGAACAAGAACTTTCTGTCTCTGGTGAGGATTTGGCTTTGGGCAGAACAAAACACAGTTCAGTGGTCTGAACTGTAGAAAAACACATATTAACCCCCCCCTGTTGTAATTCAGTGCCTTTCCCTGTTCTACATCTGCCTGTTCCCTCATCCTTGGGTGCGTCTCCTTTTCAGAGCAGGTTGGCCTTTCACTCCTTCGCTAAGTTGGCAGAAACAAGGAGACTGGAGGAATCCCAGTTAAATCCTAGACTGGTTCGAGTTGGAAGGGACCAACGGAGTTCCAGCCCCCCTGCCCTGGGCAGGGACACCTCCCACTAGAGCAGGTTTGTCTGTCGTGGGCAAACCAATGGCCTATTTTGGTTATTTTGGTTCCCTGTGACTTTTGGGTTTTATTTCCCGACCTTTTTGGTCTGCTTGAAGAATTCTAACCCGTAGGTGTATTGCCTTGTTCAGAGCTTAGTTTTCCTAAAGGGGTTCCTGGTAGGTGAAGGGCTCTCGTCGTGGCCGGTGAACATCAGCCTAGTTTGTCTACAGGCACGGGATGGAATTTGTGTCCTGTGCCTGAATGATTTAGGGCTTTGTGGCAGTTTCTGATGACACTAAATGTCACATTTTTAAAGGCAATTGGGCATTTAAGTGTGTGAATAAGCATGGGGCCCAACTGATTTTAATTAAGTGGAATTAAGTGCCCACATCTTAGGAGAAATCCTGCCTGGTTTTTTTTAAGCGTTCTGCTCTTTGCTACGGGACCCACCTGACGTAGCTTTTGAGATTTCATTTCCAGAGCCCATTTGAGACCTCACTGCCTGGTTTTCAAAATGAGAATCCTCTTTCCGTGTTAATTAGACGCTTTTGAAAATGTCATCTGATGTCTTTAAACTGGAGGGATAAAAATGGGAGTAGAAGGGGCCGGAACGGTGTCACCTCTGCATGTCAGCAAAGAGCAGCGCTTCTACTCGATTTACAGTTTTGAATAAAACAAAATCTCAAAGTGAAATATCCAGTCTGCAGAGAAGACAGAGTCTAATCCCGTTTCAGAGCTGTGCTGTTCAAAGCTAGTGTTAAATTTCAAGACTTTAGAGGATTTCTGGTTGGTTTTTTTTCTTTTTCCTTTGGAGAAATACGCTCAACACTTGTTTTCTGGAGCTTTTAATTAAAATTTGTCATGCTGTGCTAAATTCCTTTAAAAATGTTACAGGCTGTAATCCCCGTCAGGGGAGGGGAGGAACAGACAGCTTTCCATTTGAGTGGATTATTGGATTAGGAAAGGACAGCGATTCCAGGGAGAACGGGCTGTGATCTGCGGCAGCCGAAAACGCCGCGATGTAGATGCTCCTTGAGAACCTGCCTGCAGTAACCATCACACCCGCAGCTTCCCCGAGAGCTGCACCCGAGCCAGAACGGCTCAGAGCCTCACCTTGCCTCTCCTTATTTTGATAAATGGAAGTGGAAATAATAATAGTAAGTCCTGCGATGTCCGTGATTGAACGGCAAGCTTCCTCATAGTGGAAACATCCCTCACCCGTTACCTTCTGTCGATTATTTTTATTTTTTTTTTCTAATTAAAAACGTCTCTATCTTACATTCACTCTCGCAGACCAAATTATGTAGTGGACTGGGGTGAGCTTTTCCTAGGGCGACATCAGAGAGGAAAAGTAGACAAATAGTGTGATTTCGTTGATTGCCGGGCAGGAGAGGGGCTGCAAAGCGCGGGAGGCTCACTGGGTTCCGCTCCTCTTAGGGTTGAAGCACCTTCAGGAGAGTTTGGTGGAGCTAGAGGAGCTTAAGGAAAGGTGAAAAGCGGCCGGGTGTGCTGTGCTTTTCTGCCTGTTGTGATGTAAGGCTGTCCTTGGAACCCCTGGACGTGTGTGACTGCCTTCTTTGAGCCTTTTGGGTGCGTGACCTGCAGTTTGCTGTGTCTTTTGAACGGAGCTGCAGATCCCTCGGCAGCTCTGAAATCCAGCCCCGGTGTGCGTGGTGTGCATCACTGCCGGTTCTCACCGTTGGCACTGCACAGGGTTAATGGCCTGATAAACCTTGAGACGTTTGTCTTGAATTCAGGAGAGTATGGATGTTGCTTAATGTGTTTTTGAGAGTGTTTTGAGATCCTGGATGTGATGGTTTAATTAGAAAACTCACCTCTGCGGGCTGCAAATACCTTCTCTCTTCTTTTATTTTATTTTGCCTCTTTCTTTTACTCCTCTGCAACTGAATCAGCAAAAAATACAGCTTTTAAACTGGCTCTGAAGAAAGAGTAGGGGCTAAGCTTTGGCGAGGGTAAATGACACAGGTGACATCTCTCCGGGTAAATGACACAGGATTCACTGAGTTTGTAAAGCGAGGTGTACAAATTTTCATGTTTTTTAAAATGTATTAACTGTTGTAAAGTTTGTAAATACCTTTTTAAAATAAATGTAGTTTTTATGAGTGAACCCCAGTAAAAAAAGAGCGTGTGGAAGTCTTTGGTGCGTGGACTGCTGAAGTGTGAGTGGAGTTCTATTCCACCAGTAAGTTTATTCTTGAGTTTTAATGAAGTTGTGTTCCTGTTTTATCCAGAGGAAGAGCAGAGAGTGCCTGTGCCCTGGCGTTGTCGGTGAAACAAATGCTGCCACGTCCAAATTGTCACTGCAGGACACAAAGCAGAGAGTCCCCACCACAGGACAGAGAGCACCTTCTCCTTTACATGTAAGCTAGTAATTTACACAACAATTAACTCTTAAATGCAGCTCAGGGTGTTTATTCACACAATGTGATCTAAGCAAAGGCCATTTGAGAGGAATTAATTTTAATGTAGCTTTGAAATTTTATTCTGGGTCCCTTGTTCTCCTTGGCTTTGCTGGGTTTAAATCTTCTTTCGTCTGGCTTCTCCTTCCATCAGACTTTCCTGTAATAAACACACACCATAAACTTCTTTTAAAGAGAAGAAATAACTTTGATGATGGAGTTTTAAAGCCTGGTCAGATGCTAAAATAGTCATATTATGGTCTGCAGTGGAAGGAGGATTAGAACCACATAAATCTGACCCACACGATCTCTCTGCCACCTGCCCGCGGGTCTGATCGTAGGGGATAATGTAACCGACACTTCTAATGGCCCTTTTCATCCCAAAGCGCGTGACCGACTGCACATCTGGCACTGGCTCCACCGCTGCACTGGGGCCTGGGAACAACCCGGCACCTCTCGGAACCTGCGCTTCGACACCGGCTCAGGACGAGCGGCGTGAACGGGCACAGAGAGTCGGTAGGGTATGGAACGGCTCCCTGAGCAAGAACAGTTGGCCAAGAGACCAGGGACGAGAGCGTTGTGCTGGCAGAAGCGTTACGGGGCGCTGCGGGGTGGCGCGGTTGCCCCGTTACCCTCCTCTGTGTGTCTGAGTGCTGCTGGAATGGAAACAGCGTTCCCGTGTCGCATCCTGCTGGATCTTGTCTCCTACTTGAGCCTTTATTTATGTTCCTGCCTCAGAGTCGAAAGCCTGAGGTGTTTTGGGTAGATGCACTGTCTGAATGTTATTTTTTCCCCCTTCTGTCTCCGAGGAAGGTGTCTTTCTGTCCGTGCTCACTACCAGCTTCTCCAGGAGATGATGGAGATAATTTGAAAAGTTTTTTCCACGGGGTGGACTGTTTCCAGACACCTCCCCTGTCGTGGCATAATACTCCTCTAGCAACCCCAGGAAATGTGTTAACGTTGGAAAAGCTACATCTCGAAGTGGTTTAATTTGTTTTCCATGTCATTAAGCAGGTAGAGGTAAGAGGGCCACAACTCGGGCCATGATTCAGGCCGTGCTACAGGAGCAGGTCACGCAAGCTGAGTGTTCTGTGCAGAGGCTTAGGGGGGGGTTAAACTTAGGTGCAAGATTATCAGCAATTTCTGAGGAACCCAAAGAATCTGGTTTTGGGGGGGTCGGCATCAGCTCTGGAAAGAAAGGCCAAATTGCCCTCAGTGGGCAAGAAGTATCAAGGGCTCATCTCAAATATTCTGGTGATTATTCTGGTGTCTTTTCCTGCCTCAGCCTCTTCCAGTAAAAAAACAAAGGGTAAACATACAAAGTTACTGTTTCTGGCTCTTCAGTCTGCAATTTAGTGCTATTGGGAGCCAAAGTCGGGGACTAAAATTCCATTTTATGTTCAGTACAAATAGGATTAAAGATGAACTAAAAAAACCCCTGTGTTTTAGGTAGTCTTGTTAGGTTCTGCGTGAAAATCCAGGGCAAGTCAGGCTTTGACCTGCCTACATCAGTGTCCTGAGCTTAGGAGCTGGTCTTGAGGCTTGAGTCAGTACTTGAAACTTTGGTCTTGGTTTCCAAAATGAAGTAGAGATTGAGTGTTTCAGCTTCCAGGACAGCTCAGAGATGCTCCCCAGAAAGTGGTGACCATCTGGCCTGATCAAGGTGTTACTATATTAATTCAAGAGCACATTTTGGCTCGGGAGCACTCTTTCTGTGGCAGTGAGTTTGTGTGTGAAGCCTCTGCTGCCGCTGCATTAGAGCATCTAATGGAAAGTGCATTTCCCAGTCTGGGGACCTTGGGAGCAGCAGCTTCCATATGGCTCCATCCTTCAGCTGGCAAAGTGCACCTCTGAAGTTAAGCAGCTGTGAATGCTGCTTAGATTTGTATTAAGGTAGAAGGTGTTTGACTTGACTCACTAAATTAAATACAAAATAATGACATTGCTGCAGCGGGAGCACAACCAGTACCAAGCCCTGCACTGGGGCTGGGACTGGGGTACTTGGGAGTGATGCGGGTACTAAGGGCAGAGCCGGTATTGCCATGTATGAACTGAATTTACATGCCTCTTCCTCCTCCTCTGCCTCTTTTCTCTTCCCTCCATGTGCATTCCCAGCCTGAACCAGTCCCCTAATTTTCCCATAGTGATAAAGGAAAAAAACGTCTAACTTACCATGGCTTCCTTCAGCTCCCTGAGCCGGGAGTGCTGCTCCGAGCCCGGGCAGCCCGTCTTCTGCACTTCCCCAAACTTCTCCATTTCACTTGGGATCTGAATTGGGAAGCAACACAGCCTTCATGAAAGGGGATTCTTCTTCTAAAGCAACTCTACCCCAGTTAGAGGAGAAGATGAAACTCCTTCCCAGGTGCTCTTGTGCCACTTAAATTCAGGGTGCAGCCACAGCTTCTCTGGGCAACCCGTTCCAGTGCCTCACCACCCTCACAGCAAAGAATTCCTTCCTAAGATCTCATCTAAATCTCCCTCTTCCAATTTTAAACCTATTCCCCCTTGTCCTGTCCCTCCAGTCCCTGACCAAGAATCCTTCTCCATCTCTCCTGTAGCCCCTTTAGATCCTGGAAGGCTGCTCCAAGGTCTCCCTGGAGCCTTCTCTTCTCCAGGCTGAACAGCCCCAGCTCCCTCAGCCTGTCCTCACAGCAGAGGTGCTCCAGCCCTGGGACCATTTTCTTACCCTAATGGCAATTGCTTTCCAATTACTACTTTAAAAAAAAAAAAGTGTGCGTGTACTTATGTATGTTTGGGGGCCGGGAGAGGCAGAGATAGACATGTACAGTAAAGCCTCTATCATCTCTTTTCTGCTTGCATCTTTTACAGATAAGGGCCATAAGAAACCAGCAGGGTAGGTTTCCAGTCTGGGACCTACCTCTTGGAAAGGTTCTGCCAGGTTCTCGGCGTTCCTCTTTCCTCCTGGCTGCAAGCCGTAGGACCAGTGCTGGGCCAAGCAGATTTCCACAGACATGGCAAACAGGAGGACGCCGACAAAGGTCTTCCTGGACTTCTCCATCCTGTGAGAGAACAAAACATCTTTCCAATCATAATGATGCTACAGCTCCCTTTTTATCTTGTAGAATTATGAAAATGTTACATCTCTGGCTCTCTGGTTCTGGTACCCGGCAGCGTCGTGCCCGCAGCTGGATTTTGAGCCTCTCAAAGTGTAGATGAAGCTCATTATAAAGAGATTTAACATCTGAAAAATTTGGACGAAGATCTAAATTAGGATTTTTGAACACCCTTTCAACATTTTAGGAATGTCTGGACCTCAGAGGTTCCATGAAAGTCCCTCTGGGTATTTGACAGATGTGCTCAGTTCAGCTGTTTCTGCTCTAACATCCCCACTCCTTAAAATCTGCTCTGTGCAGCCTCTTCTAACGCCAGTTTCTTCTAAGTCAAGCATCTGTAAGCACTGAGTAAGTAAAAGGGAATACGGTGTGCTGTTCCAGCGCATTACCTGCTTGTGAGAGTGGCTGCAGAGTAACTCCAACTCTTCTCCCTCTGAAAAAGTCCCGTGGTTGTGTTTGTCATCTCACTTTTTATATACAACCACCCCGACACCGATCCTCTCGCAGCAGGCAGCTTTATCTGTCTCGCAGGCTGCAATTTTGTTCTTAAAGCTGCTGTCGTGCAGCAGAGGCAAAGCACATAATTGGAACACCCCTGGTGTGGCTCTTAAATTCAGCTGTTTTCTCTAAGACCCATAAAAGTAACAGCCCTGCCTTGTAAGGGCTGTAAATCCAACCTTCAAACCTGCCCGGCTGCTGTTGCCCGGTGGGAAATCCACCACCTTTTCTTTCAGTGACTTCTAATTTGGAAGTAAAAAGTTCTTAGGCGAGGTTGAGTTTGTTGAGAGTTGAAAGGGAGGAGGGATTCAGCTTGGTCTCTGTCTCTGGGGGATGAAGGGAAGAGCCCTTTGATGGCAGAGAGCGTTTTGTGTGCTCCTTTCAGAGTCCTCCTCCTCAGCGTTTAAACCAAAGGGCCTTGATAATCTTTGCCCTGTGAAATGCCCAAGTAGTATTAAACTGATCAAATGGAGAAGTACATTAGGCTGTAAACTTGCTTTGTTGTCAGGATGGAGTCTCTTTCATAAAAGAGGCTGCCAGATCCCAGAGGGTGCTGAGACCCTGCCCCAGGTTGCCCAGAGAAGCTGTGGCTGCCCCATCCCTGGAGGGGTTCAAGGCCAGGCTGGATGGGGCTTGGAGCAACCTGGTGTGGTGGGAGGTGTCCCTGCCCAGGGCAGGGGGTGGCACTTGGGTGACCTTTAAGGTCCCTTCCAACTCTGACCATTCCATGATTCCATGCTGCCATTATTTTGGATTTTTCTGTGTGTCTGTTAATGCAAGTTCTCCCTTCCTGAGAGTTTATCCAGTTTTATAAAGGAGTTGAAAGCCATTTGCATGCAGGAGTTAAATTCAGTAATTTTGACTATAGAAATCGCAATTATTTTTTTTCTTAATCCACCTGGCAGCTCTTTTCACTTGCTCTGCACTGTTTTACGTGCAATTGAATGTGTCACCCTCAGTGATCTTCAGACATCCTCCCTTCCTGCCCCCGTGACCTCTTGGAGATTAACGGATTAAAAGTAATTTAATAAGTAATTAATTTAAGGAGTATTTAGTGACTCTAGCAAAGAGTAATCCTTCCTGCTCTAATGCTCCTCCTACTCCTGGCGAGAGCGGCCAGCGTTTCACTTTGGCTGATAAATGGATCAAGCTGTGAAAATAGCTCCTTTTGGTGGGAGAAGCGGTACCGCGGCGTAGGCGCAGCAGCTTAGATGTGACATTTTCCCATGTCGGTGTTTTAAGCCTCCCTCCTTCCCTGATGAGCCTAGCGAAAATTAAGATTACTTAAAGATAAATAGAAGGCTTTGTTCATCCTGAGGGATGATGCTTAAAGAGAGAAGGGGCCCTGCTTAGCCTAATAATTGCACCTTTTATTAACCCACCACTTTAAACCAGCCCCTAATGACAGCCACCCCTAATAAGGACAGCCACCCCCTAATGACAGCCAGCCCCTTACATCTTTCAGCAGTGATTTTGGCAGAGCCCGGCAGAAAGGGCACACGACTGTGGGGTCAGGGAGCCGTTCCATGGCTTCTCCTACACTCTGGGCTCAGCCAGCCCTTACAGGATGGAGTTGGGAGGTTAAAAAAAAAAAAAAAAAAAAAAA
>VZRU01001020.1:2741-40807 GCA_013398155.1 Pedionomus torquatus
CCCGTGGGGGGGGGGGCGGCCGCTCTCTGCGCCGCGGGGGAGGCCGCCCGGGTCGGCCGCCAGGAGCCCCCTCCTCAGCTGGGGCTGCCGGTGCCCGGGCAGGGCCGGCGGAGCACGGCCTTCGGGCGGCCGCGGCCGGAGCTCCCATGTCCCGGAGCTCTGCTGCAGCCCCGTCCTGTGCCGCTGCCCGGGGTGCCCTGCGACGGAGGGAAAACCTGCACAAAAGTTGTGCCCTGACACCTTTGAGGATGTGTTTTCTTAATTTAGGTGGGTTATTACACGCGCTGGTTGCTTAAAAATAACAAGCCTTTAGTGAACAGGGCTGGGAGAGCAGATTCGGAGGATGGCTGCCTTCGAGTTGTGAAAATGAGATTCTTGTGTGGCCAATTTGAAAACTGGTAATTGCTTTGGATAAGCATTAAGTTATTCTCATATACTTAGTTCCTCCTTAGAATTCAGTTTGTATCTGAAATGTTGATTTTGGCACACCCACCCACCCAATTAAAGGTTTGTTATTAATCTTTTATTTTACCAGATTATGAGTGCATAATAAAGTGAACATGTTTGTTGCAAGAAAAAGTGCACAGTGGACTGTACTAGTTGAGTGGTATTTAAGTTCACAGTCACATGAGGGGACACTGATCTGTCTATGCTGGAACTCTTAAAATGCCAAAGAGAGAAATGTTTTGATTTAATTTGTATGCACTTCCAAGGACTAGCATATATTAGTTTGATGATCTTCTGTATTGAGACACATTTATGTGTGGTGTTGAAATTTTTAAAGGTGCTGAGGTGAAGGAAGAACTTTTAGAACAATCTGTTTTGAAGAAAGTATCCTTACTTTCAGAGTTTCAAAACTGTTTATTCAGCTAGAGGATAGCCTTCCGAATGGTATATCAAACATGTTTGATATGTGTAATGGTTAGAAAGTCCTAACTGTACTTTTGCATCTTAATTTCTCTTAATTTCATAAATACTGTTATTTAACTGAGAACCAAGTCCTCGTAGCCAGGTGTAGTCAGCCTGTCAGTGTTTGTGCAATTCAGTGATGGCTTCTTTGTGTGGCACAGGGCGAGATAGCCATGGTGCAGAGAGGAGGCAAGGCAGGAGGGGCTGCTGGTCACCTTTGGGTGTCCTGTCCTTTTCCAAAACTAAAGCAGTAACACCCCAGTTTGGGAGCTGTTGCCCTTCAGCGGTTCTGAGAATCACTTCTCAGTGGTTTTCTGAGGTGTGCAATGTGTATTTTGTGGCATTCAGGCCTATGGAGTTGGGTAGGTGGTCTGTAGGTCAGCAGGGTTTACTGTTCTGGTCTAATGTAATATCTCTCTGCACCTATGCCAGAAAATGTGCTTGGGGAACTATAACAAAGCTATTGAAAATGAATGTAAGTTGTCAGTCTATGAGTTACACGTTCCATGATGCATCAAATGTGAAGGCGTTACTGGGTCTTGGAAACAAACAACAGAGTATAAGAGAAGATGGAGGAAAATTTGGTTATTAGCAGGTTCTGCCTTTTGAATAGTAAATTCATACCTTAATAGAAAGTAAAAGTATTTAACTCAATAAATCAAATAAATCTTTTATGTATGTAAATGTGTGCTTTATTAGTCACTGCACACTGGTGTTCGTACATTGGCCACTGTGGAGCAGTAACTTAGTGGTAAAAATAATATCCCTGTGAAACCAGTTCAAGTGTGGGTAGAGTAAAATCTAGAGAAAATACTTTGAAGTCCAGTAGAGAAAGCAAGAGTTCATGTTGCGGTGTATGGAGATGGTGTGGGTGGACTTCATAGCCCATGGAATGGCTAAAGTGGCCTTCAAGTTGCAATTTTCCCTGTCTTCTCAGGAGATAACCTTAAAAGGAGAGATTATGCCGGTTTTGGTTATAACCGAGATTGTTGTCTCTTGCGGGTGGTTGTATCAGTACCCCATTTTTCTGGGGTAATATTTCTTTGTCTTTTGCACAAAACACTGATGGATTTTGATGTCTTAGGAAAGAAATGTCTTAGATTCTAGATCCTTTTCAGATACCAGGCTGTTTTTTCATAGCTGAATTATCTTCTATCTCTCATAACTCTATACTAATTATGATTTCCAGGTGTTCTCCCCTTGCATTTGCTCATTTCTGTTCCCTGCCCAGTGGCCTCCTTCAGCCCAATGTCCTTGCAACAACTGGAGTAAAAGTGATGGTGGAAGTGTGCTCTTTCGCACAAAGTCCTGTATGGCTGGCTCCCTGTGTTGCAATTGCAGTGACATGTAGATAACAACGTTGGCAGACTAATGATCAGAGTGTTTCTGTTACAGTGTGGAGATAAGTGATAATGAATGCACCTGTGGAAGACTTTGAGAAGAGTACTCTGTAGCATTAAGTTTACCTGTCAGTGTTTTATAGGAAGTTTTTAGACTGCTTTTTTTGTAGCTTTCATCATATGCCAACAGTTGGTTATTTCCTAATGATATTAACTGTGAAATGTAGGCCTTCTCTTTGTTTTATGGATGTTGTTAATTTGTTAAAAGTCATCACTAGAATCAAACTAATAAGTTAAACCATAATTTAAAAAAGAACTTGAAAAGTTTTTAACTATCATATGAACTATAGTTGCAATGTCGTCGTAATTTTAGTAAAGAGAGCTAGGCCTTTACATGTGGAGAGTTTTCCAGGAGTTTTGGTAGGGTATGTAATTGCTGGGCTAAACGGGTCATCAGTCTGTTTGTGAGAACTGCTGACTTAAATCTCAGTTCAGGGGGGATTCCAGCACATCTGAAGCTGTTTATAAAATGTGTACAGTGTAAAATGAGACCTAGGAGTACTTTCCCAGGCTACCTCTTAAGTGGTTCAATTAGACTTTTGCAGTAGATTTTTAATTATTGGGCAGTAGGAATTTAGATATCCTAGTAGCTGGAAAAGTATGTATAACTTACGTGTTATAAAATGTTCTGGGAAGCAAAAACCAGGTACTAAGGGACAATGTAAGTATATCTGAGTGTTGAGGTTTTTTTGGGGGAGGATATGAGGTGAGGTGCACTTCTTGCTGGCTTTTCCAGGTATACATAGGTTTCTGTTGAGTGGTTCGGGTGTGTCTGCATTCCCTAGTGCTCCAGCTTGTGAGTGAGTGAAAATTTTGAAAGCCTTAGGTCAGTGCCCAAATTTGAGCTCAAACAATTGTTGAAAGGTGCATCTTGATGCATAATGTAGTGGAATATGACATACTTCTTCAAAAGTTATTTCTTGGCATTGCTGTAGGAATGTGCTTTTGTGGAACATAGTATTGTTATTCCCTTATATTTGACATGATTTACTGAAAATGGTTAATCATGGTGTGAATGTGTGACTGTCTTTAAGTACATTTAATATTTTGTGGTTTTAATATTTAATATTTTGTGTTTGCACTTCAACATTCTGCTAATGGTTCTCTCTTTATTACAGTGATAAACAGAGAACTTGACCATGACGACCTTCCTGGAATTTATCCAGCAGAATGAGGACAGAGATGGAGTTAGATTCAGCTGGAATGTTTGGCCTTCAAGTCGTCTGGAAGCCACAAGAATGGTAGTCCCGGTGGCTGCCCTCTTCACGCCACTGAAAGAACGGCCAGAGTTGCCTCCTATTCAGTATGAGCCAGTTTTGTGCAGCAGGACCACGTGTCGAGCTGTTTTGAATCCTTTATGGTAAGCCTAATACATATGTTATGCCAATATTTTTCCTTACAGTCAGTGTTTAGAATAGTGCCAGTTGAGCCATGTGGGTTTTTTAGGGCATAATGTATATTCAGGATGGCCCCAGACTCTGACAGCCAAAAGGCATAGCCTGAGAAAGGAATAAAACACAGTGGTAGGGAGAGTTAAAAAGATTTACCTCAAATCCATGCAGAAAGTCTCTAATAAAGGTGCTGAGTCTGTATCCTTAAATTCCTTAATTGAGTCATTTCCTTGAAGACCATTATTCTTCTCTAAAGACATTAATTTGTCTGATGTGTCTGTAAGACTACACTTATTTTAAGAAGACAATATATTAGGTGGAAGCTTTTTCAAAGTCAATATGATTTTGAAAAATGAAACTTATTCTCAAGTCAGTGGAGGAAAAAGAATTGCTCGTGCTATATAAACTTTTCTTACTTTATTTTTATAGCCAAGTGGATTATCGAGCAAAGCTGTGGGCTTGCAACTTTTGTTATCAAAGAAATCAGGTAAGAAAATAAAACATTCAGGACGCAGAATTTTTTTTTTTTATAAAGTAAAGGTGAAACTCCTCATTTTTAAAGCTGTAGTTGTGAACTGAAATTGACAGCAGGACTATGAGTGTGCAGTTGTATCTTCAGAGATTGCATCGAGATTTTTTTCATGTTAGCAGTAGTGAACGTACGTCGCAGAGGAAATTAGTCCATACAAGTGGTTTGTTTTTGTAGAAGTTGTAATCTTTTGTTTATACTTAATTTCTGTGGTTTTATTTGCAGTTTCCTCCTACCTATGCTGGCATATCTGAAATGAACCAGCCAGCTGAACTTTTACCTCAGTTCTCCAGCATCGAATATGTAGTACAGGTAAAATCATTGAATAAAATCTTTAAAATCTATAACCTTGCGATATAAAACACAATAAGTTTAAATTTTATTTCTTCATTGCTTTTCAGTGACTGTGATTCTATATGTGCTTGTTAGTAGATTGAACATATATGGCATCAATTGTAAACGGAAAACAGCTTTTTATAAGAATGCAGGGATGGCTAATAAGACTGGCTTAAAAAAAAAGAAGGAAATAAAAAGAGATATTTCTAATAAAGCATTATTTTTGTTAATCTCTTTCTTTACCAGGAATTTAATTTGTGTTCATGCCAGGCGTCTGCTTAATGCTGTTGCTTGCTCAAACGATTTCAGTTCAACGATTTGGCTGACTGTTGATCCATCTCTCATTAATAATTTGATTTTTTTTTTTTTTTTGGTAATTTAATGATTATGGGTTAGGTTTGGGCTAGCTGGTTTAGAGAAAACAGCTAATAAGTATTCAATTGACGTGTTTGAGTTTTAGGATAGAAATTACTTGAATAGAAGTAAAACGTGGACCTGCAACCCAAAACTGCAAACATCTGCAACGGCAAATTTGTAATCTTTAAATTCTATTTTAGAGGATTAAAATTTTTAAGACTTTGGTGAGGCATTCAGATTGTGGAGAGAAGAATGAAGACTGAGCAGAATCTCTGTTTTTGCCAACTCTTGTAATGCAAAGTAAAGAGGCTATTTGCTCACAGTACAGCAGAATTAGTTTAGAAAGAATAAAAAGAACTGATGATCTCTGAAGTAAAATTATGAGGTGAAATGTTACAGAATATTACCAAGTTGAGGTATTTTATGATTTTGAATAGCTTTAGGAATTTTAAGTTGACTTGGAGCAATAAAAGCTGATTATATATTAAAAGATTTATATAATTGACACCTGCTTCAAAACTATCATGACATCCTGAAAGGTTTTTTTTTTCTTCTGTAGTAGGCATTTCATTTTTGTGCAGAGTTCGTTATAGTAGGGTTTTCGTTCTTTGTGCCCCAGATACTCATTACTGCTTGAGAAGGAGGTTAGATGGAGCATTGAGTGGCATTTATTGGTAGGATTAAAATTAAAACTTTTACTGAATGTACTATATTTGTTCATTTTTGGTCCTGTACATATTGCAAGATTTGTTTTTCATGTGATTATTTTTTTCCTGAAGCGTGGTCCTCAGATGCCTTTGATATTTCTTTATGTTGTGGACACATGCATGGAAGATGAAGACTTGCAAGCTTTGAAGGAATCCATGCAAATGTCACTTAGTCTCCTGCCACCAACAGCGTTAGTAGGTCTCATTACCTTTGGGCGAATGGTGCAAGTTCATGAGCTTGGCTGTGAAGGAATTTCTAAAAGTTATGTCTTCAGAGGAACAAAGGACCTGTCTGCAAAACAGCTGCAGGTAACATTCAAAAGCAAAAAAAAAAAGAAAACATCAAGATGATGTTGATGAAGAAATTTAAATAGTCTGTAAACAAATTTTGTAACAAAATCTTATGTATTTAACTACAGGAGATGCTAGGGCTTACAAAAGTAGCTGTTTCACAAGTTGGTCGGGGTCCTCAAGTGCAACAGCCACCACCTTCTAACAGGTAACATGCTTAAAACGTCTAAAAAACATATCTTGTGTACACTGATTTAGTGGAAAACATAGGACATAGAAGAAATTGATGAAATTGTAAGAGACACAGTTTTGCAGTCTCTGCCTTTCAATAAATCGCTGCATTTGTAGACAGCCTGTTGCAGAGAGCATGAAAAATTCTTAATATTTCTTCGGATGTTTGATTTTCACTGAAATAGTGAAATTTGATTTTCTTTTTGAGATTCAAAGGTCATCATCTGCTGTGTTCTGAGGAGATAGGGTTCTTTCTGGGTAGTGGTCATACCACTAAGCTAGCAGCTTTTTTGCTTCGTAAGAACCTTGCTGAACTTCTTAAGCACACTTCTCAAGTGCACTTATACCAAATAATAGTATAATTAATAATACCAAACTCTGGGATCTTGGTGAGACAAAAATATTGCTCTGAATCCAGGTTAGACTCTAGAATTAGAAATTGCTAAGATATGTCTGATATATTGATAGTGAGCAACTGATAGTGATAGTGAGCAACTTAGTTCTAAACTAATTCTGTGTATTTGTTTATAGATTTTTGCAACCAGTGCAGAAAATTGATATGAATCTTACTGATCTTTTGGGTGAACTGCAGCGGGATCCTTGGCCTGTTCCACAAGGAAAACGGCCCTTACGTTCTTCTGGAGTGGCTCTTTCTATAGCTGTAGGTCTCCTTGAGGTAAGGCCTGTAACTATAGCTGTGCTAGTACGCAAATAGATTGTTTTGTTGCAGAAGAGCTGCCACAATCAATATGTAAAAACCGTAGTAATCGATCCGTATTAGATTTCTATTATGAATCTGATGGATATCATTCCTCACATACATAGAATAATTATAGGTGTTCACACATCTTAACGAAGCAAAACTTGAATTAACAGTGGATTTAAGTTTTCAGAGGGGAAAAAGTACAGTTATTGTTAGTCCTAGCAATGTGGTAAATTTGTTCAGTTTGTAGCAAAACCCGATGGTTTTATTTGTCTTCTATTTCCTGCAGTGCACTTTTCCTAATACTGGTGCACGTATAATGATGTTCATTGGAGGACCAGCTACACAAGGACCTGGCATGGTTGTAGGGGATGAATTGAAGTTACCTATAAGATCGTGGCATGATATTGAAAAAGACAATGCTAAATATGTTAAAAAGGGTACTAAGGTAAGAGATGGTTGTGAGTGATATTTTAGGCAGTTTTCCAGTAAGTAAACGTTTACATTGCCCAGCACTGTAAAGCACTATTATTAGTAGCANAGAGCGGGGCAACCAATCAGGGAATGTGTGATCGCGTGTACGGAAGCTTGAGACAGTATATTAAGAGCAGCCTTCTGATGAATAAACGGAGCTTATGTGAGTCTACATCGTATCGGTGTTTTCTCCCCTCCACCTGGCCGCGGCAAGTAGCAGATAATTAAGAGGTGGGAATTACTTGCTTTTGTTTGCCTGTCTCAGAATATTGCTATATCTTCAGGAATTTCTTCAGAAATTTCAGTATATTTAGTTAGGACTTCGGCTTGCTTTACCTTAAAGTGATTTGGAGTGTTTCCTTGGTTTAAGTCAGAGAAGATTCATGTGACTAAGTGATATATTCAGTCTTAGATATATCTAAGACAGCTGCTCAAAACTGTCTCTGTACTAGGGGGAGGGTTAGGTAGTAGAGTTTAAGCATAGTTCGTTTCATCCTAAATGTACATTTGGGCAGATGAACTGCCTCCAAAAGCTATTGAATTCATCCTGACTGATTATAATGGGAGCTTAAACAATTATCTCAATTGCCTGTTTGTATACACAAATTAAGTTCTGTGTGTCCAATCTAGTAATTAATGCAAGTTTTACAGGAAGAGATCAAGATCATTTTCTAGTTTAAATTGCAACCATTGGTCTGTCTCGCATGAGCCACATTCTCAGCTGGTCAGAAAAACCACAGGCATTGAAAACTCCAGTCGTCATTTTAACTTGAGGAAAAAATGTCCTGTTACCTTGTATTAGAATATGATGTGAATAAAACCTGATAATGTTGTTTTAGAAAATGTTGAGAGTTTTAGATTTAATATGAAGATGAGGAGAGCTCACGTCATAAATTGCTATGAACTGTATTTTCGTCTTGGATTTAGCATTTTGAAGCCCTTGCTAATCGGGCTGCAACAAATGGTCATGTTATTGACATATATGCATGTGCATTGGATCAGACTGGTCTTCTGGAGATGAAGTGTTGTCCCAACTACACTGGGTACGTGCCTCTTCATTTTTAAGTAGTACATGAGGGTGCAGGGGGTTTTATTATTTTTTTTTTTTTAAATTGCTCAACAGGAAGCACTTGCCAAAAACATTCTGCCACTTTAAAAAAACAAGCAACAAACCCCTCAAACCTACTCTGATGTACTGTGATGGTTGCATTTTTACCAGAACTCTGGAATTTCTCAACTTCTGGTAAAATTGTCACCATAATTGTTGGTTTAGTCAGAAGGAGGTTTGCTGTTGTTTTTAATTTTTAATATGATCCGTTTGAGGCTTAAATAACATTAATGTCTTTTAAACAGGCAATTTGTCCTATGTACTGTTGCCATTTTTCTTTTTCAGTTTGTGTATATGTGAGCTGCAGGTTTCAGTAAAGTTAAGGACCTGTTATCCTCCTTTTTTATGCCCTTCAGAGTCGTACAAAACCCTGTCTTATTCCTTCTGTCTTGTTTATGCCCTTTCAATCAGATTTCTGATTCTTCTCATCTTTACTGTCTTCTGTCTTCGAGTTCTGAAAACTTCTATAATTTTTTTCAGGTGTATAATGATTGACCTACAAACATATTTTAGTAATATGATTTATTAATATTTTTGAATGAATAACAAGAATATCTCCCATTACTATTTCCTAAATGCAACATATGGCATTTCAATATGTGTGGCAACTGTTGCAGTTCCATCCACAGAATATTGTTGAGCATGAAAACAAATCATGCTTCTTGAGCATAGATATAAGCCTGAAATAATGAGTGAACTTCTTAAAAGAAAGTGGCATGGTAATGGGTGTGGAATACTGGATATTAGAAATAGTTTACTGACTTTGCTTGACAAGGTTGTGAAACATAGTGTTAAAGTCGAGTGAAATATTATAATCACAATGACCTTAAGATGCTGACTGGGCAAGAAGCTCACTTGCAAAATTCATCCCTGACATTGTAGCAAACATCAATTTAATAATAGTCCATTTTAAGAAGGAAAAAATGTACCTCACCTAGAAATGTCATTAGTTTTTGCCTTTAATAGAAATAAACTTTGTAAATCTCATGTGCTAAATTATTGCATAAAAGTAATCTGTTTTAACTTGAGGGTTTTGTTTGTTCTTTTTGTTGTTGTTGTCTAGAGGCTACATGGTAATGGGAGACTCTTTCAATACCTCTTTGTTCAAACAAACCTTTCAGAGAGTATTCACAAAAGATGTGCAAGGACAATTTAAAATGGGATTTGGTGGCACATTAGAAATAAAGGTAAGAATGAAAAATGCAATGTATTAGTGAAGCACAGGAATAGGATGGCTAAGACCTGTGGAATCTTTGCCCTTTAAGGAATTTTCAGGGACATGCTGAGCAGATGTGTCAGGGTTGGCTCAGACACAACTATTGCTGCCTAGATGTCTTTTTTATGGTTCTGTGATTCTGTGAGTTAGGTATAATGTTAATTCTTACTCTGTGAGAGACTGAACTAACATTAATGTCTCTGTTAGAAACTCACAATGCTGTGTGCACAGTTTTTGGTATCAGTAGTGAGTGTTTCTTGGTTTTAACACTAGGTTCTCTACATAATCCAGGACAGCTTTAATTTCATTTTCCATCCTTATCAGAACCCGCTCGGGCATTTTGACAATATTCATTTTCACTTCCACTCTTGTGAGAAGCTTAAAGCCGAATGTGCTGTAGGTTCAGGTATCGTCTTCCATGATGTTTCTTGCAAAGTATTACAATTCTGCCTTGGAGAAGAATATGGGGCTATTTTTTTTTTATTCAGTAAAACTCTGTTTAAATTTTTACTACCTGGAAAAATAATTGGGTCGTCTTTTCTCATGTATGTGTTCTTACGAATTTTGTTAGAAGATCCTGGAAAATGGGTAAAGGTAGCCCCAGTTCTAGAGGAATGTATAAATCAATTCAAAATGGCATTGGAAGCATATAAATAACTGAATTTTGCTTTTAGCTAAATATGTGTAGGAGGTAAAGGGTACAAATTCAGTGTGGCGTATGTACAGGCTTGTCTTACTGGTCTTCTGTTTTAATCTCATCTTGAGACTATTTTAATTACTTTTCTAGGAAATATACGTTATCCAATATACTTTCCAGGCTCCCAAGTTTATAAATAGCAGCAACTTTTCTTCATGTTTTAATTTATGTTCTTGCCGTTGTTTCAGATGTGCTAATTGGTACAGCAAACATACGTAATTAAGTGCAAAAAGTGAGCATGTGAAAAACTTCTCTAAATGCATCAAGCATTATTATATGTATAACGTTTTCTAAAGGTATCAACAGTCTGATTTGCATTAGGGTTTTCATTAACTAATGATAAAATAAGATTGAGTTCTTATTGTGGCCTATTAATGTATGCTTTTCTTCTAAATATGAAGACTTCAAGAGAAGTAAAGATTTCTGGAGCGATTGGGCCCTGTGTGTCTCTCAACTCTAAAGGACCTTGTGTCTCAGAAAACGTAAGTTAATTTTCAGCAAAATTTTATATTATAATATTTCATATTATACTATGGAAAAACAGGATTTAGGATTTCTGGATTTAAAGAGATGCTGAAATTTTTCCATAAATGGAATGAAGGATATTTAGTTTTTTACCTATTCTATATTAAATACACGCAACAGCTATTTTTTGAATAAGTTTCTACTCGCTTCTAGGTTAGATTCAAGTTGTATTAGGTGTTGCAGAACCATTACTGCTTGGTTAGGTTTGCCTACTGAGTGATTGCTTAAAAATTATGGAGAAATTATGTGCTGGCAAAGCAGAAATCAAGTAGCAAGAGTTAAAATTGTTAAAATCAGAGCTACATTTATTTATCCAAAGAGAGAACCATGAAAATGCTGTGTTTAGGTCTTGTGTCCTCCTGTTCTCTCATTCTATAAGAAACATCCCCTTTATATTAACCCATCTTCCCATTTGTATAGCTGTTTATCAAATGCATGTTTAATTAATTGATTAAATATCCAACTTTTACAGGCTCCTGAAGTAACTCCTTTAAATTTACATCAAACTTAAATCATCACTTATTTTCTTATCAAATAATATTATTACAGTTTAATTTTGCATTTGATCACTAATCAAAAACAATTCCTGCCGGTAACCAAAATGTATTAGGTATAAAAGTAAGATTTCTTTTCAAGAGTAACAATCTGCATAATCCAGCACTTTCCAGTTTGAAAGGCCTGTTTTAATCAAGTGTTTTTCATGCCTGAATTTTCCTTGTAGTTGTGATTGCATCTTTCTGAACTGAAAATCCCAATATAATCAGTATTTTTTTTTTTTCCTTAGTGGTCTGGTACAGATTTTCTTATTTTATGTCCTGGTTTGTCACCTTAATGATTGCATATATTATGATAGAAGTTAAAATGCAAAAAACCAATTACATGTTCATCTCCTTATTTATGCTACGTATTCAAATCGTAGGATGTAATAGAATATTTAACTGTGAATTCATGTCTGTTGCGTTGCAATTTTACTGTGATTAATTTTTATTCCAAAAATCTTTTTGTTGAAGTTACCTCAATTTTTAATTCAGTTAAAGCACATGAATGCACTGTAGATGCATGTGGCAGTTAAATCTGGTGTGATGCTTTTCACAGTGAATACAAGAACAGTGACAGCGCTGCCAGTATAATTTTCCTTGGATGTTTTGTTTGGTTTCACTGGGTCCTTTATGGATGACTGAGTATTTTAATTGGTTTCTCTGGGTATTTATGTTGTTTGGATGACAAAAAGGAATTGTAGGTCGAAATACATGGCTATCTATTATTAACTTGTTAGTTACTGGAGACCATGTAACTATGTGTACTATGTAAGCTCTCTACTTGAGGTTTTACTCCTGTGCCTTTCTATTTCATTCCACTTACATGTGCTTCTTACCTCTGTTTAAGAAAAGTCTACTTTTTCCTGTTTCTGACATGTTTTTTTCCATTTTTCTAATGCCACCTCCTTGTCTTTCTCATGCTTACTCTTTTGCAACCATCTCTTTTTTTATTATTTCTGCATCCAACACTGCAGTTATTTTACAAGAGTGTTTGTCTGAGGGTCTGGCAGAGTAAGCAGGGAGAAAACTTGTGACAGAATGCTTGTGAAAACAGTTACGTACAATGGTCAGATGCTGTGCTTCACAAAGGAAGATACACTTCTGGTTTGTTAAAAGGTTATAAAATTTCTCTGCAGGAGATTGGAACAGGAGGTACTTGTCAGTGGAAGATTTGTGGACTTAATCCTACTACAACACTTGCACTGTACTTTGAAGTGGTCAACCAGGTAATGAATATTTGTCTACTTCTGTGCTAAACAGTAATTTTATTTTATGTGATGGTGAAGCGTATATGTTTGTGTGATTTCCCCAAGCACAGTAGCAGGGATACAAATGGTGTTGCTGTTTTGTGCTGCCATTTTGTTTAGAGCTGGACGCTAACAACTGAATGATGAGCTAATCTTAAATATGATAATGAGAATCAGAGCTCTATAAATTTGGAACAGAGTTCATAATCTGAGTCCAGTTTTTCTTTTCAACATTATTTATTACAATATATTTAAGTTGCACTGTATGAAAGTGCTGTAATCTGTATATTTAAAAGTGCTTTTCAGTATTTCTATGATGTTGTAGTTATAAGGTAATTACCCCATAATGTTACATTTTAATTTATGTTTTAATTGCTTAGTATTTGCAAATAACAATTGGTTTCACAGAAATGCCTCAGGGGCATATACCCTGGTTTCTTGTCTCCCTGAGGGTACTGGGAAAGAGGATAAAAACATTACAAGTAAATATGTTGCTTCCTTCTAATACTTACCCTTTGTCCAGATACTTGAAGCTCAGGAACTATGTGAATTGACTGTAGTTTCTATATATTTAGTACACTATATTGCATACTTTATAACCTGCGCAAAGGCTTGAAAACTTGAATTTACCTTAGTCATTTTTCATGTTTTCATTTATTTTTGTCTCCTCTTATTACTAGCTCTAAAACCGGTCTGGTCATGGTGTGTAGTTGTGGATTTCAGCTGTCCTTTTCTTTTGGAATTGCTTACTTTTTTAGCAGCTTATAAACCTTTGTTTCTACTGTCCAGAGTTATGAAATTTCAGTTTACATTGCAATGGCACTTTCTGGTATTAATTAATCAACATTTTAGAATAGTATCAGTTTTGTTGCCTGCAACTTTATTGACTCACATGGTTTTCAAATAGAATCTAATTAAAGCAGCAGTTGTAACAGCCCCTTTGAAAATGCTGTCTCTGTAAGGGTATGTGGAAGGAGAGAGCTTTAAGTGTATCTGGTGGAGGCAGCAGCTGCTCCTTACATCTCTTAACATGTCTGAGTTTATTAGCCATGTTTTGTAAAGGTACTCAACATAATAAAAGCACCAGACAACACATTTATATAACTTGAGCTGCATATTGCTGAGAACGTTACCATTTTCTAGTAATTTGTTTAACATTTTCAAGTTATGCTGTAAACTCTTGAGATTCATCTCCTTTAATTCTTTTCCTCCTCTCCTTAGCACAATGCTCCCATTCCTCAAGGAGGACGTGGTGCAATCCAGTTTGTGACTCAGTACCAGCATTCCAGTGGACAGAGACGTATCAGAGTGACCACAGTTGCCAGAAAGTATGTTTTACTTGGCATGACTCGGTTTCAAAAAAGCAGGATATATATTGGCCTTTTAAGCTTCATGTCTTTTTAACTAGACTGTTGTCCTGGGACATGAAGTGCCACAGGTAGTGAAGGCATGATAATACCTTTGAGCCAGTTGCCTCTCTTGTTCTGTGGGCTGTTGGAGAATAAATCTTATGAAGAGCGATTGAGGGAGCTGGGATTGTTTAGTTTGAGGAAGAGGAGGCTGAGGGGAGACCTCATCACTCTCTAAAACTACTTGAAAAGACATTGTAGAGAGGTTGGCGCTGGTCTCTTCTCACAGGTAGTTAGGGATAGAACGAGAGGGAATGTCTTCAAGCTGCAACAGGGTAGGTTTAGACTGAACATTAGGAAAGATTTTTTCACAGAAGGTGTGGTCAGAGACTGGAACAGGCTGCCCAGGGAGGTGGTTGAGTCGCCATCCTTGAATGTGTTTTAAGAATCGTTTAGATATGGTGTTGGGGGATATGGTGTAGGGGAGAACTATATAGAGTGAGGCTGATGGTTGGACTTGACGATCCCAAGGATCTTTTCCAACCTGAATAATTCTGTGATTCTGTTTCTTCTCTGGGAGGTTGCAGTGGCTGCATAGTGACACCATGGGAGTGCTCTGAAGTAACCCAAGGGATTTGAGATGAAGAGAAAGCTTTGAGTGAAATTCTGTGGCCTAAACTGAGGAGATGGTTGAACTTGGGGAATGGCAAAAATCTCATAATAACTTGAGAGTGGTAATTGCAGCTCAGGGTGGTATAAAATAGCTACTCTTCTGCACATAACGTTTACCTGCAGCTTCCTTGATCTAATTTACATCACAATTTTAGAAAGTGATGTTTAATATTATGCAAACATTTATTGAGTGTCCAATGACACTTCTTTTAATATGAAAGAGATTATCCATTGGTTAATTTGATGGAAGATTCAATTTATCAAGAAAAGCATTGCCTTTACTCTTGATACAAATTTCTTAACTTCAGTTGTATTAGTAAAATCTTCTTGGTGACTGATAAAAGGACATATTAATAGTACACCTTGTAAATTGGAAAGAACAAGTAAGATGCACAACAAAAATGTTAGCATGGGAATACTTCAGCTTGATCAGCTTCATGGACAGTGTTTTCTGTAACTTACCTTTCATAATTAATAATTTTTAATAGTTGCTTTTTAAGTGGTGTTATATTTATGTTCATTTTTTGTATGTCATCTGTACAAACAAGGGATATTTCTAATTAATGAACGGTTATCTGAGAGACTGCTCGTTTACACCCAGTAGACTTTTGAAGTTCCAGCACGAGTTGTTTGTTAAACTGGTAGCTCTGTTTTCTGTGCCTTAATTTTGAGGTTGGGCACCTTCCCTTTCACTGTGATGCAAATCCTTGCCTTTCTCTTTTGCAGCTGGGCAGATGCGCAGACGCAGATTCAGAACATTGCTGCATCCTTTGACCAGGAAGCGGCTGCGATTCTCATGGCTCGATTGGCTGTCTACAGGGCAGAGACAGAAGAGGGGCCTGATGTGCTTAGGTGGCTCGACAGACAACTTATACGGCTGGTAAAAAGGACTATATAAAAAGAGGCAGATTGGTTTCTTGTCTCCCGATGTATCGTTCTTAAATGACCAGTGTTCAGTGATTGTTTCTTTAAAAATAAAACAAACAAAAAAAATGAACTGAATGCTTCACTTCCATAAGTGAGGTATATAGAATTAACTGAGGTTTTCTATTTTAAATGGAAGAAAGACCAGATACATGCATAGTTTGTTTCTTTATGTTTCCTCAGTCCTCAGCAGTTGGTAATTGCCAGCAATTGAGAGAAATTTTAGGATGAGATTAGCAGAAATTAAAGTTCTGTCCACTTTCTGCTGCCTATACTGATTTTGTAGATAAAATATTTTTAGCAAGAAAGAAGTTAGTGTGTCTACAAAGCCATATATATAGAATTTCATTTTAAAAAGTTCAGTTTTCTGTTTGTTTCTATTTTTTACTTGTAAGTAGTTATTAATAGTTTAATTTTGAACATGTTCTCCAGGGCTGTTAGTCATCTAGCTCTGCTCAGTGATTTTTAGAGAGAAAAACAAAAAAGACAATAATGCCTCACCTGCAGGGAAATCTCTAAATCACTGCTTGTTAAGAAAAGAAATTCTATCAGTGTTTTTGCTAGTTTTCCGTTTGCTTACAAAGCTATAAGCATCTCAGATCACATCTATCAAAAACAAAGGAATATACAGTAATAGCATGACCAAATGAGTATGTTACTTAATTTAGATAAATTTTTCTTTTACTCCAGTGTCAGAAATTTGGAGAATATCACAAGGATGATCCAAGCTCTTTCAGATTTTCAGAAACCTTTTCGCTTTACCCACAGGTGAGTAGAAAGGTGTGTCTGTAAGGGGTAAAGAGAGAATGCCAAAATTGGCAATGCAGGCACTTCTCATAGCTTCTCATAGCTGCTCCAAACAAGGAAGAGTTCTTCTTGCCATCTCTTTGGGTGTGGGAGTGATCTCTAGACGTTTGTTCTTTTTGAGCCCCGTCCGGGGCAAAATTGAAAAAAGCTGATTCTGAGGATAGAGGTAAAGGAAGAGGTGCTGAGGCACAGAGTAAAACACAGCCTTACACTGAATACCACAATGAAGAGATCCCCTGCCCCCAGCTGCTGTCTGGTATGTGACATGAGGAAAAACAGCTTCTGTTGTCTTTGCTGCTGGGTTCCTTGTTTAGCCCTCTGTCCTTTCCTTACAGCTAAACTTGTTATAAACTGGTGCATGTTTTATTTCTCCTGTAGTGGAATCCTCATCTTACCTGAGTTTCACAGAATCACAGAATGATGTGGGTTTGGAAGGGACCTGTGGAGATCTAGTCCAACCCCCTTGCCAAAGCAGGTCCATCTAGAGCAGGTTGCACAGGAATGTGCCCAGATGGGTTTTGAATGTCTCCAGTGACAGACTCCACCACCTCTCTGGACAGCCTGTTCCAGTACTCTGCCACCCTCAAAGTGAAGAGGTTCTTCCTCATGTTTAGGTGGAACTTCCTATGTTTAAATTTGTGTCTATTTCCTCTTGTCCTGTCACTGGGCACCACTGAAAAAGGACTGTCCCCAGAGTTTGTAATCACACTGGATTTTTTTTAAAGGCAGTTTTAATGAAGTGAACTTTTATGTTCAGTAAACATGAGAATAGATATGGATTTGCTTTTGTTGTTTCTTTCCTGTATGATTTATCATACTGACCTGAAAAACAAACACTTCACTAGTGAAGTGAACTGGAGCTGGACTATATTAAACTTCGAATAGTTTATTGTCTAACAATCCATTCTGATAGCTCCTTATATGTTGGTTATGGACTCTCCATAGACTTCCGTGACGTTTCAGTTTGAGTTATCTACCAATCTGTCTCAAGGTGTTAAGTGTTATGGAGAGATTGTTTGAGCATGTAGAGAGATTGATTCAACAGTGGATTTGCTTTTCAGGACTTGCTGTTTCCATTTTACTACCAAAGTCCAACTTTGCTATGGTTAATGTTCTTTTTTTCTCTTCACATGCTATGACTTACCTTGTATGTTCAAGCACAGCAGCCTTCCTCATAGGAACAGTAGAACTTACAGTAGAGGAATGGTTTGGCAGTAGTCAGTCATACTATTTATCAGTTAGTATCAGGGAAGAAGAAATATGGATCTTTTCTCTTAATTCAAAGCTGGTTTATAGGTGATTTATGCATTCTGATCTCTCTCATACTCTCATGAGGATATATAAAAGCTGGCAGAGGTACATATACAAGTTAGAAATGTTAAAGGACTTGCAACTCAATTTTGTTGTGGCATTGGTCTCGTGTAGTTTGTGGAGAACATTTCTGTCCTTGTACTGCTCTCTTTTTTTTATCTGTGAAAGTTCAAACAAATGCTTTTTGTTTTGCAGTTTATGTTTCACTTGAGAAGATCTCCTTTCTTACAAGTTTTTAATAACAGTCCAGATGAGAGCTCATACTACCGTCATCATTTCATGCGTCAAGATCTAACCCAGTCACTTATCATGGTTCAGCCGATTCTTTATGCCTACTCCTTCAATGGACCCCCAGAGGTATCATATATAACATAACAGTAGGGTAAAAGGTACTTTTTTGAGAGAGAGACAATTGTTGTCCTCACTGTTGCAGGCTACTAATGTGTTGGTTTTATTGCATAAGAAAGTATGTTCTACATAAAATGAATAGTCTATGAACAATGTGTATCTCGGAATTCTGATGTAGCAGTTTTGAGAAGAAAAGTCAGATTGTGAAGAGAGGATCTTTTAAACTTAATGATGGTATTTTTTTTTGTTAGTTTTCGAGAGCTGTAGGAGTTTTGCTTTGGTTTTTGTGGTGCCAGAGTATAACTGTCGACAAAAATGTTTTTATTTCAAAATGTACTTTTCCTGTAGAGCTTGAAAGAAAAGTTGGGAAGTTTTTGAAATGTACAAAATTCCCCTCTATCTTAACACCCTCATCCAAAGCTTCTAATTTTGATGTTTTTACCAGATTCAGATTCAGTAAAGATTTGGTGCAGAACCATCCAGCTGACCTTACTGTGACACATTTGTATAAACCTAAACTAAAAACATGATATTCCAAGAATCTTGTGAAAGAAGTGCAAGATAGGAGACAACAGAAGTAGTCTGATAGCTAAGAGAGAGTGAGGGAATGGTAATGCAGTGAAAATAAAAATAGTGGGCAAGGATCTTGGCAGGTTGGAATTCTAACTTTTGTTAGGATTTTTTTTTTCTTCGACTATGTCATAGGGATAAAGGAAAGACTTTTAATAGTGGAGTTTAAATTAATGTAATGAGGTGGTTTGTGAAGAGCTGCTTGAGGGTGTAAGATCGTTCTCCTGTGTATGAATACAGTTAGTCACGTGGGTGATGCAGAGGAGAAGTGTGATCAAGTGGTAGCTGACACCTCAGTGCAGAATGTGTAATACTTTTTTTGGTTTTGATTCTTGGATTAGTTAATATTCTTGGTATCCCTAATAAGATTGGTCCAATTAAATTATATGGTACTGATTCAGCTAAGTCATATAGTGCCAATATAGTGTCACTGCCCCTAAGACAGTGAATTAAAACCTTAAATATTACAATAGATTTTATAAATCCTAAGTATTTACTAGATAAGGTATTGTTTGATATATATGCACAGTAATAATAGCTGCAAGGATAAGACTAAAATAACCCCAACAACCCCCAACCCGCAAATCTTACACTCGAATAACTTCTGAATCTTTATACATTGAAATATCATTTGAGGTAATGGCACTGTATAGGTAAATATGGAGCTACTTGAAAGACTAGAAGAGTGCATAATAATGAAAGAGGCTTCAGCTCTTAAATACAATTTTTATTACTTTCATGAAGTTTTATATTCGAAATTGAACTGGATAACTTTAGAATGAGATTGTGTGGGTTGCAGATGTATAACATGAGCACAAGCAAATACGGAGCTTTAGCAAGTGATTGAAAAAGTTCTTAAGATTCAGTGACGGATTCAAAAAGCTGCTAATGCCACCTGATTGCTCAGTTCTGCATCAGTTGGTAATTTTTTATGTATTTTTAAATCTTAGCCTGTTCTTCTGGATAGCAGCAGCATTTTACCAGATCGCATTCTCCTGATGGATACCTTTTTCCAGATCCTTATTTATCATGGAGAGGTAAGATTTGTCATTTCTTACAGAAGTATTCTTTTTCTGTATGAGTGCCACATATTTTGAGTGTGTTAATCTCTGCCTCCTGAACCCCTGCTTTTCACTCTTTTATTTTAGACCTCTAAATGAGTTCTTCAGGGATAGGGAGTCACAACACCAACTTTTTTAGTTGACTTTAATCTGCCCTGTCCTGGAGGAATAAAGCTGCTCCTGGCAGTTGACTAGATAGACATTTGCTGGTAATATAAATAGAAGTGCTTGTGACTCGCTCTGCTGCCCTGCAGGAACTGAGCTGCTGCTTTTTACTGCTTTGCAACTGTAAATAGCTCCCAGCTCGGAGTTTAAGAAATACTGTTCTGGATCATGTCCTCATAGCAGCACTGTGTAAAATAATTAAATGTTAATATGTCTTAAGTAGAGAAGTGTTTCCTGTGTTTTTGTAAGATGCTGTGAGGAAGCTGGGGTGGGCTGCTCGCTGAAGGAGGGGTAACAGGGAGCTGAGTGTGACTGAGGGCAGGCAGAGGCCTGACCAGTAGGGACCTGGCCCCATGCTGCCTGAGCAAGGCGAGCAGAGCAGGTTACAGGCAGTATCCAGGTTCAGCCTCCAGTCCAGAGCATCACACAAGTCGATGGGGATGAGTCAGGTTCGAGTTCCACCTGGGTAGTCAAGTCCTGGGCCCAGATGAGTGGGTGGCATGGCCAGGTGCAGGCACGGCTGCAGTGGGGCTCAGGCAGGAGCCAGGGATGAGTCCTGGCTTAAAAACAGCTGCCGAGCAAAGGAGGGGGGATCCCCTGCTGAGGTTCCCAACAGGTCTTTCCTGATAGCAGCCCTTGTCAGCGAGCTGACCTTCACCTTCATTCCTAAAAGGTGGGGAGGCTGCAGGCAGGCCCTGACAGGTGAATATCAGAGTAAATATTTATTATGCATCATGGACACACACATTAGAGAGCTGTAAATAGTATCCTTGATCTCCTGAGCTAAATGTTTAGCATACAAAGGATGACTAAAAAGGAAATACAGAAGCAACACAAATTCTTAGAATGAAAAAAAAATAATCTAGTGGTATGTTACTTGCACATCTTGGCTTTTAAAAATTAACTTGCATACTATAGGACAGAAAGAGGTGAGTGATAGAAAAGAAGCCAGAAATGTCACATTCTCCTCTGAAAAGCCCTGTATATCCTCGGAAAGGTGGGTGAATTGGTTCTGAACTTCTTTCTTCTGCCTATCCACAGACCATAGCGCAGTGGCGTAAATCAGGATACCAAGATATGCCAGAATATGAAAACTTTCATCACTTGCTACAAGCTCCAATAGATGATGCCCAAGAAATTCTCCATTCCAGATTTCCAATGCCCAGATACATTGATACAGAACATGGTGGAAGCCAGGTATAGTAAAATAAATATTATATTATCTAGGAAGTGATGTGTTAGTAATGTCCTGAGATTTTTTTTTTTTTTTTGGCAGTAAACGTGCATTTTCTGTGCTAAAATGTATGTAAGTTGCAAGAGAAAAATCTTAATTTTACAGCTGTTACAGAACCATAGATATTTAGTAGTAGCCTTTTGCCTAATTTGTGGATCCTGACTTGGACTCTCAGATTCCTTGTGTGAGGTGTTCAGGACAAAAAATATACTACTTGTCAGTGTCTGTGAACCAATACCAGAAGTATTCTTTTAAATTTATTAATATCCTATTGATATTCATGTTTGCTTTGAGGATACTTAGAAAAAGACAAAAGCTTTCTTTCTGCTGCATTGACAAGTTGTTAGCAGTTCTGCATTATAGCTATAGAATTCAGGGAGTGGCTTTATTTATGGAAGTGCTACTTGCTCTTCTGAGGAGGTGCTCATGCACATTTTTGTCTCCAAATAATGAGAACGGCATATTTCATACACAAGTAATTTTTTTTGAGTACAAGAAAATTCTATTTGAAAAGCTTAATTTATTGCTTGTATTTTGTTTTTTAAAGGCTCGTTTCCTGCTTTCAAAAGTAAATCCCTCTCAGACTCACAACAATATGTATGCTTGGGGACAGGTAAGTATGAATCAGCTGATGAAACTTTGTGGGTGATTTTATGTTCTTTTTCCCTGTTTCAGAAATTAAGTGATAGATTGTGTACATATAAGTAATAATGCCAAGTTCTGAAACCAGAAAAGAAATGCAGTTTTGGCCTGGTGCTACCAAAATTGCAAAAGTTAAGAGAAATGGATTTCATTTCTTCAGGCAAAAATGATCTGGTTTGCTGCTTTAAGCTTCTGTGAGGCTACTTTCATGTGTAGCCATCTTTCTTAGACAGATGCCTTCAGATGCCTTAGAAGGAGTGCACTAACCACATGTGAAAACCAGGGGACCTTTCTGCAATAGGGGAAATAAATTTTTAAATTAGTTATAAGCAAGAAGTGAAAAGTGCTCCAGTCTCAGTGTACTGACGTTTTCAGAATTTTTGTGGCCTGGGTGACAGGAATAATTTTTTCAAATCCTGTCTTTAGGAAGGAGGTTATTTAAGAGTTCAAAAGTTAAACTTTCTGGAGCAGCTTGTATTCTTGAACATTGCATCCCAGTTCCATGTTCTCCTTCCAGATTCAGCTGTTATAGTGGGAAGAGAAACGCTGCTGTGGGTGAATGCTAGTGCAGTGTCATTTCCTCCTGAAAATGTAATGATGTCAGACAGTTGAAAGTACATACTAACTGTCCTTTTAGAGTACTTTGCTCAAGGGCGTACAGTGTTCAGATTGTGAGTGAGAGCGTTCTCTACCAATTTTCTGGCAAGTGATTTTTCTCAGTTAAGTTTTATCAAGGTACATTTTCATAGAGACATGTTGGTTCTATTGGAACTTCAGACAAGGAAGAACACTGAGATCCAGAGTAAAAAGACTTGAAAACTTTCTTCCGAGTCAGGGACAGCACGATTTGAACCCAGCTCTCTCGCCTCTGAAGTTGATAACCAGCGTTCTGTTAATGTGTCTTTTCATCATATTTTCTCCACAATATACACAAAAATCCTGTAGTTTAGCAGGTCTCGTTTTTATCTAAACACTACCTCGAAATTTTTGAAGTTTTGACATTTCTGACAGTACAGGCCAACTGTTTCCTGCTCGTTTAATTAGCAAAGAAATGAAACCATATTCTAAATTGCAAAACAATTCTTGAACTGATCTCTAAGAAAATTGTTTGTGCTGGACCAGTGAGACTCTCTGATAGGTTGTAGAAAAGACAACTTTCCCTTTTAATGTTGAAAAGAATTCATTTGTAGGGGAATATGAAAAAATGTGTGTTTTTCACCTTCCCAGTGGAATTGCAGCTTTTGTGCTCAAAATGTCTTCCTGTATTTGCAGGGGGGTTTTGTGGACAAAGTTGAACTAAGTACAAATTACGAAATGAAAGTTGAAACTGTTGGGAGAAAACTTTAAGCTGAACTGGCTTTGCTCATGAGTTTGTTTTTCTCATAAGCTTCCTGGATTTTTTTTACTGTAATATTATTTTGTGCATAATTGAAAGTGTATGGAAAAATGTGTTAGTCTGCACTGACCTGCAGAGGGCACCCAGGCACCACTGAAAACATGTTTCAGGAGGTGATGAATTAATTGACTAGTTTGGTTTCTAATATTGTAAGAAGAGATTTTTTTTTTTTTAACTTTATCAGGTAGGTGCCTTTTTCTTTGAAAATGTTTTTTATACTATAAACTGCTCATACAGCTTTGTTATGTTGGCTAGTTTCTGAAGATGCAGTTGTAATTTTTAGATAACATTTTACAGTATATTTATTTGAGAATACCTGCATTTTCATCTCTTTAAAATCCCTTTTGTCTTGGTAGCTATGGGAAATTTGCCATTTGAAATGAGAGAAGAGGTCAATGGCACAAATCTTATCAAATGCCCAGCTAGCTGTCACCAAATCACTGCTAATTAAATTCTCATTTTATGCCTTGGATCATAATTCTGAATTGACAGAAAACGAAACTTAAGGTGGTCTGTGAAATATTAAAGCTAATTTTGATGTACTTTGCAGATTGGTACATTGTGATCTTGCTGGTTTTCACTTCATTCCCCAGCAAATAAAAAACCTCTGCCACCTTGCCTACTAGAATGAAGGGTTCCCAGTCTTCAGAATAAAGCTGCTGCTGTTGGTGGTGGTAGCAGTGGCTGCCTGTGTGCATGTTGGACGAGATGATTGTTTTCAGGAATAATCTCTACATAGCCTTAATTGACCGGTAGTGGTAATCCAGTGTATTGTAGGGGATCTCTTTTCTTAGGGGTCTCGGCTCCTTTCATGGTTTATTCCCTTTCCTTTCATGCATAAGACACAAGGTGGCAAATTGCATCCTGCCCCAGAAACTGCTTGTCATTTCTTTGTGGCTTCTTAAATAATAGAGCACAGGCTTAGTATTTGGCAGGTTCAGAAGTAGAATATCCTTTATTCTCATCTTGCCACCATCAGCTGATGATATTTTAGCGGGCCTTCCCTGAGAGTGGCTGTGTAGGTTGTCAGGTGTATGGTAGTGATCTAAGAACTCTTGCTGCTTCTGGATTCATCCCTTCATCATTAACCAAGAGCTGGTTTTGGCCAGTTCTCAAAAAGTCAGAAGTATACTCGTTAAGACTTTCATGTCTGTGTTTTGGAAGATTTTTGTAAAAGTTCAGACAGTTCTGATTTCATTTGGAAATATGGGTGCTTAGGACCGTGGAAAAGGCTGAATTGTTGGGAATTACAGGAATTCTTCCTGCATTTGTAAATGGAAGTAACGGCAGATTGGTTTCAAAGGACTTAAGAGAATTACTGTGTAACATTTGCAGAGGCTTTTTTTAAAATGTATATGTATAATTTATTTATTATTTTATTTATTTTGCTGTTTTGTTTAGACTAAATTTGTTTAAAACCAGTGCTTAAAAGATGACTGTTTTGAATTGCTTGGATTTCTGAAAATTACTTCTGAGGTCAAAAAGGAACTTGCAAAAATGCACTCAAAAGCGTGTTTTTTTTTTTTTTTAATACTTTATGATCTATTTTGCACTGGGACGACCTTCAGATGTTGTCTGAGGTGCTGCAGAGCTGTAGGAGAGAATAGGCGCAGCTTTTCTTGAGAAAGCTGGTTGACTTCCACTTGGTGTCAACACTTCCTGCAGTTTTTTCCTCCTTTCACCATTTTGATGCATCTGAGCTTCAGTGACAGTGATTTGTAGTTGTGTCACTTGCAGGTTTCTGTTTCTCTAGCCTTTGCTCCACTGAGATTGGAATGGTAGAGGAACTGTAGCGTGGAAGTTTTATTTACTTGTAAAAATGTTTAAGTTAGTATCTGGCAGCTGTCCAAAACTCTTGAGTTTTGTATGGTCTATGGAAATACCTTGCTGTTCTGCAGTTCGTTGCTGTGTGTGCATTAATATGGAAGAGAGCGCAGTTGAGGTTTATGCCTGAATTTATGTAAACATATGAAAATTTATGTAAATTTACAGTCTGCTGTTTTTTTTGTCAGAGGATTTCAGCAATGATATGCTTCTAAGGCCTTTCTAAATTTATAAAGCGTTTATTTAGTGGAACATATTGTGCCTTAAAATGCTTTTTCTTCACAACAAGCATCATCAGTTCTTCTTGTATTTTATAGGAGTCTGGAGCGCCCATTCTTACGGATGATGTCAGCTTGCAAGTATTTATGGATCATCTGAAGAAACTTGCTGTCTCCAGCGCTGCCTGAGATGCTGCATTGCACTAGAGGCACAGATAAGCTGTAGCCATATTTCAGCTCTTTCTCCTTTACCCTTTTCCGTGTCTCTCTTGACAGAACGCTCTGATATGCACAAGCTGCCTGACTAGATGTAAAGCGGTGTTGTTTCCAAAGAAAAGCTTTTGTTATCAGCAAATGTTTTAATGTGAATTACAATTTGTAAAAATGACAGGTAGTAAATTAAATTATAATTAGAGGAAAAAGAACTAGTCGTTTTGATTACTGTGATACTATAGTTACTTTGGGATCGTTTACAACAACTTGGAGATGTGATTTCAGTTTCCTTTTTCTAAACGGATGGGGTTGATTCTGCACTGCGCTACAGAGGCACATTGAACAATAAAGGAAGTCTTTGGTGATGTCGGGCTTTCCAGACTGACATATGACTACCTTTGCTCACTCATTTGGAGCACAAAGCGAACAAAACAACATCAAAAAGCATTTAAAAATAGTATTAACGCAGTCTCTTGACTTAGGCTGCCGAAGTTTTCTTTCCTGCAGAGATATTATTGTTCATGTACTTTTCCTTTTAGGAGTATTTAATTTCAAATATTGCTTCCCACTTGCCCTAATTGATTCTTTGGGAACAGAGGTTTTCTTTATTTCCACGTAAAGAATTTGAACTGAAAAAGTAAAAAAATCTGTTATTGCACAAAATCTAAATCCACATGTTATATTTTTGACAAAAGTATCTGTTATCATACACAGTAACAGATGAATATGCTCAAAAAGTTAGCAATTTTAGCTTGAGCTAAGAAGAAACCCTACACTACCAAAATGAACTGACTAAGAGTGCAGCCTTGACTTTTGTCTGGGCGAATACACTTTAAAGAAAAAAAAATACCTTTTTTAATTATTGCCTTATAATGTTATTACACTAATGCACGACACTGCACATATGCTTTTTCCTTTCTGCATCCTTTTTGTTATGAATTCAACAGGCTGTAGTTCTTGTTGAAACAGTATTATATAGAATGTGTTGTAACTAATTTGATTTAGTTCATACTTGATTTTTTGGGGGTGGATAAGTTTGTAGGCTTTCCCGTTTACTTGTTGAAGTTTACACATAAACCAGATGTTTACATGGGTAATACGACATTTTGACAAGTAAAGATGTGAAACATGGTAGTGGGCAATAAAACATTGTGCCAAGTCTAAAGGAAGAGAGACAGAGTTTTGACATAGGAAATTCGATCATATACTGATGTGATAAGCATGAGGATTTTTTTGTTTGTTTTCTGTAAATTCTCAAAACCTCGATTAAATAAATTGCTCTCCATGTCTTTGATATGAATGAAATGAGCTTCTTTTGCCTCAATAGAAATAAAATACATGTCTTTCACTTTTTGTATTTATTGTGCTGGTTTCTGTCAGTGCTTGAAATTAAACACGGAAGTAAAGGCAGTAACGATAAAATTTAGAATAACTTCCCCATGTTTATTCATGTAATAGTTGGTATCAGACGTTTAACTTGGAGATACTGAACTGTTAACAGTAGTAGTTCGGGAGAGAAAATTTCAGTAGCCCTCTTGACTTTGTTTTAGCTAATAAATAGCTTCAAAAATTCTCATAACAGTGCATATGTTCAGTTTATTTGACAGTTAAATACCATTTGACTAATAAATCAATTATCACCAAGTTGTGTTAATGGATTTTTGTTACAAAATCACTAAATGACACCATAGAATCACAGTTGTCTGTATTGGAAGGGACCTTGAAGATCATCTAGTCCAACTGTCAACCTAACTGATAAAACCCCACCACTAAACCCCATCACTAAGCACTATGTCAACCCATCTTTTAAACACCTCCAGGAATGGTGCCTTAACCACCTCCAAGGGCAGCCCATTCCAATGCTTAATAACCCTTACTGTGTAAAAATTTTTTCTCATATCCAATCTGAACCTCCCCTGGCACAACTTGATGCCATTTCCTTTTCTATCGCTTTTTACTTGGCAGAAGAGACCAACCCCCACCTCTCTACGCCTTCCTTTCAGGTAGTTGTAGAGAGCCATAGGGTCTCCCCTCAGCCGCCTCTAGGCTGAGAATCTTTACCCAGGTAAAAGCCTCAAATCTCTAAGTGTTTCTGGCTGAAGATTAAAACCGATCTCCTTGCCATCCACACAGAGATGTGAGTATGCTGGAAAGAAGGGCAGGAACATCCCCTGACAGGGCTCTGCTCTTTTACTAGCGAGGCAGCAAACCTCTGCTGCTGAGTTCCTGGCTGACCCTGAGCTGCTGTGAGCGCCCTGGCTTGGCCTGGCCTCTCCTCCCAACTTCACAGGCCAAGGAGCGGCACAGCCGGGATGTTGAGAGCCTTTGGAAATACTTTACAGTAATTGAATCCATGTTATGGTATGGCTTCAGGACGTTTTTTTGGAGGGTTGAGGAATTTTTTAGCTACTCTCTGTTTATTTCATCTTTTCTGTTTTGGTTGGGCTATTTTGTTTGTTTTGTTTTTTAAATACCAACTATAAATAATTTGTTTTCCTCTTGATTAGGAAAAGGTAGTATATTGTTAACTTTAGACTGTCATCTCCTGCTTGAATGGGCTAACTCAGAGGGTACAGGGTTTAGACACAGATTGAACAAGCTCAACCAAAAGTTCAATTTGCTTAAAGGCAGGTGGATTTGCCTAGAAATACAAATACTGACAAATTCCTTAAACCTCATAGCTTGGGCTGTGGGACCGCAACACGGAAGAGTGGTCCCACGACTGCCTCCAGCGCTCAGTGGTGTGTTTGGAAAATTGCATTTCGCAATAGATCCCTCTTTTCCTTGGTTAAAAATAATAATTGATGAACAGCGACCAGGAGCCTGTCCCCTCCTACTAAATCTGAAGTGAACAACTGTATTATTCCCCTGTCAGGTTGTGAAGCGCGATAGAATTGAGTCAGTTTAGCCTTTGGCAATTTGGGTTCGCACAAAAGTTAAATGTTACATGAAAGCCAACAAGCCTGAACATAACAGATGGAAAAATTAATGAAGCTGTTGCTCTGCTCTGAATTTAATGTAAAATCTTGTTTAAGATAGCAGATAGTGCCTAATAGTGTAAGCTTTTGTCTGAAGGAAGGGCTGGATGCTTAAAAGAGAAACAATTAAATCAATGTCCATAAATTGATTTTTGGCAAAAAAGAAGCAAAACAATCACTGCGTGCTTTAACAATGGAGGCTGTTCCCAGCACCTGCAGGTTGTCCACCCTGTCTTTCCATCCTATTCCCTTCCTGCAGGTATGCAGTGGGGGGGATGAAGTAGAATAAGAGTTTGCTTGGAAGCTCAGGTGTGCAGGATGAGCGACGGGCTGTCCTTTGCCTTTCCCAGGCAGAAGCACGTGTTGTGTGACAGCCTGCGGTCAGCTTAACGCATTGGAACTGTGCACAGTCGGGGGGTGTTCCTCTGGCAAGAGAGTGGCCAAAGACCATTATACCTTAGCAGAAAAAGAGTCTCACAAAGCCCAGGCATGGCAGCACTGTGGTTTTCTCCTCTTTTCCCTAATATTGAGACCACTCAGGGAATTAGCCACTTTCAAAGCATGTGTATAAACCATGCTGCCAGGGTAACTCAGAACCGTGACACTGCTTGAGGTGAGGCTGCAATAATGTGGGAATGGCCTCTGACGGCCCCTGAGGGTGTGTGCTTCCTTATAAATTAGAGCTCACCTCTGTGTAGCTGCCGACCTTTCAACCTCAGGAGAGACAGCAGTGACCCAAGGGGCACGGTTCATGGCCTACAGATGGCGCGTGGAACTCTTCTGCTTTGAAAAAGTTGTTATTGAAAGTCCAGCATAGTTGTGTGAAAACCTGAAGCGAAGTGGGGACCCGGAAAAGTTTGGTTGATACTAGATTGTGAAGTAGCCGCCAATATAATTAGTAAAGTAACAAAGAAGAGGAGGTGACGTTTCTGCTATAATTTTCCCCCCCTACTGCTTCATCTGGGAGCTCCTTTTCAGCTGTTCTCGGGGCTGGTATGTATTTCGGTGTTTTCTGTAGTTGCACATGGATGTTTGAGCCTTGGCTCTAAATGGTATGGATTTTGTAAGACCCTGTCTGATGTGACCTGCATGGAGTGCTACCGTGGGAGAGAGATTTTTTACAAGCTGTTACAGGATGGCTTGAATTCTTGATTGAAATGTGTGTGGACAGCTTAGACTGAGCTGCCCTAATCTGCAGACATGTCACACCTGACTAATCAAGTAGAGTTATAAGTGATTTGTAGCCCTGCTGGTCCGTAGTCATCCTGGAGCAAGTCCATTTTTGTTAGCAATGCTTTTTAGGACTTGTATTGAATTTTTCCAGAAAACGTACAGGGTTTACAGCTGGGCAAAATACTACTTGCTGCACCTTTTTGATGTCTGATGAAACAGCTGAAAGAGCAGTAAATGAGCCTCAGATCTCTTCTTGTTACCCTGGGCGTTGTCTGTGTGGAAGCCCATCTGCCGAGACCCCTCCAGCTGGTCCAAGAGCAGAAGACAGGCTGTGAGGAGAGACACTGACAGCCTGCGGGGCTGGCAGTCAAAGGGCCAAGCCGGGCCTATTAGTTGCTGAAGAGCTGGTGGTTTCAAGCAGTGCTGCCAGTAGGGTTAGGGTCAAAATGTGACCCTCCTGTACAGGTTGGTTGTGATCTGTCCTCCAACTTCAGGTATTTACGCACAGCACTGAGGGGAAAAATAGCCCAGATGGATTGAGCACCATGCAGCGAGCAGTGCTGCAGCATGAGAGGACATAACTTCTCATTTCAGACTTGCTCCCGCTCCCCTGCAGGAGGAGGTAAATGGAGATGACACCTTTTACATGGTGGCACCAAGCCCAGCAATGGAACTATACTCTATTTTTGTCGCTGTAAAAGCAGAAAACTGAAGAGCTAACTTCTTACAGACCTTAGCAGAGTATATTTTGTCCTTTAGAAAATGAGGATTTTCTCACAGACTCTTTGAAGCTAAAACTATTTTTTCACCGGAGGAAAGACAGGTCTGGAAAGAGAGATTGCCATCCCAGCTAATCCCCCAGCTCTCCTTGTGTAACAGACACTTTGCTCAGGCAGGTCTACTTTGTGCCATTTCCTCTGCGAATGAGCTGTCAGCCACAAAAGAGATTTTAACATCTATTGCAGAACTAATACTGTGCTCACAAAAATGCAACATGGAATTTGCTCTTTGTCACAGGAGCAAAAGCGTATGGCAGTGTCTGGGGTTCTCTGCAATAGCAAACAATTCCAAGTGAAATGCCCATGTGACAGCAGGAAGTTGGCCACACGAAACGCAGTACCTTGGTACTCCCTGCCAATCTAATCGGAGCAGAAAAGTCCTTGCCAGCTTCCAAGCAGGAAGATAACCCCAAATACTAGCAAGACACCCCGGACCTTTAATTTGATTGTGAGCACTGGTTGGCCTCCTAGAGCAAGCAGTCATTAATGGCTGTTTCCAAGGAAGGCAAAAATGCCCCCGGAGCAGAGCTGTGCAGTGGATGGGTGGAGGAGCAGACTGCTGCAGCCCTTGTAGAACAGGGCATCTGGTATGTTCATGGCAAACCGGTCCCTACGCAATTCTGCATTCTGATTTTTGGCCCATCAAAGGTAAATCGAACCAAGTATGCCGTGATTGCTCGTTTTATAATTTGGCTAAAATGAAAAGATGTCTGTGCGGAAATTTTAGCATAGAAATGTTCTGCTGTTACTTCCTTTCCTTTGGGAGTAACTGGGCTTTACTTTGTACTTACAGATCTGTTAGTCACAGGTTGACACGGTGCTTTCATACACATGCTGCACCTTCCCGACTGAAGCGACTGTTTAAGTGACTTAATAGCCTAAGAACCTCCTTCTGGCTAAGGGATAGGAATGAATTTTCCTTGAGAAAACATGAATACAGCCCTGACAGACAGCTATGGAAAATGAGATGGCTTTGGTAACGGCATGTGATCTATCAAGACTGCAGGACAGAGAATCCCATTACTGTATATGTTACTTTTCACTTAATCACAGAAAGGTTGAGGTTGGAAGGGACCTCTGGAGGTCACCTTGTCCGAGCCTCCTGTTCAAGCGGGGATACCTAGAGCTGGTTGCCCAGAGCCTTCTATAGAAGGATTACAAGTAGCCTGTTTGTGATGGTGACGTCATCCTGGAAGCTTGATATGGTTTTGTTATTGTATCCATTTCATGATTCCTTTTTTTTAAAAAAATTTATTTTAATATTAATACTTTATTAAAGCAGTTTAGTTCATTCTAAATGTACAAATCTCCTTATCTCTTCCTCTTCTGTCTTTTGTGGGGGGAAGGGCCATCTGTAGCTCTGATTTGCCAATTTGGCCTAAACCATGACACTGTGCAAGGACAATTGCAGTCCAAATGGAGATAGTCCCATAAACAGCAGGAGATGAATTGAGAGCTCCCTGCTACCTATGTCGGTCTCCGTTGTTGTGACACTGTGCAAAACTACATGTATAAACAGGCAAGGACTATTTTCTGAAAGATGATTTTAACTGAAAAGATAACACGTGGGCACAGCACTTTCCAAGGCTAGATCCATTTTAATTGGTAGACTGAATGCAAACTATACAAAGAATTAAATTGTTCCCTGTATGTAAGTATCTGAAATCCATGAAGTGACAGGTTCTCATAGTAGGCCAGTGGCATCTGAATGAAAAATATCCTTTGTCCTAGTTAAGAAATGGCTATAAATAAGTCTGGATTTATTTCTTGAGATTATATATATTTGGTAATATGTGACATAATGCTACTGTAAGCAGAGCTTGAAAGTAACTTGGAATTAAGCTGAATAGAATAAATAGGACATCTGTTTTAGCTGGATTTCTGCAATGTGTTAATATTAGACACAACTGTTTTATTTGGTAATATAAAAGTATATTAAAAATATGTATTATTTGAAACACTGCTTGCACACTGCAGCTGACAGTTCCCATGTCCTTACAAGAAGCAAAGAACACTTTACAGCTTCTCCCCCCACAATCTCACAAGGAAATGGAATAATTTGCTTTAGCAAATTTGATCCCAGTGGAATATGTGAAGTGGTTACTTTGCTATGTGTAGATCAAATGTGGATACTAATCCCCTTCAGGATCAGAGCTTTGGTTAAAGGACGATGTTATCTTCTGAGGCTAATATCAGTACTTAATGCTAACAGAAAAGCCCTTTCACACTTTGGCTGCAATTCTGAGTTTTTGTAGGACTGGAGGAGCAGGCCAACTACAGAGAAAACAGTAGTACAGATTCCCAGCTTCCCAGTGAGTGGAATATTTTAATTGCTGGCATTACCTCCAGCAAAGCTCAAGAGGGCAGTAGATGCACGAGGCGTCTGCCCTGATTCTGGTTCCGATTATGCTCCTCACCAGTGTAATCAGGTGTCTGATTATTTCTTATTTACAACCATCTAAGTGTGGGCCCAATCAGTGTAGAATTAGAGTTAAATTCACCTTCACTTAGAAAAACAGAGCAATATTTTTTTTCTTTTTTTTTTTTTCAGTTTAAACTTTTATGATAAAAATAATGACAGCTCTCTAAAGTAAACAACCTGTCATAAGCATTCTTGATGTTTTAAGAAATAATCTAGAAAGAAGAGCTACATAGAACTGATTTAAAATATTTTAATGGAATAAGCTGAAATTCCTCTGAGTGTAAAAAAACCAAGGTGAACTTGAAAGGTATAATGTGAAGAAACAAACAGAAAAGAGGAAAATCAGCAGAATGATCGTCATTGCAGCCTCATATTCTAAAAAGAATAAAAGATGAAAAACTAAGTTGAAACTAAATACACAGGCATTGATTTGCATTCCTTTTTTTTTTTTTTTTTTTGTTTATTTGTTTGGTTTTTAATCTGTAAAAAGAGAAAAGCAGGGCGAGACTGACTAAAGGGAGTAAGATGAGTAGTATCTACTTGGTTGGACAAAGACCTGCCCAAAATGTTCACCCAACTGGAACTAATGTAAGAAGGCAATTAACTTGGGGGTGTAAAATGTCCAGAATGCCTTGTTTATTTAGGTTTTTTAGTGTTGAATGAACACTTCTGATAAATCCAGATTAATTTTCTTATTGGGAAACACCCCCACCCCAGAGTACACAAGGAATTATTAATTTACAGAACAAGAGGATCATCACACCTAATCACTGTTCTAGGTGTTGTTCAAATAAGTTAAGGAGCTCAGCAGAAGACTCAGCTGGAAGATGTCCCATGACATGAAATAGCTAAAACAGGCAAAACTGAGTGAGGAGGTCTGAATTCTGGGAAAGAGAAGGAAATGATCTTGCCATAAGTGTCTTTGCAGCTGAGGAAAGGTATTTGTGACTAGTATATGAGGGAAATTTTTGCAATGATAAAACCTGTGGCTTTGATTTGTGGAGTCACTGAGGGATGTGTATTATATTCACTGCTTCCCCCTTGACATTTCCTTAGAGAAAGTCATTTCCTTAGAGAAAGAAATCAAATTGGTCAGGACTGATCTGCCCTGAAGTCCACACTTTTTCTCTCTGCCTTCTTGGCCTTCATTTGTTTGGAAATGGATCCTAAGGAGATGTGCTGCATGGTCCTTCTAGGAACTGATTTGAAGCTGGCCAGTATTTAGTTCCTCAGTTCTACCTCTGCACCCTTCTTAAAGATGACTGAAATATGTAGCCTTTTTCCACGGACATTCCTGGATCATCACATATTCTGAGAATGATATGACTTCAAAATCACATCACCCAGCTATTTAATCATCCTTCTGTGGGTCCCATCTATCCCACTAGACATGGGTACACACAGTTTCTCTAAAGAGTCCTTAACTGTTGCATTTCCTCCTTTCTCAAACTGTGCAGGTGTGTATGAGGGTCTAGGAACTTTTTGAAGACCAAGTTAAAAAAACCAAACTGACCATTTCAGCCTTCACTGTATTGTCTGCCACCAGGTTGTCTCCCCCACCCAACTACAGCTTCACAGTTCCTTGCAACCTCAGTTTCTTATTAGCATGCTTACAGAATTGTTTTGTTTTTAACCTATATACCCCTCAGTAGCTTGAGCTCCAACTGGGCTCTGTCTTTCCTGATACCATCCCAAAGCAATAGCTTCATACTCCTCCTTTGTTGCCTGTCCTTGTTTCTGCTTCTTGTACATTTTCATTTTTTTTTTGCATTTTAATTCGCTAACAGCTCCCTGCTTTGCCAATTGGGCCTTCTGCTGGAATTTCTGGTTGCATACAAAATCAGCCCATTCTTTAATTAGAATTAGATGGTATTTTGCTAGTACATCTATATTTTTATTAATTTTAGACTAAGCTCTGCCACTGGCCAACTTGTAGATCTCATGACCCAGTTTTTATGACAATCCTGCCCTTCAGGAATCACTTTAATTCTGAACGATTCCCCTCTGCTGCTTCTTTCAATAATTCGGAGATTTGCCTTAACACAATGAAGATGTAGTGAAGGCAACATTCATTTGTAACCTTTGCAGAAACCAAATGTAGCTCAGATCCAGCTGATCTATTGTTATTCAGATCCAGCTGATTTATCGTTATTCAGATCATTGATCTATACTTGCAGTATTTCTAACTCTGTAATATCATATACAACAGAATGTGTTTGTTGTAAGTGAGTACTGCATAAAGGCAGCCACTTCTGGTGGATTCAGCTTTTGAAAAAACAATACTGTTCTCTTTGAACACAATACTTCAGGTACAACCAACTGGAAAAAGGAAGTCTTTGTTCCACAAATCTCAGAATGCCTATAGTCAGTTTGGAAGGCTCAGGTCACAAGAACTTCATTTTGATGGGAAATTTTATATATGTGAGGACTTTAGAGTCCTTGCAAAGTTTTTCCCATGTCAAGCAAAGTTGATTTTTTTGGGGAGGGGGGAAAGGAGGTGTGGAAGGTCAGCATGCTGAGTAGTGTGAAGGCAAGACTTGTTTCATACCATAGGAGTATTGGTGAGAGTAGGCTGAGCAGTGAAAAAAAAGATGTCATTGTGACCAAAGGAAAAACCAATATGAACAAAGTGATAGTGGTAACTTGTGATCACTGAATGAAATTTCAGATTCATTACTAGTAGTAAGAATATGTTGACTGGGGTGATGGGAAATGGATTGGAAAGCTGCTTGCTTGTTTTGTTTGGGTTTTTTTAAGGGATCATTCAAAACAGAGAAAATGATGTAACAAAAAAACCCCAAACCAGGCAATGTAAACGCACCTTCTACTACAGCATCATCCAATTGTGACTTTGGTGAGGGCAGGATTCAGTTTCGTTTCCCAAGCAGCTATTGCACGCAAAAGTTAGACGGCAGAATTCACTGTGACCGTGAAGCAGCAGTTTTCACTGTGCGACTGAATTATCTAATTTCATGAGCTGTGGCTGCAGATGTAGAGGCTTAGGCTTGACTTAGATCATGAAACATCTGTTAGAGGGAGTGAGCTGTGGACAACCAACATGGGAAGAAGGCAGTAAGACAGTTGCTTTGTATAATACCTAATTTCTGTTTATTGTATTGCATCAGGAGCTCAGTTTGAAATCAAGCTGTTTATATGTCATTGTTCCTTAGTAAAGTTTCATTTGTCAGAGGAGGCAAGCCTTCTGCAAGCTTACAGTGAACGGAAATTTCAAGACAATTGCAAGAATTTTTCTGCATCAAGTAAGGGCAAATTCAGCAACAGGCAACTGGAGATTTAGTGTGTTTTTAACAACAACAACAAAATAAATCAAAGGATTGTGAATTTTAGAAACCCTACCATTTGCCACTGGCCTGCCTGTTACCTTGAGCAGGCAGTGGAGCCGTTGGAGGACTTTGTGTAGCATTGTCATCACCACCACTCCCACATTATCCTCCTGGAGAAAGTGGCTGCCCAAGGCTTGGGTGGGAGTACTCTCCACTGGGTTAAAAACTGGCTGGGCCCAGAGACTGGTGGTGAATGGAGTTAAATCCAGTTGGCAGCCGGTCATGAGTGGTGTCTCTCAGGGCTCTGTATTAGGGCTGGTCCTCTTTAACATCTTCATCAATGATCTGCATGAGGTGTTTGAGTGCACCCTTGGTAAGTTTGCAGATGACACCAACTTAGGTGGGAGTGTGACCTGCTCGAGGGTAAAAAGGCTTTGCAGAGGGATCTGGACAGGCTGGGTTGATGGGCTGAGCCCAGTGCGATGAGGTTCAATAAGGACAAGTGCCGGGTCCTGCACTTGGGTCGAAACNTGCTGGAGCAGATCCAGAGAAAGGCCACAAAGTTCAGGAGGGGTCTGGAGAATAGATTTTATGAGGAGAGGCTGAGGGAGCTGGGTTTGTTCAGCCTGGAGAAAAGGAGGCTGAGGGGAGGCTTATCACTCACTACAGCTCCCTGAAAGGAGGTTGTTGAGAGGTGGGGATCCATCTCTTCTCCTAAGTAACAAGTGATATGGGGAAATGGCCTCAAGTTGTTCCAGGAGAGGTTCAGACTGGATATTAGAAAAGTTTTTTACATGGAAGGGGTTATTAAGCATTGGAATAGGCTGCCCAGGGAAGTGGCTGAGGCANCAGTGGTACTTATGGGGAACATAGCAGAATTGATTCTTTAAGAATCGGAGTAAAAAGAACTCACCTTTTTTTTTTGGTTTTTTTTTTTTTTTTTTTTTTTTAAATTTATTTTTTTAATCAGAGTTAGGTTGATGGTTGGACTGATGATCTTAAAGGTCCCTCCCAGCCTAGACAATTCTATGATTGGGCCCTTGTCACTGCAACCAGTTTGTGGCCACCGCTGCTGCTCTGTTTGGTCTCCCAGCTCAGGCCTTTGAGCACCGACGTCCCTGTGGACCACCACCCTCTGAGACACCAGCCCCACAGTGGTTGCTTTCTGGCCTGTGCTCCCCTTGCCTGTGCCCCAGCCCCGTGCCCCAGCCCAGTGCCCCCTCCTCCTCCTCCGCCGGCCAGCAGGTTCTCCCTACCCTGTGTATGGCCTGGCCACCAAAACTCCCTCCTGTCAGGCTGCTCTACCTTCAGTTTCAGATTGAAGAAGCATTTTTTGGGGCATCGCAGAAGAAAGGGAGGTATTTGGCTTCTTCAATCTCCCATGAAATGCAGGAAATCCCAGTCACTGGCTCCTGCCCATGGTTGTAAGGCTGAGCCCTGGGCTCCACTGTGGATACTGCAAATAAAAAAACACCTTTCCTGTTGGAATGCTATGGTGGCACCATGACAACGGCTAAACGCCACATCCCCTGTTTACTGCAGGACACAGGGCTCCTCACTGGTGAGGTGCTGGGGTGGCCATTTTCTCCCTCAGGTGTGGTCACCAAAGAGTCTGCCCAGGATGGCTGTAAATTTCTGGTCAACCCAGACTCCCCTAAATGTACTGGCAGGACCTGAGAGAAGGTTTTATTTAAAGCTGCTGAGGGAGAGGTTAGAAAGCCTGTCTGCAAGCTCTGCATACAGTCCTGTTCTTATGCTGATGCTGCCGTTACTCACCCGAGCACTGGGCAAAACCTGGCTCTGCTCTTCACTGTAATTTTTTTATCGCAAACCTCAGAAAAGAGCACTCGACTTGTTATTTGCTGGAAATAAGGGCAGTGTTGGACATTATCCTGTACCCCGAGAAGGAAGTAAAAAATTTGGAGGGAATTTCATGCTTTCTAAAGGATCGACAGTTTAATTTCTTTGTAGTTTTTGTCCTACTGTAAAATACCTCAAAATTGTGAGATTCCTCTGCAGCACTGCTCTTCCTTCAT
>VZRU01001031.1:5254-20157 GCA_013398155.1 Pedionomus torquatus
GACTTTGTCATGAAGGGCTGTCACCAGAGTTTCTTGCACTCCCCAGGTCCAAGGTGCCAGGAAGAGGTCCCGGAGCCCCGGAGGAAGGCACCACCATTCACCACCCCGTCCCCGCTTACTCGGTGAGAGCCACGTCCGCGGTGTCCAACAGGAACTGCTTCCTCCGGTTGGTGCACACCAGCGTCACCGTCTGCTGATCCAGCCCAACCTGGGACACGTTAAGGAAGGTTAAGGAAACCAGGCGGGGATGAGAGGCAGTGGAGCAGGGCTGAACTTCTGGCCCTGGGGGAGAAGGTCAGCGGTGGCTCTGCTGCCCACGTGAAGGTATGAGCAAGCTGGGTCCCCGCAGAGCTGGCATTCAAGGGAGTCATCGCATCTAACTCCCCCCAGTCTCAAAGACTGACTGGTCACAACGTTCCCCGGGGACAGAGCCCCAACAGAAACACCTCACTGTGATGCTCCTGACACCCCTGCGGCCGGATGGATGAGGACTGACCACCCCGCAACTCCTGCTCCCCCCAAGAGGGCTGACCCAACCCAGGGTGTGCTCACCGAAATGTAATCCAGCTCGTTATAGGAAACGGCCTCCTCCACCATGTACGGCTTCTCCGCTGCCCCTGGCAGACACAAAGAACTGCGTGAAGGGGGTGGGGGGGCAAAGGAGGACCCCAGCACTGAGCAACCGCAGCAACGGACCCCCAAAGCAAGCCACATCCCAGGCAGGAGGGAGCCGTGGGGCACCTGTCCCATGGCTTCTCAAGGGACAAATCAACCTGAGCTCCCTACTGGGGCTGCCACCGCTCCTGGGGACACTGGCAGGAGCTGGCAGTGAAGGTGGTGAGCTACGGTGGCTGCATCAAAAGAAGCATGGCCAGGAGGGTGGGGGGATTCTGCCCCTCTGCTGCTGGTGTGACACACCACACACCCACCCCACAAAGCGCTGCCTCCAGCTCTGGGGCCTCAGCACAGGAGAGACATGGACCTATTGGAGCGGGGTCAGCGGTGGCCATGGAGAAGCTGGGATGGATGGAGATGCTGCTGTGGGGACAGGCTGAGAGTGGGGGGGGTTCAGCCTGGAGCAGAGAAGGCTTTGGGGAGACCTGAGAGCTCCTTCTAGCCCAAACGGGGCTCCAGAAAAGCTGGAAAGGGACTCTTGATGAGAGAGGGGAGCCCTAGGACAAGGGGGAAGGATTTGACCCTGAAAGAAGGGAGATTGAGATAAGAAGTGGGGANGGTGTCCCTGCCCAGGGCAGGGGGTGGCACTGGGGGGGCCTTTAAGGTCCCTTCCAACTCTAACTGTTCTATGATTCTACAATTTATGGACAAGCCATGGATCAAGCAAATCTCCTTCCCTGCAGCCGAGCACAGAGGCCGTCGGGACGGGATACCTTTCCGGATCAGGTACACGTAGCAATCTGTCAGCAGGACGTAGATGAGCTGCAGGTTCCCCTCCATGTGCCCAGTGCTCATTCGGATCATCTGTGAGGAGAGAGAAGAGCTCTCAGCCCATGGTTGAGGCAGGCACGGGGCCAGTCCTTCGCTGGAGATCGATCACAACCACCTCACCCTGAACAACTGTTCCTCGTTCTCCCGAAAGACGTGGATCATCAGCAGGAGGAGATGGTTGTTATCCACCCTGTGGAGAAAGACAGCAGAGGATGGACGCTGATGGGGGGGCTGTGGGAGTCCAGGAAGGGCAGTCTCCTTCCTTCTTGAACTTGTCCATGAATGATTTGGACACCTCTTGGCCCCCCCAAGACCTTCTTCTCCCCCCTCGTGCCTCATCTTCAGCCTGGAAAAGGATGGGCTTGGCACCCCAAAACGAGGACAAAGGGAGAAGTACCAGCTTGAGCTGAAGGTTGCTCTCCCTGCTGCTGAGCAAACCCAGCCTCACCTGAACTCGGAGGGATGGGTCAGCTCCGAAGGGCTGCCCTGACCTTCCTCCACGCCAGAGTCCTCGGCACTGCTCAGGGAAGGGCTGGGCTGTTCCTTCTTGGGCTCATGGAGAGCCTGGGGGTTGGCAGTTTCCGACTGGCCAGATTGGGGCTCATCACTCGCCCCTCCAGCCTCCTCTACTGCTCCAACTGCCTCTCCCTCTCTGCTTTCTTCTTCTTCAGGAGCCTCAGAGCTACCAGAAACATGTGGCGGTTGGCCAGGCCCTGGAGAGTCATGGTGGCCACCACCTGGTGCAGCAGCGTTTGGACTCTCAATGGTAAAGCGGTAGAAGTCCATGGGGGCTGAAATCCCCTCACTAGAGTCGCCAGAGGACGATCCACCCGGGGTCTCCCCTGGCGTGCCAGTCCGAAAGGACTGCCCGGGGGGCTCGAGGGGGGCGTTCCAGCCGCCTGGGTCCAGTTGCCCATTGAGCCTGTCCATCACCTTGCTGAGAGGCTGCCCCAGGCTCTCCATGGACGTGTCCTTCATCTCAGGGATGTGTAAAGCCAGCTGACTGAGGGCAGAGGGCTCCCGGCCCTCCTCCTGCCCGCCCGGGCTCGGCTCGCCAGCCGGGGCAGCGGGACCGTCGTCTCTCTGCGAGTCCTCTCTGTCGCTCAGGCCATTCACGCCGCTGTCGCCGCTGACCTGCTGGGGCTCCACGGTCGCAGGGGTGTTCACCGGCTCCTCGGGTTTTGCTTTCTTCTTCTTGCCTGTTTTCTTCTTCTTGGCTAACCTGGGTGGTGAGAGACCAATGGAGACGTCACTCATCTGCAGCAGGCTTTGACTTTTCCAAAATAGAGAGGGCTCCCACCCTTCCCCAACAACCTTCCTCGGCAATTTTCCCTATTGCAGAGAAATCCTTGTATCAAGAGCATCGCTCAGTGTGTGCCCACAACAAGCCTCCGTCTCCATGCCAGTTCTCACAAGAAAAACAGTGTATGGCCGCTGTTTCCTACTTATCCCAAAAAAGAAAAGAGGCATCAGCTGCTTGGATCAGCATCTTGGGCCTCCTTTGGCCGCAAAAGAGGTCACAAACAGACGTGGAGCAAAAGCGAGGCGGGAGAAATTCCTCTCTGAGAGCAAGATAGGAGAAGGTTTCCAGAGGAGGTGGGAATGCCGTGTTGAAGCTGCCAGAAGAGGGAGGTGCGGGCTGGAGCACATGGGGATGGTGGCTGCAGAAGCATTCAGGCCACCCATGGCACCCAACAGACCCAGGTCACTCTTTTTTTTTGGGAAAGGGAGCATGGTGCTCCCCTTCCCATGTGCCAGGAAGAGTGGGGAGCGACGTAACCCAGCTCCTCTGCCCCTCCCAGGAAAAACAGGGTGCAAGAGCAGAGCTCAGGCCTGCCGGGCTGGTTTTGGGGTGCCCCCACCCTGGGCGTGAGCAGACAGAGCCTTGAGCTCTTCGTCTGGGTTTAAGGGCTCGGAGGGACCCCTGGGGAATCACCACCACAAGAGTCAAAGGCAGGCCAGCAGGTCCGCAGAGGCACCTCCCTCAACAGGTTTAGCCACAGCTCGTTGACAAATAAGAGGAAAGACAGAAGATCCGAGACCCAGAGGTGCTGCAAACCTGCCACCAGCTGGAGAAAGCCTCAAATAAAAGCCCAGGGCTTCCTCTGAGCTCTCTGATACAGACTCTCAGGTAAAGGTGTTTACCTCACACCAGGCTGTAGCTCTACAGACCCAACAGACCAGCTCTGTTGACACCTACAGAACATCAGTTGGCGCCTAGAGGTATAAAACCACTTTCTCATGGTGCTATAAAGGCTACACCACAAATACTGTCTCTTTCGGGCCAGGAGTGGCACATCATCAGCCTCTGGTGACAGATGACATGCAGGAGCAGGTTTCCAGGCCTGGAAGCTCTGTCCCCACCTGATGACCTCCAGCTCCGTGCAGCTCTCGGACTGGTCTGTTCCTTCAGGGGTGGCTTCTGCCTTCTCCTGGGAAACGGCGTGCACCGGCGTGGTCTCTGTAGAGGACAGTACATCGGCTTTCTCCTCGTTGAAGGGGTTGTAGCGCTGTGTGGGGCTCTTCACCGAGGCCTTGCTGCTGTTGGCCTCCGAGGCGGTGGACCGTGGGCAGCTGAGCGTGTCTGTGAGGTCTCCATCTGTAAAGACAAGAAGAGAGGGATATATGTTGGCTCCAGCACCTGGATCGAGTCAAATCAAGCGAAGCTGGGCATGGGGAGGGGTCAGGGCACCACACGGTCACTGCACTGCTGGCAAGTGACACCATCCCGGCCACTGGCAGAGTGCCCTCGGGCCATTTAGAGGTTGCTGTGGGCAGCAGGCTCTTCACGAGGAAGGACAGAGAGGCCACCGTGTCACCCAGCATCGCTCTTGCATTTTGAACCTGCTGGGATTTAGGCAACACCTGGAAATAACAGCTCGGTCACCCAGGAGCTGTTCAAGAACAGCTGGATTTCATAAGCAGGGTCCTTGGGAAGGAACTCGAGGGGGTCTCGGGGCCGTGGTACTCCTTAGCGAGATGCCAGCAAGCTAAGGGGGCTGTGCCCCCCCATTGCTGCTGCTCCTCTGCCACGGGGTCTTAGGAAGATGCCTGCTCGGGTGGAAGGGCAGAAACGGAGCCAGCTGCTTTTCTTGCCTTGCCTGAGACACACACACACATGGAGTGGGGGGGCCTGGATGTGTGTGGAGGAGGGGGGGACACAGCAATCACCGGGGTCCGAGGACAGCGGGGAGAACAGACAGGTCGTAGTGCAACCGGCTGGGCCCGTGTTAGTCTCCAAGAGGGAAAAGGAGCAGCGGAGAAAGGCTACGGGAGTCATGCTCGGGGTTATTCATCCACAGAGGCTCGGTGAAAGGAAGGTTCTCCCACACCCTCCTCTTCTCCAGTGCCCTCAATTCCCAAAAGCAGAAGGGACACCCCCTCCGAAGGTAATCCCAGCCCTGGCCGACTGCTTCAGGGGTGTAGGTTTACGAGGAGAAAACCAAAACTTCTTATAAAAGTCAAATAAAGGCAGTTTTGTGACGGCTGGTGTCAGAAGGCTCCTTTGGTCCTGCTGAAGGTCCTGCCCCGCAGCACAGGGGGGGCACAAATGCCCTCAGAGAAAGTAAATCAGGGAGATTTTTTAATATCTACATTAAAGGGAAGATAAAAAGGCTTAAAAGCTACTTCAGGCCCCGGCTTCTGGCCTGTATCATCACAAGGAACGTCCCTTCTTTTGCCTAAACCCGATGAGCTCCACTGAGACAAAACAAACTGTCCAAAGCGTTACCCCAAAAAGTGTCCACTGAAAACAGAGAACTTTTAAGTGCCTCAACTTTATCTGCTGCTCTGCGTACAAACAGCCAGGGAGGCTTCACTAAGCTGACCTGGTGTTGGGGGGGGTAGGATGAAAGCTTTACCCAGCCCCGAGCGCGGCTGGATCACCCGGGAGCTGCTCATGCCCCCAAAAACCAGAAGGATTTGCCCCCTGGTGCCCTGTGGCTTCCCCCAGGCCACACCTAACACCCAGAGCTACGTTCTCGCTGGGTGTTGGGTTTGGCAATGTGGTCTGTCTTCTCCGGGCACGCACTTGGGCTTCAGCGGGGGCGTTAAACCACCTCCATGAGCACCGCTGCGTGTGGGGTAGGAGAGAAGACGAGAGGGAGCATGTTAGAGCTGTAGAGCCATCCACATGGAATTCAGGCAGAATTTCCCCAAATATTCAAGGCAATTCGGACCCCAGGCTCCATCCAGCTTTTGGCTGCAAAGGAGAGAGCGTGGGTGCGTCTCCTCTGGAGGTAAAGCCATGAGGTCTCCTACCCCCGTGACGTGCAAAGGAGACGCCCAGGGACTGCACGGGAACAAGTTCCTCTAAACCAGGCACGTGCTCCTGCCCTCAAAGGCCAAGTATCACCAACAAGTTGGTTCAAGAAGTGGTGAAATCATTATTTTTTTTTTTTAAAAAAAAAGAGGTGCAGTGACCCAAACTACGAGCGATGTGCTGGATGGTGTGACTTCATGGGAGATGTTCTGACAACAGGAGAGCAGGGTCCAGGGAAAATTAAACCTCCTGGATTAATCCCTGGCAAAAGGCTCCAAATTAAAAAAAAAACCAAAACAAAAAAACCCAACCCAAACCAAAAACCATAAAAAAAAGCAGAATTGATTCGGTTGTTTTCCAGGGCTTTCAGGAAATCAATGAAGGTGGATCAGTTTTTTTTTCAATTGGCACCTGCTTGCTTTACCCCAAAGAGGGGATTTGCAGCGTAAGGTTTATAAATTCACATTGTGGTCCTTCGGGACGGCTGCTGGTCCCTGCCTGCAGCTTTAGGACAGCAGAGATTTTACATCTTTTATTTTATAACCTGGGATGGAGGCTCCTTCACCAACAGCGGCCGTAACGCATCGAGCAGCCACGGAACCGCGCTGGGAACCCCGACCCCCCCATTTGCTACGGGCAGACACCTCTAGAAGACACGGAGGCACGGTCAGAAGGAGGAAAACATCCCTCTGCTCCAGGATTAACGGCCAGGAGAGCCCACCTGCCTATGCCAGGACAAACCTTGGCACGTGGCCTTGCAAATGAGACACCCGACCTCCCCCCTCGGGGCAGGGGGGGATCTTTTCCGCTCCTTTCTGCCTCTACCGAATTCCATCGAGACGGGGCGGGTGGTTGTTAAAGGAAAGAAGAGGAGGGGGGGCATGCAGCAAGCTCGATGTGGCAGCAATGCAGAGAGAAAAACAAACTGGTGCAACAGAGATGAGTATGTCCCACCTTCCCAGTCTCTGCTGGGCATGGTCTGCATTGCTGGAAAGACATCTCCAAAATCATAATCTACAAAAACGAGGGATAAAACTCAGGATTAGAAATACAAGTAGTGGGGAGGGAGGTGGGGAGGGAGGTGGGGAGGNCGGGGTGTGGGCCGAGGGGAGGAACAGGGGAGAGTGTGAAGGGGGATTTTGGGGAGGGAGATGGGAAAGGACAGAAACAAAACAATCTTCCACCGGTATCTGAAACGCATGAGAAAATAGTTAGGGAACATGGATGCAAATGGAAACCAGCTGCACCAACGGTGGTTCCTGCTGGACGTTTGTGTTACGGGAGTTACAACAGGACCTGGGGAGGATGAAGGTCCCTTTATGGGAGCTGCTGGAAAGCCAAACCGGAACAGTTGGTGTCATGAACCAAATCAGGGATCCCTTCTGTGCTCCAACTCAATCGCTCTGTGCCTCAGCTTCCCCAAATCAAACTTACCTCTCAGAGATACTGTGATGTTTGGCTCATTAATATTTGAAAAGCCAGGGATCTGATTAAAGGGAAAAACTTGTCCTCTGATCCTAAAATCCCCAGCTCCACCTACGCTCCTGAGACAGCGAGATGCTCTGGTTGAAATGACGAGCAGTGAAATAGTTACTGAAGTTAAATTCCTCCACGTCGGAGGAACAGCGACAATGCCTGGAGAGGAATCCTCCACTGTCCTGGTCCCACAACGGGGGACACCATTTCTACATCAGCACCAAACCCCTCTGTGTGTGGGGAAACTGAGGCACAGATCACAGCTGCTGCCCGGACTGCGCGTGACAACGCCACACCCAAAATCTAGCTCTAAAATCTCCTGGATCTCCGCTCCAAACCCCTCTTCTCTTGAACATTAAGCTGCCATCCACCAGAAGGGCTGAAGCGCGTGGACAAACCCAAGTGACACCCCTTGCCCGGTCAGCAGGGACAGCTAGGACTTGTGCTGGCACCAGGACAGGTTCTGCTGTGAGAGGAACCGGAATCCAAGGGGGTGCAGGACACACCGAAACGGCTGCTTCTGCCAAACCTCTGGGGACAGAGGAGCTTCCTCCTGTGACTTTTGTTGCTACGTTCCTCGGGCTGTCTCCAACTTACCTGGGATGCTGGAACTCTTGGCCAGGTAACCTACAGCGCTTGTCCCCACTTTTTCTTATATGTTCTTATATTTGCAGCTCAATAACAAGATATCCATACGACACAAGACAACTTATACGCTCTACTAACTGTACTCCAGTTCCTTTTCCTGTGAATCAGTGGCATCTAGGGGTTGCAGTTATGGATGGTCCTAGCACAAACACACTTCTATATTCACCAAATTTTGGGAGCAAGAGGTGCAACACTGATAGGAAAGGTTGTGCCTCTCCTGGGCCCTGTGGTTTTATCATGTCCTGGTTTATGAACATAACAGGAGAGGTATGTGAGATGTGCTAAAATTTTATCTCACCATATTTACGCTCCTTTGTTAATCTTTGTTAAGTTTATAATAAAGTATAACAATAAATAAAAATAGAAAATTAATTATATAAAATAATAAATAAAAAATAATAAAGCATAAACCAGTGCCCGAAAGCAAACCCTTTCATGCTTACAGCACGACTGCAGGCATCACGAGTGAACCCCAAACAGTGCTTTGCTTCAAAGCCCTTGGTGAAAATGATGCTAATTCCTAATCTTTAATGCCTGCGGATTCTATCTTGCCCGTAAAAGGCAGCCGACGGACCTTTGTCTCAGACAGAACCCACCTGAATCCACCGCATCCCATTAACGGCACACATCACCCCACCTACTCCAGACCCCCCTCATCTCGTTCTGTTCAAACTGACATCAAAAAAGGAATAGGGCCAATGTATTTGGGATTAGGAACAGCAGAGCTGCTCCTTCATGTGAACACGCTTCACGCAGCCTAAGGGCTCCAGCCCAAAGCGGGTTAAGGGGGCAGGCGAAAGGCACACGTCCTCTTGGATCACTGGGAGCAGCACCAGCCCCCTCCGACAGAGAGAAGGGGGTGGGTACAACACGTTACCAGGGTGCTCAAGTCAAACATCACAGAGGTAACAGCACCTCTGAGACAACCCTCCCTCAGACATGGAGCAAAGACTCTGGAAGGGGTGTGGGGGGGATGTGACCAACACCTAGAAATACTCCAAGGGTGGGTGTCAGGAGGATGGGGCCAGGCTTTTTCCAGTGGTGCCCAGTGAGAGGACAAGAGGGAACGGGCACAAACTGGAACATGGGAAGTTCCATCTCAACCTGAGGAGGAACTTCTTGACTTTGAGGGTGGCAGAGCCCTGGCAGAGGCTGCCCAGAGAGGTGGGGGAGTCTCCATCTCTGGAGACATTCAAATTCCCCCTGGACACGCTCCTGTGGGATCTGCTCTGGGTGATCCTGCTCTGGCAGGGGGTTGGACTGGGGGGGGTCTCCAGAGGTCCCTTCCAACCCCAAATTATCCTGTGATTCTGTGGAAACTATTCCCCACTGCTTCCAGCACCCATGGGGCTCTGGTCTGCAAAATAAGCAGTTAAAAAAGGTCCTCTGCAGTCCTCAGTACCTGCTCTGAACTGGAAGCCACGTTCAGATAAACACTATTTTCACTCCATGGGGAGATTTCTCCAGTTTTTGCTAAGACATTCCCTCCAGGATGGAAAAGTGGCCTGAGGTGACTAGAAGGGGAAGTCCTCTCATCCGAGGCAAAGGGGATGTCTGAATCTTAAATTCCAGCACCTCCTACAACCTAACTGCTGGGTTTCTTGCTTTGTTCTCTTCCAGCCATCATCTACTACCTCATTCGGCGTCTGGCCCGGTCCAGCAGCTCAGCCGGAGGCGATGTGGGAGCCCTGACTGCACCCATCCCCGAAAAACCACTGACCTTCACTGGAGGGAGCGATGGCGCTGTCATCCCACTCCAGGTTGGTGGAGGTGACCGAATTGAAGGAGTTGAGGGACAGGCTGTCCGAGCCGTGCAGGGAGCTGGGCAGGCGGTCCTCAAAGTCCAACAGGTACTGAGGTTTGTAGTAATCAGGCATGTAGGGGGCCAGATCCAGGTAAGGAGCATCCTGGCGAGAGGAGAGCATGGGGCGAGTCAGGGTCACGGTCATTAGCACAGTCCAAACGATGGGGCTGTCCTTGAATGTCCTCCCACTGTCCTTTTATGCACCTTTTGGAGGGAATTTGGTGGCTCCACAGCGACACGGAGGGTTAGCCAGCGGCTCTGTGTTTTGTACCGCACTTGCAGAGCTCAGCTCCTTTATCCCCATCAATCTGCCCCACAGATGGCGTCCCCACAACTGCCCCGACTGTCTTCTGAACAGCCCAGAGGAATAAATCCCATTGCTGAGTCTCCAAAGCCTAAAGCTTTTCCCAGCCTAAAAGTGGCAGCTTCATGTTTTTCAGCTGAAGACCAACAAGAAGGTAGAGCCTGGACCCAGCGGTGGGACCTCCAACACCAGGACCTCCCCTGCTCCACATACTCCCAGAGCCAAGAGATAAAATACTCACCAGATCCAAGTCGAAGCGGATGAACTCCAGCCCAGACACCAGCGTTAAGAACAAGGTCAGATGATCGTGACTGCAAACCAAGGCGTTCCTGCAGCACGGATAGAACAGCAGAGCTTTAGAGATGTGGGAAAGAGAAGAGCTACAAGTGCCCTTCTGTTTTCTTGGTGGCCTGTCTCCGAGCTGCCACATAAAAGCCTCAGAGCTGCGAGCCTGCTGTTTTCTTCTTCTTAAGAGCAACAGCAGAGCTTAAGGGCAGATATACGTGGCTTGGAGACTACGTGCTGCCCTGAACCGGGCTACGGCCACATTTCCAGGTGTCCACCAGAGTTGAGTCCCTGGAGAAGAGCTCAGTAGCTTCTTGAAAACCATGGAAGAACATAAAGGTTACATCTGGGACTGGGAGTAACAGCAGTTAACTGTGAGAGATACATAAGAGCCCTCTTATATAGGACCACATATGGGACCTTTAAATTAATCATGCAAAACCCCTGCAAAACCCACAAGGAAAGGCCAGATCCTGATCAACCGCTTGTTCCCCACTGGCAAATTCCTGACAGGAACGGATGTCAACCACTGCCCAAACGAGAACGAGCTGGGACACTCACTTGACGTAGTACTTGTGCAACAGGCTTAGGTTCTCCTGGAACAGCCTCAAATAACTCTCCAAGGAGTTCTCGTTGAGGGCGAGGTACAGCCATGCCCGGCCTGAAAAGCAAGCAGCAGAGAGATTCACCTGTGGGGAAACACCAGAGCAGCGAAGCAAGCCTGGAAATCATCACCAATCGGTTAAAACACGACGGATTGTTCGTTCTCATTGGTATCACTGAAGGGGAGCAACGGTCCCGTGGGGAAATCTGGGGGGGAAAAAAGGCCACCGGGGGATGACGGGGCAGATTCGTGATTCGGAGTGGGAATAAGGATAAGAGACTGTAATAAGACACACAACTGTGTCTCTCCAGCGAGACGGGAGCCCTGTGCATTCCCAGCAGGGATGGAGCCAAGGGGAGATGGAGGGAGAATCGCTCAGAATCAGCGCAGGTGCAATTTGAGGTGTTGCACAAGTTGTGGTGCAGAGAGAGGTGATGGTGGGGTCTGTGCTCAGCTCCGCTCTCACCGGTACGGGGCTTGGGAGATGAGGGGTGATGGGGTAATCAGGCAGAGAGAGAGAGGTGGCCTCTGGGCACTGTCCTGCATCAAAAATGGTCTCGGTGGTCCCAAACATCTGCTACAGACAACTCACAGCATCGGGAAAACAACAGCTACAGCGAGATGTTACACAGGATGAGGGTGACCTGCTGGAGAGCAGCTCTGCAGAGAGACCTGGGAGTCCTGCCAGACCACAACTGGCCCAGGAGCCAGCTGGGTGCTGGTGGCCAAGAAGGCCAATGGCATCCTGGGGGGCATGGAGAAGAGTGAGACCAGCAGGTGGAGGGAGGTCATCCTGCCCCTCTGCTCTGCCCTGGGGAGGCCCCAGCTGGAGCACTGGGACCAGTTCTGGGCTCCCCAGTTCCACAAGGACAGGGAACTGCTGGAGAGGGGACACCAGAGGACCACAAAGATGATGAGGGACCTGGAGCATCTCTCTGATGAGGAAAGGCTGAGGGACTTGGGTCTTTTTAGTCTGGGGAAGAGAAGGCTGAGGGGGGATCTGATCAACACCTAGAAATACTTCAAGGGGGGGTGTCAGGAGGATGGGGCCAGGCTTTTTCCAGTGGTGCCCGGTGAGAGGACAAGAGGGAACGGGCACAAACTGGAACATGGGAAGTTCCATCTCAGCCTGAGGAGGAACTTCTTGACTTTGAGGGTGGCAGAGCCCTGGCAGAGGCTGCCCAGAGAGGTGGGGGAGTCTCCATCTCTGGAGACATTCCAAGCCCTCCTGGACATGTTCCTGTGGGACCTGCTCTGGGTGACCCTGCTCTGGCAGGGGGTTGGACTTCAGGGGTCTCCAGAGGTCCCTTTCCACCCCAGATCATTCTGTGATGGGGCAAGAGGTGATACCTCCCATTTCCTAGAAACCCTTCCAAGAGCAGAACCCAGCAAATGGCTTTGGTTTCAGGGCAGCAGAAGCAGGGCAGTGTCTTTGATCCAACACCCTATCCCGAGACACAGTGCCATCATCTCTAGAGCTCTTACAGCAGGACTCCCACCTCCTTGGCCTGAGTGAAACAACTCCACACTCAGTGAGGAGTTGCCCGCTGGCTCCCTCAATCTGTCTGAAGCTCCAGCCCTTGGCCACGTGGCCAGCAATGACCCTCCTGGGGCTCCTGCCGGCTGCCCCCAAACAGGGGTTTGCCCTCAGAGCCGGGGCAGCGGCTGCCAATACTCACTGCGTCCCAAGTTGGTGGCCACGTGTTGAAGCACCTCTATCTGTTTGATGGCTTCCCGGCGGGTGAAGTGAACCACCAGCACCCAGTAGCCCGAGGAAAGATCTTGCAAGCTGGAAGAAAGAAGTTCAGAGAAAGGCTAAGCAGGGGCTTCATTATCTCCATCCCGATTACTGCCTGAACAGCTTTGCCGTGCTGAGTCTACAGCAAAGCAGGGTGAAAAGCACCCCAGCGGGCCAGGGGCAGGCTCCACGCTTACCCGTAGAGCAGAGCGTGGTCCAGATGTTCACAGAGGCGCTGCAGAACCTTGTCATGGTTTCTGATGGCTGGTGTCTCGTCTTCACAGGCAGCGAAGTAGCTCTGCAGCTGTGAAAAGAAGAGGCGGGGGGGCTGAAACGCCCTTCTACAGCCCACTGAGGAGGCGGATGGAGATACCAAGACACTCACAGCCAGTAATAAACGGCTTTTTTTAATCTCTCAGACTGCTAAGCCTCGATGCAGGTCACTTACGGGGTGTAGCAATGGGTTTTAAGAGTACCCTAAAGGCAGTAACTCATCGAGAGAACCTCACCCACAAAGGTTTGTGAGCTTTTCAGAGCCATGCCAGCAGCGTGGCTGCAGCTGCAGGACACACTTCCCTGTTTGCTGAGCAGGCGGGCTGGGCTGCACGGCTGCCTCCTCCTCCTCCTCCTCCTTTCCAGCCATCACTGCAGTGGGGTTACAGTGGCTCCTCTGCAGCAGTGCAGCCATCGCAAAGCAGTTCAGAACAGAAACAAATCAGAGCTCTGGGCTCTGTTTCTGGCTCTGCCATGACGAGTCCCCTTCTTGGTCTCAGAGTCCTTGCCCTGGGAAACGCTGGCAGAGGAGAGATGCTGTTTCCAGCTATAAAAGATGCTCCGAGTCCAGGAGCTTCATTCTCGCAGCGGGTGGGCTCTGTGCTAAATCTGCGCAAAAATCTCACCATCCCAGGACAAGACAGAGGTTTTCTTGTTACAGGCGGTTCCTGTAAGCGCTGCGATGCTGGGTACTGATGCCCGGTGGCTGAGAGCTGCCCCGGACTTTCCCACGGGGGCTGGTACAGCTGGCCTGGCCCCCTCGGAGGCCACCGCTGCCTGGAGGGTGCACAGGGCAGCGCAGATTCGGACGGAGGCACGTGCATACAGGATAAAGGCAGCTCAATTAATCCCGAGTCATTAGCCCCTGCTGGGGTGAGGCTACACCTCGAGGACTCATCACCTCACGGAGTTGCCACTCACAAAAATCAGGACAGCTTGACTCACCCTTGGGTTAACCCCTTTGCAGACACAAGGTCAGCTCTGAAGCCAGCGCCAGCCCCAAGCTCTGCTGCCAACAGCCCTCAGAGGCTCCACGCAGCGCAAATTGCTTTTCTCCTTCTGCAAAACCTGCTAGAAATCCTAGAAATCCCCTCGGACCCAAATCCTCTATCCCTTCTCACCTGACCCATCGGCCTTCTCCTGCCCCCCAGAGTTTACAGCTCTATTTAGGTGCCCGTCTCAGACACACGGGGCATTCAGGCAGGGAGATTCCTCACCCGGGCTGTAATCTCAGCTGAATACGCCACGTTTATTCTCTCTGGCTGGCGCCGCGCTGAGCCACCACACATCACCCCTGTGTATATTATTTTGGTGATGATACAGGTCTCTGCCAAAACCTCACCGGTTGGATAGTAGATTTAAAAAAAAACAAAAAACAAAAAACCAACAAAACTAAACCAACCAAAAACTTGACAGCGTTTGTGCCTGTCAAGCCTGACCTGTTCCCAGAAACTGGTTTCTCCTCCTGAATTATTATTGGAGCCGGAGGAGCACCTCTAGAAAATCACCCAGTCTCGATGTGCAACTTACCAAGGGACAGAGAACTTCACGGGCGCTGGGAAACTGCTCCCAACAACCCTCTTAAAAATATTAACATATCTGGGTCCAACACCCCCTGGTCTGAAGACCTGGACTCTCTCCCGAGCTCTTAGGTAAGACGGGAGAGCCAGGCGTGTCCCTACACGGAACAGGTCCCAGCATTTACATGGGAAAGAACTGCTGAGCCCGAAGAATCGTGGCCAAATTCCCTCACCTGATCTCAAAGAACATCTCAGCCTGTCCCAGTCCCATCTAGTGGAGAAGGTAAACCCCCTGGGGAAGGAAATATGCAATAACGCTTTGTTTGCAGAGCCACCCGCGGGTCCTCCAGCCACGCACAGACTTTTTCTCAACACCCAGGTGAGATCCAAAGTATTTGAGCTCGGCAGCTCTTACCCATTTTTGGGAGGAAATCAAGCCAGAAGATTTAATTGCATGAAGTTCAACCAAGCCAATGCAGGGTCCTGCAGCTGGGACATGGCAATCCCAGGCACAAATGCAGGTTGGGCAGAGCATGGCTGGAGA
>VZRU01001041.1:0-13472 GCA_013398155.1 Pedionomus torquatus
ACCCTATCCTCCTGGCACCCACCCTTTGAAGTGTTTCTAGATGTTGATCGGATCCCCCCTCAGCCTTCTACAAACTAAGAAGACCCACGTCCCTCAACCCTTCCTCATTAAGAGGGATGCTCCAGGCCTCTAATCACCTTTGTGGTCCATCAGCCTGGCAAAGCAGATCAGAGAGCGCTCCGTCTCAGGGAGAAAACAATTTCCACAGACAACTCGTGAACAACTGAAATGTGAAGACAGAAAATAAAACACAGCAGAAAAAGTGTAAAAAAAAAAACCCCAAAATCGCCAGCTCCCATCATCTTGGCGTACGTTTGTCCAACCTGCCATTCGCTACTCACGCCAGAGGAGGTTGTTCCTGCACGGGACCTTCCTGCAGCCAAGCCTGGGGCAGAGGATACCAGCAAATCGCTCCCACCGGACTCTGAAAAGAACACAGCCTTCAAATCGCCTCCAGTCTAACAGCAACAGGGTGAGGAGCCTGTCACAGGTCAAACAATGCTAATTTGACCTGGATGCCAACTTCATTACACCTTTGAAGAAGCTCTACGGACTTTGTTTTCAGATGTTCGGCCATTTCTCTTTTTTTTTTTCTTTTAAAGTAAGTTTGGTATGAATACACTTTATTCACGGTTTGACAGTGCAGTTCTCCTCTTCACAATCACATTCAGAGTGCTGAGTCCGCAGCACTTACAAGTCTTTTGAATCTGCATTTTCTAATTTTCACCTGGAGGTATCAAGGAACACTTTAAAAAAAAACCAGCAACAGCTGGTGCTGCTGCACCTGCACCAGAAACAAACAAAAATAAAAATCAAGACATTTTCTCTTATTTTGACCACGGGGACGGAATCCAAGAGAAATTAAGAAGCGGAAACAATCTTGGAAATCAGTCGATCTCCCTGCCGATGGAAAATTGAGAACAAACACTCCACAGCTGCTCCAGCCACTCCCCTTAAAATCAACTAAATGGCCCTTCTAAACCATTCTGGCTGGGATCAGAGGTTTTGGCTCCTCTGTTCCTGAACTAAGCCCACCCTCATTCCCTAGAAACAGGATATTAAGTCATAGCTCGGCAGAGGTCTCGGTGGGATTTGACATACTGTACCCATCACCTGGTTTTAGCTAACTTCTTTTCCTGTTTTAAGCCATGAAGTCAATTCCCAACCCATCTTTTTTTTTCCTGGCCTGCTCGGAGCCTTTCCTAAGCACAGTCAGGCTGTTCCAGCAGCAGTGTCTTTGGTATTTGGGTTTTTCCCCACACACACTGCTCAGATGGGATCACAGGACCCGATGAAGCTTTGAAGTATCTTTTTTTTTTTTTTTTTTTTTTTTTTTTCTTCTTTACAGCAAGGCAGACACCACCTCGCTCTTTAGCTCTTTGGAAGCCAAGAGCAGACACATCAAAACCAGAACAGTAAGGTGGGGAAAAGACAAGATGCTCTCATGAAGCAGGCAGCAAGGAGTATATCTCTGCCACTGCTTGGCACAGGGCTCCCTCCTACACCAGGAATAAAATCCTCTCCCTCTAGAAAGCAAGGCTTCCCTTATAGGGAAATCTCAACAGAAGATTCACTACTGCAAAGCCATGGAAAGAATTTCCAGTCCAGACTGGTTTAACAGGAGTGAATTGGTTTGCCTGGGCCAACTCACGAGGAGTCAAACAGAACGGGAGGTGCGTTTTAGATAACTTCTTGTCACTGTCAAGTACCAAGCAGTGGAGATGTGGCAGGGTGCATCTATTCTCCATCATCAGGGACAGGGAGGTGAAACAGAAGGACGGCATTACCTTCCTCAGCAGCATTCACAGAACTATAGAAGTTCACAGTATTCTGTCCCCACCCTCAGACAGGGCCAGCATAAAGTCCTAGAGCAGCCCTGCATCCCCACTGCAGAACCACACTGAGAGATTTCCTCTGGGCAGCAGCCGTTCCTTCTAACGCGGTTAAAAATCATCTTCCCAAGAACAACCCAGCACTTCCGTCACGCAGACACCATGCACAATCTTTCAAAGAAGTCTGCTCTCTTGTGCTCTAGCGCTTGTAGAAAGCCCTGGATTCTCTCCTCCCGCATGGCAGTGCATTTCTGCAACAGTGTCCGTCGGCGCCGAGAGTCTCCATGGGACGTGAGGCCCTCCTGCTGCAGCTTCTTTGTCACATAAGCCTGATCCCTTTCCATCTGCTGTCGCTTCCTTTCCTCCATGTAGGAGTCTCTGGCCTTCTAGAGTGAAAAGCAGCAGAACGTTAGCACTTTACCCGGCCTTTCAAGCTCACCTGTGGTACAGACACAAGGCAGCACAGGTTAGGGAAGAGAGAGCCTCTCTTCGGCCATCAATCTGCAGGTTAATGAATGAAGGGTGGCCCTGTTTGCGCCTCCTCCGCTTTGAGACAGCCTTCTGGATGGGTTATTAAAGAAAAAAATAACACAGGGATATCCTTTCGGACTTTCTCCCCAGGACGTAAGTCTGCTCACAGCATTAATTCCTAGTTAAAATAGATAAAGTTGTGACAGATTTTGGAAAAACCCTCAGATACCAGAATCAGAGAGGGACTGCATACAGGAGGACCTTCAAACCACACAAGCTATCCTCGCTGGTGTCATCACAGAATCGTTGATCCTATTCACGTGGCAGCTGCAAGGTTTTAGAGGATTCAGAACAATGATTTATGGGCCAATTCTTTGAGCTGGTGAACAGGTCTTGAGTTAACCAGCTTCAGTAAGTAAAGCAAAAGTGGGCTCAGGTTCCCAAACGCTTGTGATATTGTAACATACTGGCTTGAGACAGAGCAGGACGTGCAGGAGAAAGGTAAAAGCAGTTACTATCCTTGCCTTTCTTTCAAATATTTGAAATATTTTTGCAGGAACATCACTTTTGGATTTTTTCTTCTTGCACATATCTTAGCCTGCAGCCTCCAACAGCAAACACACATCTTTATGTGGGAATATGAAGCTTTCAATTTTAAAAAGAGTAAAACTGGTCACTGTGACATGACAGGCACACACTGAGAGAGCACTGGCATTTCAAACGAGCAAGAAATAATTATTCTAATGAGTGCCTGACTCACTCTTCACCACACTTTCTCTGCACCCAAGTCAGCAATCTATGCTCTGGCACTGTGAATTAGCTTTTATTGTGCTGGGAACGCCAGTAGACACATCCCTAGCTACAGCAAGCCCACTGAATTGGTAACACTCCACTGCTGTAGCTCCGCTTACTTGAAATGCAAAGGTCATCAGCCCGTTCAACAGGAGACTTCCACCCTTGGACAAAGTGAAATTCTGCCTATTCCCCAGAAAAGAGCCAGTGCGAGGACTTCTGTAATGCAAACCAACATCTGCATTCTCTCCCTAGATCTACCATGAACCCAAAAGCAGGTTATTACTGAGCAACAATGGTGAGCAACAACCAGCCAGTAGCCTCCCTCGAGCAGCAGGCTAACTGGAAAATGAAGATGGCTATTAAACACGATGCTGTTTGAGTTGATGGAAGGAGGATATCTTTTGTCAAACGTCTTCGAATCAAGTCTTTTTTTTTTTTTTTCCTGTACCTTGTCAAACCTTCCATCTAGCTGCCCATCCACACCATAACTGCCTCCAGTGCCCTGAACACAGCAGCACTCTCCCACAACAGACACAGCTGCTGTCATATATTCTGGATTCTCAGCAAGCCCACCCACTGGAGTCCCACCATTCTCAGTCAAAGGCACTCCTTCCAGCAAGGAGATTGGTTTCCAAAGCTCCAGACAGTTTTGGCTTTCAAGATGACCTATTTCAAATCTGGGGGGAAAAGCTTCTTAATAAGACCCCACCTGGAGTCCTATGCCCAGCTCTGGCGTCCTCAACACAGAAAGGACACGGACCTGCTGGAATGGGTCCAGCGGAGGGCCATGGAGATGCTCAGAGGGCTGGAGCCCCTCTGCTGTGAGGACAGGCTGAGGGAGCTGGGGCTGTTCAGCCTGGAGAAGAGAAGGCTGCGGGGAAACCTTGGAGCAGCCTTCCAGGATCTGAAGGGAGCTCCAGGAGAGCTGGAGAGGGACTCTTGGTCAGGGAGGGGAGGGACAGGACAAGGGGAAATGGTTTTAAACTGGAAGAGAGGAGATTTAGATCTTAGGGAGAACGTGTTTGGTGTGAGGGTGGTGAGGCCCTGGAAGAGGCTGCCCAGAGAAGGGGCAACCTGGAGGGGTTCAAGGCCAGGCTGGATGGGGCTTGGAGCAACCTGGTGTGGTGGGAGGTGGCCCTGACCAAGGCAGTGGGGTTGGAACTCGATGATCTCTAAGGTCCCTTCCAACTCTAACCATTCTATGATTCTATGATTAATCTCAGCAGTTCTTCTGTGTGACAAGACCTCCCTTTCACACAACCAGGCTGCACCCTTAAAACAAGGGCAGCCTCATACGCTGCAGACAAAGCGGGTTTCACAGCAAGAAAACTAACCAAGGAACAAATCTGGCTGATAAGAAACGTTAATAATAGCATAGCATGAACACACATCGAACCACAAACAAGAGCTAAGACAGACAAGACTCGCTAGGAACAGAAGAAGCATTTGTTACCCATCAGAAATTAGCACTAGGAGCAAAGTCAGAACAGTGACCTTACTGTTCAAGACCGATGCAAAGCTAATGTCAATGACAAACACTACTGCCTTTTTTCTCTTTCCTTTTCATGCAGAAGGTGAATTACCTTTAGCTGTACTAATACAATGATTTGCCAGTAGGCAAAGGGCAGACTTGGGGCAGAAATCACAGTAAAAGATGTTAAGGATTTGAAAAATGTGGATATTTCCAATCTGATTAAATTCACCCAAAAGCACGACCATCTAAAATGTTTTGACAGCTCTCAGAGGTGAGCAAGGTCACGGAAGGTAGAAAAGGGCAATATAATGCCCATCTTTAATTATTTAAGTCTTCTGTTTTTAAAGGACACCCTCAGTAATCAGATCTGGTGGAGCCGAGTTCCTCCTCCTGCCAGTTACTGCTGTCTCTGTGCTACAAGCTGCTCCCCCCCAAGATTTCCCCACCAAAAGCTCCAGCTCCCAAACTTGTTTTGCTTAAAAACAGCCAGGTTACTAAGTCACTACTAAATCAGGCACATTTATCTGACCCAGGTCAGGGAAAGCTCACGACAACAGATCTAAGAGGAGAGGAACAATGACAACCAGCAATAGGAACAATCTCTTCAGTAGGCACATCTGGAACCACAAGAGGACACTCGTCCAGTGTCTCACAGCCCGGGTGGCCTCACGTCAGTTCCCACAAAGGAAACTCTAAACCCACTTATTACAACCCTAAAACCAATAGCAGAGTTAGAGGAAGAGCATAAAATTCCAGCTCATTCCAGAGTGAACTCAGTAGTCCTTTCTTAAGCCACTGATTAAGTGGTTTGAGTTAAACTGGTTGATTTTGCCCTGTTAACAAATCAGAAGTCTGTACTTGTTCTGTCCTGTCGGCTGAGGAGTGGGGACAGATACCTCCAGCTGGTGGGACAAGCAACGAGTAACAGACAGTGGTGACTTCAGATACTTTAGCTACTTCTGAAAGCAGAGGAGATGCTGTAACAAGCTACATGGGTACAGGAGAAGCAGCATTAGCTGCTAATGAAACAAGATCTTAATTAACCACACTAAATGAACAATTCCTGCATTCCCACTTTGTACACTCTCACCCCATCTCCGGCACATTGCTGGGCAGGGTTTTGCCTTCTCCCTAAGGCTCCCTTACCTGTAAAGCATTGTAGTTCATCTGGAACCGCAGGATGGCCTCACACAAGTTCCAAAAGGAATATTCTGGCCACAAGACAGACTGAAACACTAAGCACGAATGGGATGTCTGCAAAAAAAACCAAGATCACCAACAATTTAATCACGTAGCAGGGGAAAAAGTCATCAAAGATGCAGGTCTGCTGGCCAAACAACGCCTGTTTCCCCCACAAAGCTTTTGGCTAGGCTGTGGTATCAGATTCTACATGAAATTAAACAAATGCCAGCCAGGGGAGTTTGAAATTGCACAATGTAGAGACTTTCTAATTAGTTTTTAATGCTAGGACACCAGTCATCCATTCCTGCAAAAATACCAGGAGAATTCTAATGCTACGTCAGTCTTTACAGAGGTTTGGTTTTTTGGTTTTGTTTGTTTGTTTTTTTTTTTAATAGCTCAAGCATCATGGACTTACAATAAAACTAAAATAGCTACACTGGACTATCAAAGGCTGAGTTAAGGGAATAACAGATGAACTGAGGATCAGGACATTTAAGCCATTCATCAAATGACATCTCGTGATATTCTTTGCTGCCTACTCGTGGCATTTAAAGTGCTTAATGAATCTAAGAGTTGTGGCGCACTGAAGGTATCCTAGAGCTGAAAGATGCAAGATTTCAAGTTAAAACCTATTTTTGCCATCAAGTCCCTCAAAGTTTCAGGTAAATGTGTGCCTGTGACCATTACTGCAAAAACTAACACTTAAAAAGGATCCTGCATAACTCAAAGTTGTAATGCTGTAGAAAATATTAGCCTTGATTCTATATCAAAAAACACTCTAAGGACATTTTCTTTGACACCAGGGAATCATCCTGAATAGCACAACATCTTCCTACTTTGTAGCTGTCAGGATCACGCACGGTTGGTAGAGAAGGGAAATTTGCACTAGCGCTCTGGCGTGTGAGCAGGCAGAGCAGGAGCATGAGCACACCTTCTGCTCTGCTGCTTCTGCTGTAATCCCCAGCACGGGAGAGGAGCATCGCAACAGCCAGACTCCCCGAGCACTGACCTCCTCAGTAACACTTCACCCATTACAAACCCAACCTCCGAGGCACCTCTGCCAGCACCACCACCAAAAAGGAGCAAGCGAAACGTTAGTTTGAAGCATTGACACGTTACAGGCGTGCCCAAAAAATACAGGGAGGAGAGGAAGACGCCTTGGTAGGCAACCACAGCTCAGGCCAGAACTTCTGTGAACTTACCAGTTAAATAAGTTGGAAGAGGACCATTTGATGTGGTTGCTTAAAGGCAATTGGGGTTTTGGCTCCAAATTGTAAAACAAAACGTTAGATTTAAGTAAAGCTGCTTGACTCAAACCTTCTCCTGCAAAGTTTGGCTTAGAAACAAGTCAATATTGCCCAGCACAGGAGAAAAGAGAAATGGGAAGCAGCTTTTGGATACTCTTAACTGCAAATACACAAACTTTATATGTGTTAAGAGCTTACTGTGTTTTAGCTTAGCAGCCGAGTCATGCTGATCCGACTTTGAAGTCCCCAGAACCTGTCTTGCAGGGTCTTGTTTCATTATGAAAGTCAAATATACTTGTGAAACTGTGACAAGCCGGGCATGTACGTTACAGGGTTACACCTCCAATACCTACAGCTGACATGCGATAAATAACCTCTCCCAGGAATCTAGAAATCCTTCCTGGGATTTCCTCGTCCCAGGAAACATATTGTCAGCTGAAACTAATCGAGGCCAGGAATTTACCAATCAAAAGAGGAATCGCCTCAGTGTGAGAAGAGGAGCAAAAGGATGAGCAACTCATCAGGTAGCCTGATCTGTGATTTCCTAAGAAGTGTTTCCAGGAGGATAAAATACCTTGCACCCCTGAAATTGTAAGATATCACAGAACCACAAGAAGTTACCCAGCCCCCGGCAGAAAGAATTTAAGAGCCTTTTCAGGTCAGCTCATGTCTAAAGGCAGCGGAACACTCTCTGATGTAAAAAAATTGAATATTTCAAGGAGAAAGTAAAGACTTTACCTGCCAGAGCAAGAAATCACTCAACCGAACCTCTCCAGAGGTTCGAATCAGGAGGTCTGGATCAGGAGAGTTGTTGGTGTACAGACACTTATCAAGCAACGACTCAGACACATCGCTAAGAAAGACAAATGCATTCTATTAAGATCACTTTCCTGACCTGCTGAAGGCGGCAGGATTAAATCAGAATTACTGAGGGCTTTTTTCACAAACACAGGACTGGAGATTAAAACTGCGTGGTGGAGTTGCACCCCAGCCAGTCATCAAGCTGCTTCTGATGGACACTGCTGTCTGCTCCACAGGCTATTTCAAATGCTCTTTCATCCCCCAGAGCAGCTCCCCCCCCCACGCTCTTTGAAACATAATACAGAGGTGGAGCCAGACTGTGAGGACTTCCATCTGGAGGATAAAGCTGAGCGTTAACCACTCCATCTCCTCTAGGGTGGAGGAACAGTTCAGTTCTTGTGATTCATCTGTTGTTTGACCTCATAGCTAAGACTGCCAGCCAAGCAGCCAATTGTTGTGGCATAAAATCTGCCTTCACATTTAAACTAACTTAAGACACAGCCCAAATTTCTCTTCTGTCTTGGTTGTGTATCCATCACCACGGAAACTGAAATAATAAAAACCAAACATTGCATAGTAACTTTAAGTCATTTGTTCCAGTCATGCTGGTTTAATGAGATCTATTTAAAAGCCATTTGGCTTCTGAGAGGTTATTAATAAAGCGTAGGAGGTAAGACAGGCAGCCTTCATCTATGAAGCCTCACACCGAAAGACAAGAGTTACCTGGGTTCGAGCAGTCCTTGTTCCACCCCCCAGGCCATCTCCCTGACAGCATTGCTGATTTCGTGTCTCGAGGTGTATGCAAAGCAGACATTTAAAAAGCATCTGAAAAGAGGAGAAAGGTGTAAAAGACTAACCTAAGGGAGGTCAGTAGATGACAGAGAGAAGAATATCTACAGCAGTTGCGTGTGCTTGTAGGACAAAGAGGAAAAAAAGGTGTAGCACCTCTGCCAAGTCTCAGCCTTCAGGTAAAAGTGGAAGGTGTGAGGTATCAGCTACTTTAAACTGGGCATTACTTACTTGTTGTAGTTCCTAGTTGCCAGCACAGCTTGGGCAATCAGCTCCTGAATATCCAAGGGCAGAAGCGGCAGGTCCCCAAGGACACGGATGCACACACCGTGCTTCTTCAAGCTTTCCCTATATCCAACAACAGGAGTGAGGACGACAGAAAACAGAGCAGTCTCTACTGTTTGCCATGTTTACCCCGCGTAACGTCCACCCAAGGAAAACATAAGGCGTGTAGCAGACATAGCTTTACCAAAACCGGGAATTAAAAAAAGGCAAAATGACCAAATGTTTTTCAAGTGTTGAAAACTGGCTTAGACTTCATCATCCCAAACCATTCCATAAGGGTAAACTGGTCATTCCCCATACAACCTCCTAAGGCACAGACAAAACCAAAGGACTATAAAACAATCACAGATTAGGCATTCCTACTTGAAATTATGAAAATCCATATGGATAACTTAGAATACAACCATAGTCTCGGGGCACCTCTAACTAATCAAAAATTAAGATGACTAATGGCCACCCACAGAGGAGCACAACTACTTTCCAGTGTAAAGAGTAATATATTGGTGAGGGTGGGATGAGGGTGGTGGAACGTCACATGAGACAGGAAACCATCCATGCCTGCTATAGCTTTATTCTGAGCAGACAGGACATCCCATGGGATCTTTTAAGTTTCTCCCACTGTTTGTCTGGTGCTGCAAACTCCCTGATGAAGGGCTGCATTGGGTAGAAACCAGGGAGATGACCTCTTTGACTCTGATTTTCCCAACTTCTACTAACACACACAGGCTATCCTCTCCCTCTCCCATTCTTCCAGCCACGCTCTCTCAGAGCCTTTCAAATTTACTTCAGCCAGATTAGCACCCCTTCCATGCATCTTCACACCAGTTAGGTGCAGGAAAACAAGCATATCCACTGATCAACATGGCACTGTAACACCACCTCCTGCTCCCTCAGATCTGTGCTACTTGCATCTACACGCAATAAATAAACTAGTTCTCCAACTCCAACAAGTGACTTAACACACCATGTGCCCATACGTAGAGGTCTCAAGTTATTGCAAAGCAAGTTGCTGAGCTAAGCTCTGATCTGCCAAGAATACGGTGACAAAATTTAAGTCAAGGTTTTGATACTTCATGAAAACAAGGCATCCAGCACTCCAGTGCTGAGGAGGAATTTCTAATTGTGCTGCGTTTATCTGCAGGCTGTACTCTGTCAAATGTTTGGATGGGACTGTTGCACAGTAAGCCATGTGGTAAGGACACAGATCTGGTGTGTTCAGGAGCTGTATATTCCACCCAGGCAGGCAGAACCCCTCAACACAAATCTCTAGCTGGACGTGGAGAACAGCTTCCTTCATTCAAACCATTTTTCACAGCTTTTAACATCCCTGTAAACACCTCTTAATCATGTTCTGCTTCAGTTTCACCCTGTGGGATACAGACATGAGTGGGCTCTTACTGTTCTTCCAGTAGGCGGGTAAATTTCTGTCTTGCCAGATCCATTAGTCCATCCACCTCCTCCTTGGAGCGTTTGAAGTTCTCAATACTAAAGGCATAAACAGTGACTTCCCGAATGCCCAGATTTAAGCACCATCGTAATGTCTTCGAGACGACAAAATGTAACAGAAAACAGAAGTCAGATAAGCAAACTCAGACAATCAGACAGGCCAGCAAGAGACCCAGCTTCTCCACTGCTAAAACCTTCCTGTTATTTCCCACTATGCCAAGACTGGATCAAGAGAAACAATCCTCAAAAGCCAACAACAAAACCCACTTGATGAGAACTGCAGATTCATCTTAAAGAAGGAAAATATCACTATCTAAGGATGTGAATCCACAACAGATGGGATTAACCCACCCAGGGACAGCACTTCTTGCAGATAACATTCTAAGTTATATAATATTGTACCTTTCCAAATCTTTTCAAAGAAATTCAATCTGCTTCACAGAATTAAAAGCTTCAAGATCCACAGGCAGATACTTTAATTGAGTGTAAATCAGAGGGGAAAAAATAGCTGATTAGAATGACTCTGTAGGATGACAGGAAGAGAGAGAGAGGAGGGGGGAGCTGAAGCTGGGAACTCTGATGACTAACATCAGCTGCAAGCGCAGGCCTGACTCCAGTGGAGAAAGAGAACAGACTACACCAGTCAAGCAGTAAATGCAGTCAGCTCGTGAACGCGGCTCAGACTTTCAACACACAATGTAAAGGCAGCAAACATCCTTCCCACCTGTGCCAGCTTATCAAAGCCTTGTGAATGCCCCTGCTGTCTCTCCACATGGCACTTTTGGGCATAACGGCGATTGCCATCCATGATGAAGGCAACATGCTTGGGCATCGGACCTGCCTAGAAAATAAGGAGAAACATATCAGCCCAGAAAGTGAACAGCCAAGCTGGCATCTTGTATCCCACAGAGTTTAGCCCCACTGCTCCTGGCAGCACTGCCTATTTGTAGGAATGCAGTGTGTATTTCCCAGCTTCAGATCTGGAGCTGGAAGAGTAATTGCTAGATGCTAATTACCTCTTTGCTAACCACAGTTTAGGCTACCTAAAAAGCATATGATCAGTCCTGACAATTGCTTAAACAACTTTGCCCTCCCCATTTCTATCACATGACAGAGAACTGTAGCACCCAGGAGAGAGCAGCAGGGCCACTGCTACCTCCCTGCAGGTACCAGGGAGGACACACACAGTTTTATGCTGTGATAATTGCATTTATTATTTCAGAGTCCAAGGGCAGTTTCACAGACACAATAAACTGAAGAGAAAACCAAAATAAGTCATGAGACTTTCCCCTACTTAAGAGGAATATTCCTTTCCACTGACCTCATTAGGTCTACACAGATCCTTTTGCGGGAAGTACAGCATCACCAGTCTCAAGACTCTGCTGAGCAAGGACAGAACTTTCCTGGAACTGGTGAGTTATTATTCTCATCAAGAGAAACTCGGTTTCTTTTCTTAGACTCCTAATCCGACCATCTCGCTTCTCTCCCTCCTTACCGTGCCCTGCCTTCAGCAGCAAGGGCACAAAAAGATGGAAGCCTGGGAGCGTAAGCTCATTATTGGCAAGCACTGCTTACAGCCTCGCTCATTTGCAAGACTAAGCTTAAGTAATTTTCCATCCCTGGATGCTGTTTAGGGATGTACCTTCAGTGCCAGCATTAATATGCACCCTTGCTAGCAACACTGTCTTTCTAGAGCAGAGCAGTCACAGAGACAGTTCCACTCTGAACCCTGATGAACCTGCCAACTCTTTACCCCAGTAACCAAATTCCTGCCTTACCTTAATGATGTTGGCACAAAATCTCTCTATGATGGTCAGCTCGCCTTCTCTGATCCACGACATGTCTTACTGAGAGCTCCTCTTCTTTTTCAAGGGAGAAATGAAAATAAAAGGGTTAGCGGTACAGAAGATTCCATTTGAGCTCAAAGCAACACTACAAACCACCACCCTGGAAAAATCAGCTTTAATTTGCTGCTTTGGGGCCTTTTTATCCCCTGTAGAAGTCTTTATCCCCTGTACAAGTCCTTCAATAAGTACACAATGGAGGAACTCAGAAATGAGCTCTGGAGTCCTCCAGCTGTATGCCACGAGAGTGGATTCTGCACTAGCTGGGAGCAAGGAAAAAAATCCCACTATTACTGTGTCTTCCTGCTGAACTAGCTGGTGAGTGAGCACCGACTCCCAACTTGGGCTACTGCCAGGAGAGTCACGGGGTGGCGGCAGCACAAACTGACCTTCAACACTTTTGTGCTGGGCTTGCGGGAAATCTTCAAATGAAGCAATTGCCTACATCACCAACTACCCTGCACTTGGATCACCACTGATACTTCTTTTCCTTCACAAGTGGAGAAGTTTAGCATCCAGAGCTGTAAAAATACTGGGGTTTTTACCACATTCTCTGCACATCAAATACTAATATCTGGTTTTAGCTAACAAGAGATTGCTGAACTTCCACGTTAACCTTCAATCTTCTCAGTTAAGAGCCCTGAGAGACATGGGCAAAACAGCTATGAAGAGAGAGCTGCGGGGGGCAGCAGTCCAGATACAGCCACCTGGTACCCATCGAGGGACCAAAGCAGATTCAAATTACACTTGATTGCATTAATTTTCTGTATGGGCCTTCTCTGCCTTTTCCTTCGGGAAGGGACATCTAGCCACAGACGCAGCCACAAAACATTAAGGCAAGGAACTGCTGAACCTCAGGCTTTGCTACTAGAACTCTTAATGCTCCTTTTGAACAGCTCAGGCTGACAACAAATCCTCTGCCAACACCACCCTTGGCACTGAACAGAAATCATAGAATCATCTAGGATGTAAGGGACCTTTCAGATCGAGTCCAACCGTCAACCTGACGCTGACAAAAACCATCACTAAACCATATCCCTCAGCACCACATCCATGTCTTTTAAATACATCTAGTAATGACAATTTCACCACTTCCCTGGGCAGGCTGTTCCAACACTTGACAACCCTTCCAAAGCTTGATAATCCAACTTTTACGTATGATTTCACACAGTCATCTTAAAAACAACCCTCATGAAGAAGCCCCTTGACTACAGAGAAGGGACAGAGCACCAGGAAGGCCGTGACTGGGGTGGCTGGAGCCAGAGGAGGCTTTGCGCATCCCCCCGTGCGGCAGGCTGCCAGCAGA
>VZRU01001043.1:0-12498 GCA_013398155.1 Pedionomus torquatus
CGCACGGGGGGGACACGACACGGGGGGGCACCCTGCGGAGGCTGCGGCGTCGGGGAAGGAGGCACAAGAGCATCTGGCTGCAGCTGGGCTCCTGGGCACCTCCACTCCACGGGGATGGGCAGGGGAGAAACTGATGAAGGCCATGGTGGCCGGGGAGCCGGGAGAAATGCAAAGCCTCCCTCCATACACACAACCAACTACTGTGGAAAGCCCCGTTTCAGGTTGTCTAGCACAAAAGCTCATACTGGAGCCTGAAGATGAGATGACCTTGAGAAGCCGCCTGTCTTTACTCATCTACATTGACCAGCTTTTCCCTCTTATTTGCCGTAACAGAAGATAATCTTGTTTTCTCCTCAGATATTTATGGATGGCTGTGTCTTTTTGTAGCTGCTGTCTTCTGAACAGCACAAGGTATTTTAACTGTCTTCTCCCAGCACAGGCCAGTCCACTCAAGCATGGAACAAATGTTTTTCATCAAAAGGAGAATCATCGCTGTTGTTCTCTGTTTTGGCCTAGATGCTGCCCTTGGCACCATGCAAGCAGCCCCCTGTGCTAAAAACAGACCTCAGCCAGAACTGCAACTCTTGTGAATGCAGTCACACATTCTGCTTTTGGGGCTCTGGGTTATATTTTGGAAAAAAAAAAAAAAAAGAAAAGAAAAAAAAATTGCTGGCAAACTTAAGAAAATAGAAACATTTATTGAAATGTGCAATACATTCAGGTGAAATACTTAGCACTAATTATGTGACAGTATCATTTAAAAAATACATCATTTGTAGCATTCAAATACATCAAGCATCCTTCACGCTGTAAAGAGGGCATCTTAAAATGCATCTTAACTGACAGTTTTATTCATTACCCAAGGTATATACAAGATGACTTTACTGAAGTAACTCAATCTCCCAAACATTCATTCTCTACAAATTTTACAAATATGAGCAGCTCTGTAATACTGGTAAACTGCAGTTCCTTCCCAATTCAGCATCTTTAGCAAGTGCTTAGCTGCACTACTATGAGATTACACATGAAAATACAATTAAGCATATCTGTGTTTACAGGACTTAAATTTAAATCCTGATTCTTCAGTGCCACAATGTGCATGTAATCTCTAAGCCAAGCAGTAGCCCTATTGAATTCAGTATTATTTTTCTAGTTCTGTGCTGGAAGTTAGTCCCAACTACAAAATGAAAGCCTACTTTCAAAATGAAAACTTCCCAACTACAAAATGTAGGCGATGTTTGGTCCAACATGACCTGTGTTTACAGACTTAAAAAAAAAAAAAAACAAACAAACAAACAAAAAAAAAATTAGAGATTTTACACAAAAATGAATTTTGCATATAGAAATACCAGTAGCTATTCTTTAAGCTATTCTCTGTCAAAGTGTGTTATGCCAAATTTTCATTTCCAATGTACATAACTGGCATTTTCTTTGGAAAAGAGCATCACACAGAGCAGAAACCATTTCTTAATTATGTATGGTAGCAAGAGGCAATGTAAAATGCTTCAGATTTTAAGAAGATAAGAAATTAGAACCTTCTGATAAGAGGCATCTTCAATGACTTTACATTTTTTGCTGGATTTTCACATTTTCAACTCCAGGTTGTTTATCCTGCAGCTTCCTCCATAGGCACAGAGGATCTCTTGCAGCAAAAGAATAGCTATTTACAGAGTGAAATGCAAAGAATAGCAGGATTTCTGGATCTGAATGGGAGTTTGTGCACCTCACATCTGCGTGCTGCGATACAGCTGGCGTTTTCTGCAGAAGCTGCAAGCTGGTAGATTTAGTGGTACATTGATGCACTAAATCTTTCCCCAGGCTGGGACTGGGCCAGCAGCATAGGAAAAATGATTCTTTTCTATCAAGCAGCATAGATGCTGAGGAAGAGGCTAGATTGAACATCTGAGCAACGGGAAGGCAGAGGAAGTCAAGCCCCACAGTTACATAAATTTGCGCTGCCCGTAGTTGCTGCTCAGGCAGAACTCCAAGCGAGGTCAGCGAAACCGCTGCCAAAAGACTGTGGGTTTAATGTGTGTGGGCCACATTTTAAATGTCGCTTAGTATTAATACAAGGGGAAAAAAAAATACTGAAACGTAAGCGTCTAGGAAGTGGTGTGATTGCAAAATGCAAAATACAAAGAGACAAAAGAGCACCACTGAGACAGTCTATTTACAGTTAGCATAGCAAAAATAGCAACCAAAGGAATTATAAGTGGAAACTATTTCACAGTGTATTCAGAGGTGCACCTTCCTTTATTCAGAAGCAGCAGCTCCTGCTTATGCACTTTCTCCTTCAACTTTGAAGACTCGTTGGGTGAATGTGAAACGTTTCTCTTGAAAACCTCTTTAAAAAAATCAACTAGCATCACCAGAAAAAGGAAAGAAGGTGTCATTTTCTCTACATGGTACATTTGGCGCATGCTGTCTCCCAGCTGCTGCAAATATTTAAACCTGTGAGACAGCCTGGGCATTGAGTTCAATGGACAGTATGAAAGGGTAGTACCAGCTCATTTCTGCTTTTTGCAATCTTCATGCCTATGCCCTTCATACGGAGCTTTGGGGAGGATGGGACTAGTTAAATTTGGAAAACTGCAATTATAAAGCCATAAAGATTGCCAGAAAACCAGGAATAAGGGCAACATATTAGGTTACTGTTTTTTCAGGGGTTGTTGACTTTTCCCATTTTATGTTGATGCTGACAACTCTGATCTTAAGAGACAGCTATCACAAAACCTGATTAGTTTCACTTAATAGCTGCATATTTGTAACCAGCAAGTAGCAATGATTACTTAGCCAAGCAATCTTTAAAACAAGGCTACATGGTATATGAACTTATGAAAATTAAACTTATGAAAAGAAAAAGCATGTTAATAAAACAGTAAGCAACAGAAGATACCTATTAGGTTTTCTACATATCATTAATTAATTTCAAAAGGGATCTATATGTATGGAGAGGAGACAGAAAAAAGTGTTTAAGTTGCGAAGTCAGTATTTGCAGATAGAAGGAAAATTAAGGACGATATTAATAAAATGCAAATATTGTTTTAATTGTGAATATTTGTTAGAACTAAGGTCATTGCCAATATGAAATAAGAAGTTGCTCATCAGTGGGTAAAATGCACTTTTATGTTTTAGTATAAATATAGTATTTTTCCATGAGTAAAAATATGTTTTCACAGAAAATTACATCCCCCAAATTTTTTTTGAAATATCATGTGTGTATATGGAGGAGAGGGAGAAGAACAACAGATGCTTTTACAGTTAAGTTTTAAAGTATGGAAATTGCCATTTTTTTTCATCTTGATTTCCTTTGAACTATATTAACACAGATGATGATGTTGATCTTCTATTACACCTGCAAAAGGCAGGGCAGCTTCCAAAGACCTGCCGGCTGGCCCTCTTGTGATGGAGCGAGGGACTGCAATCCAGCTTTCCATACAAACGAGGCACAATACGTTCCCTTGTTAAGAGTTTCTACTTAACCATCATTACAGCTGTTTATAACGAATTAGAGACTGGGCTGACGTTCGGGCATGTTTTCTGGCATGTACACTTATGTATTATCTTCAAACTGTTACCTGTGTGATATCTAACAGTTTGCTTTTAAGTCCTTCATACAATACACCAAAAGGTCGATTTCAGACACCTGTTAATATGAAAGCTCTGAAGATACTTAGTAATGTCCAACCAAATAATACACAGGAACATAATGTACTTTCTAAAAACATTTAACACATTCACATATAGAGATATACTGAACATCAATCTGTATAATATACCAAGTGCAGTTAAAAGCATTAGATACATAGATACATATATACAGGTACCTATATACACACACCCATTTTCTTTACATAATGCAACTCATTATATTGAGTTACCAGTCCAGCTTCATGTCTGCTTTACTCCACACATACTTTCCTCCTCTTTTTAGGAACATATTCTCATCAAATCCGCTGAATTTTATGGCTGCTTCTACACCAACATCTAGGATAGACTTGGAAGGCTCTTTCCGTCCATTTCTACAGTTTAGAAAGCGCATCTGGAACACCAATAGATAAAAGATTAGAAAGTTTTTAAAAGCTTATTTTTTTCTACAGAATTAAACAAGTTGCACAGCTAATCTCCTAAATACCTATGTAAGTACATGAACAGTTTCACTGTAGCCCTTAGAAGCCTCAGAAGCTCAAAGTTGCCCCATTCCTGGAAGTGTTTAAGGCCAGGCTGGATGTGGCTTTGAGCAGCCTGCTCTAGTGGGATGTGTCCCTGCCATGGGGTTGGAACTCAGTGATCTTTGAGGTCCCTTCCAACTTTAACTATTCTATGATTCTAAAGTTGGACACACTGACACATCTTGTCAAGAAGAAAGCCATGTCATAATTCCTGAAGATTTAATGTTTACTCTTCGGGTACTTATAAACTAAGTAGGCTCTTTGAAACTTAACTTTCAAGTTCTGTACTTATAAATTAAAGAAAATTATTATTAAAGAAGAACAGTAAAAACATCCTGCAAAGATACACATCTACACTTTAAGATTTGTGATGGTGTGATCATGCATGCAACCTGATGGCAACTCCTCCTTAGGTCATACTTAAATTCAAGTTCTCAGTACGTTGATGGGAAAAATTACATCTTATTTTATGGAATTCACAGCAAATAGAACGGGTTATAACTGTTGTATACATACATATATGTAAATACTGAGTATCAAACAAAGACTTACATATTCATCCAGAATGAGGTATGAATCCCTCATCTGTAAAAAGATCAAAAGAAAAAACTAAATTAATATCCAAACCAAAATTCCATTGTCACAAAAAATCAAGGACAAACCAGACAACTGTTTGTTCAAAGCCTGATCCAAATCTTTGAGACAGGTAGGGTCTTACCGCTATTTCAGTGAGCTTGGATCAAATTTATAGAAATAAATGACAGGATCGCTAGCATGACTTAATGCATGAATAAACCAGTAATTTTGGAATATAACCTATCAAGTGTCTAATTGAAATATGGGTGCCCAAGTGGATAAAGATGTTTTAAATAATATCCAAGTTTTCTATTAACTTCTATAGCAGGAGAATTTACACTGTTTTGCATACAGGAATGATTATGTCATTTTCCAAACAAATTACATGACCTTTTAAGCTGGGGTGCTTAATAATCACCCAGCAGACAAAGGTGTTCTTCCAGCTCAAGAAACTCTCAGCACCAAGAAATAGGCCAACAGTTGAAAGAGGATATATTTGCTCAGCTAACTGGGCATCTCCTACATGATCCTCCCTAAAATTCTCTGGGCAGCTGGTGCTTGTTGCTTGCTAGAATGGGAAGTCTGTTTAATCAATTTGGTACTCATCTTTCACACAAGTTTAACAGGAATCAGTAACAGTCTTCTGGAGCCAAACCTATCGAGGGAAATCTACTCCTTTTTTTGTAGGACTTCTTACATGAGAAGAAAAGAAAGAAACAGTTCTGGGTTCTGATCTAAACATCTTCTCTGATGAGTGCTCTCTCCCACTGAATGCCTTAAACACTAGACTTCTTTTCTAGATCTTCATAGTAGAGACAACCAAGTCTGCTCACTTGAGCTCTCTATGCATTAGAAAGTAAACTCTAAATGAGGATTATTAATCTGTTGAGAGAAAAGAAAAGGTGAGGTGGGAGATTTAAGGCATTCCTGAACTTGGTTCAATTTAGTATCTCCTCAGTTCTTAAGTTTCTTAACAGTGACTGTTCTAACTCTCCTCATGTCAGGTATAGGGTCTGTAGGTAGAGTACAAAAAAATCACAATCTCTACCCTTAGGATTTTTGCTGCAACTAAGGTAATCTAGGTAGCAGCTCATGAACTGAACTGTTGAGCTCTGCAGCAGCACAATCTCTCCATGAGTAAAGAGCCTGAATGTGCAGTCTAAAGGCGTTCAGATAGATAATGTTGACAATGCAACTTCATTGTGGGAGGAAGTACCTAGTAAAGTGTGTCAGGCAAAAATACTAGTTTCTGTTCCTCAATATCCAATATAATGCTGACTGGGATGATATCTTATTTCAGGTAGGTTGATGACACTGCCGTAGCATAACATCATGGTCAATGTTAAGAAACTATGTTTAGAGTGTGTCTACATTAATATTCAACCTTATCAGGCTCATGTGCCCTGCTGCGGAAGGGCTGTTCAATTCCAAAGGGCTTAAATATGGTTTAGAGTTGTGGAAAACTCAGTTTCTCCAGCTTCTGTGCTGATACTTTATACATGCATCTCACATGAACTGTGGGAGGACTTCCTCTGATTTCCACAGGCTTGACATCAATGAATTTTTATTTTTCTGTTAATAACTTTGCACTCAATAAAAATCCTGTAAAGAAAATGAAAAACCTTGCCTTCTGCCATAGCAAAACCAGTGGCTGACAAAGTTGTATCATACCTCTTCTAAGCAAATACTAATAAGGAAAGTGCTAATTGCTCTAGTTCTTTTCCATCTTTCCAACTATATTTCAAAATAAAGTTACAAAAGGACCATTTCAATGTTACCTTCTGATTAGATTCTGGTACCAAACAGGAGACATCTTTGTGGCGATCTAGGAATTGTTCGAAGTCTTCATCGCTGATAACAAATTTCTCTGCTTCTCTCAGGGCATCCTCACCACTGTTCTCCCCTTCAATGAGCAGGCACTGGAATACCTGAAGACAAAAGACACCTGGTTAGGATTTCATGTTTGCACTTGCCTTAAGTATAAGACACTGTCACCATGACAAAAACCTTCAGTTGACTTACTAGTGATGTCTTTAATTTTTCTGCCAGTGGAGCGACACTGACACAAATTATGATAACTGAGTATTATACAAAGGACACAGTGCAGATTTATTTTTAGCAAATTAACATTACGTAGTTCTAAATGTAATTATAAAGTCATGAAACCTGGTTCCTGACCAGGTTTCCACAGAAATCCTAACTGCTCAGGTCTTAATATAGGCACAGATAATAAAAGCTCAAATGAACTTTTGATCGCCCCTCAAATAGCATGGCTATATTATAAATGCCAGTAAGTACTGTATACAATGCAGACTATCAAGTAAATCTGTTGGATTGGTTTGTTTTGTTTTTGTTTTTGTTTTTTTTGTATTTTAACTTGATTTGTGACTGCAAGTTGAAACAGCATCAGGTGGTCATAGTAAAGGTAGCGTGGACCCCCCCCCAAAACATAATGCAATAGCTTGTCCTCTTAACAGCCTCCTTCTAACAGCCAAGTCCTCAACTACAATCAGACTTCGAGGGGAAAAAATATGCTTTTGCAATCAACATGCTCTGTAATCCCAGTAAGAAGCTAGCCAGTAAGAAGAAGCTTGATAAAATACCAAATTTATGTCATATTTTCCTTACAGTCCATTAGTAGGACCAAGATTTCACAGTGAATTTTTGGTTTTTGGGGAAATCATGTATATGCACCAATTTCTATGAAGCACGTAATGAGAAATGATGTCACAAGTTCTCCTATATTTATGTTACATTATCTCTACCTATTTTCAAACTGATGATATATCTAATACACTTTTAGTAGAAAATATGGTATATGCACACTAGCCACTAATAGTCTATAACAGAACATTAATGTCTAATGCACACTTATGTATTGCTGATATATTAACTCTAGTATATCATTGCATGCTAACTTTTCCTCATTTTCTCAATACCATGACATATTCTCAAATGTTAAAGACCTTCTGTCGTTTAATATCGTAAAGAAAAAATAGATCGATGTATGCTGAAATGTTGACCATGTAGCACTGACAAGAAGTGCACTAATTCTAGCCCAAGCTGGAGCTGGGATCTGACTGAAGTGATCAGAGGTTCAGACAACTCCTGAATTTCATCATTATTTTTCTCTGACCAGGAAACCTGCAGTGTACACCACGTTCTTACCTTCCAGCGCACAGGGTTGAGTGCCTTGATCTGCTCATTCATATCTTCCTCAACATTAAATCTGTTGATCACTGAATTTATTTTGAAAGCAACAGCATACTCCCGACACCACTGTCTCAGTTTATGCAGATTTTCCACATGGTTCTTCTTTCCTTGACCACGGCCAATTAAAACGTTGACATTCTCATCAAAACTATCACATGAAATTGCCAGAATGTCTAAATATTCACCTGAAAACAAGTTTTAAAAATGAATTAATATTCTATCCTTCAGTTACAAGCTGTCAGGACTCTGCCTACTTTCATTCTTTCACTTCCTCCCGATCTGTCACAAAACACCATATAAATACAGTACTGGGAAGTCATCATATGAACCACAAAATCCACAGCAGAGGATGTGAGACACAACCTGTAAATTGCCTGGCAAGAGGGGAGAAGGCTGTCCAAGTCTTCTTCAATGAGATTCCTCAAACACTTGCAAAGGAAATAAATAATTCAGGCCTGACATTCAAAGAGCTACTAAGGCTCATAGGCTCTGAGAACACAGTGAGACAGTGACCGTCTTGTGAAGACAAGACAGTTCTGATCATGTGGTGAGCTCACCAGTTCTCTGTTCTCAGGGGCATTGAGTCCAATAAGTGACCTTCCCTTCATTATCTGCGAAATGCATATAAAAGCACACATCCTGCATATGCTAATGAAGATTACAGAGATCATGATAACCATATGTGACTCTGGCACTCATCTCTCTACTCAAATCATGCTGCACATCACATGAGAGAAGGGAGAACCTTGAGATGAAGCTGTCCTTGGCAAGGGGTGTGGGCTGTGCTAATTCAGCAGACATAAAAGTGGGAAATAAGTGCCTGGAAAGATGCTGGAACCAGGACTGGTGATCTCTTTCTCTCTGTTTTTTTTCGCTATCTTTCCCTTTCTCTATCATTTGGTTCCTCTTTTCTCTTAGAGTTATTAAGTAATGATTACAGTTGTTAAGTAACACCCTTATGTACTTCTTGCCATAAGCTGTTGTATAAGTAGCATGCTAAGTAACACAACGCATATCTTATTGCTTCACTGCTTGCCATTAAGTTGTTATATTCCTAACCAATTATCATGGACTTACTAAGACATATATTAATAATTTTGGGAAAGTAAGAACTGTTTGTATATGGAGCTTAAGATTTATCTCACCTCAGTCCATACCATTGGGGATTTATGAATCCGAATCACTTGCTCCCCCCCTCCCCTATTTTCCTGAGAGTGGGATGTGACAGTGGCATCATCAAGCGTGTTTTGTGTGTGTCCCTAGCATTACGGAGATGGCCTGAACTATTGCTTTGTTATACTATTAGACCAAAGAGGCAATACTACAAGCTGTCCATGTTCACAACATATAATTAATAGTATTTCACTAATATTTACATCTGTTCTGTGTTTACTGTAAATGAACCACTAACAAACTGTCTCCTGCTTGCACTGAAAACCATCTTTTGGTGAGGCTGCCCCAAGGAAACTCCCAAACCCTGCCAGCACTCCTGCACACAGGGCTTTTTCCTTACCATACTTCTTGAACCACCGTTCTCTAATCAGGCTGCCATTGCTCACAATGCTGACACTTGGTAGCTTCAACTCCTTCTTGCAGAACTGGACCAGTTGCCCTACAAATTCGCCTCTGTCCTGAAGAAACGGTTCTCCTCCTGAGAAATTTATTTTCTCCATTCCTAGAGAAGAATCAAAGAAAAGATGCTGTGAACCACTGCCTGCCTATTGCCCAGCTCATTCTACATGCTGTCAATGCCCGATCGTGGCGATGTGAAGTGGAATCCCGGCTGTCCAATTACAGGTGTAACTTCTCCGATGTCATTTGGTGCTGTTGGGACGCGGCCGCCGCGCATCTCCCCGCCCCGGCTCCCACCGACGCGGCCCTCCCCGGGACTCACCCGCCTCCTTGAGCATCTCCAGCCCCCGCTTAGCTTCCTCCAGGGGCAGAACGAAGGAGGTCTTGGCCGTGTGGAAGCAGAAGCCGCACTTGTAGTTGCACTGCCGGGTGAAGTGGTAATTGACGCTGGTGGGCGTCGGGGCCGGCTCGTCCCACTCCCGCTGCCCCCGGAGACCCGCCGGGGATGCGGGACTGGGAGCCGAGACCCGCCGCCAGCCGGGCAGGGAGGGGGAGAGGGGCGACAGGGTCCAGCAAAGCGCGCCCCNGGGGCGACAGGCTCCAGCACAGCGCGCCCAGCCGCCCTCGCAGTGCCACCAGCGCCGCCCGCGCCAGCGCCAGCGGCAAGCGGAGCAGTGCGCTCAGGGGCATGGCTCGGCTCCGTTCGGCTCCGTACTACCCCGCAAGAAAGATGCGCTGCGGTTCCGTTAGACCCGACTGGGCACGGTTCGGCTCTATTCGACCCGGCTGGGCTCTGCTAGGTGCAGTCCGGCGGGATGCCCTACGGTTCCGTTAGAGCCGGCAGGGCACTGTTCGGTTCGGCTCGATTCCACCTTGCTGGGCTCGGTTCAGCTCAGCTTGGCTTGGTTCGACCCCGCTTGNCATCGCTATCGGGGTGAGGAGAATCCCTCGGTTTCGCTTTCCTTTCTCGCAGAAGGGAAACTTGGCACCGCGGCGCTTGCTCGCATGTTTACTTCTCCTCACCCCGCCCCAGACCCGTTTCCTGGCCCCGGGGGGCCGCCACGAACCCCGCCGGCTGCGCAGGGTTGGTAGCTGGCTTGAGCACCTCTAGGTGGTGAGCACATCTAGCACCCGAGGACCCCTTTTGATATGTGTGGTCTCAGTGATTTCAGTTCTTCTGGCCAAAAGGGTATGACGGGTGAAGATGGGGAAAGCTGAGCTTGTGTGGCTGAGCTGCATCGTTCTCAGAGAGAGCCGAGAGCTCCTGGAAGTTTAAGCAGGTTTGTGTTGCAGAGAACCCTTAGGTTCTTAGTGCTCCTTTAGTTAGGGAGCATGATGACCTGCAGTTCATGAAAAGAAAATACTTGAAGGTTCTTAAATTCTTGGTCTGCAACACTGCCTAAAGCACCTCAAGCAAAGCTACTCCACCAAACTCAATATGGGGTTAGCCTTAACAGCAGGAAAAGTTGGCAGGTGCCCGAGGTGACCATTGATGATGGCTGCCCTGTCATGGTAACACCAGGAGAGACTGGGACTAAGATGCCAATTCCTGCATTCCTCAATTCCTCTGTGGCACAATAGCTGTTGCTGGAGAGGAGCACCACCATCATAGCACCAGTTGCTATCTGCAGTCTTCCAGTACATCCAGTCCTCCACAGCTTTTCAGCCTCACACTGCCTTCAGTCAGTCTGTCCTCATTCTTGCATGGGCAGTCTAGTGTCACGTCCCCATTGCTGCCAGGGTATGAAGCCACACTCAGATCTCAAAACCTACCAACTGCATGTTGGCTAGGACAGGCTTAAATTGGAGCTTCAATTGCTTCCATTGATCTGCCAGAACTGCTGAAGTAGCAGGAGAGTCTTGCTCTCATGTTGACTTTTTGTTTTTCCCCTTCTTGAAAAAGAGGTAGGAGAACTACTGTTATCCTGTTTGCAGATTTTAATGAGAAACAAAACCTGCTTGTGGATAAAAAGTGTTTCTGTTAGTTAATTAGTGCTGTCATTTGTGATCCTTAAGTTCCCATCACCTTTCCTGCACTTTCCTGGAAATGATCTACAGGCTCAGTAATGGCTGGATCAGTGAATAATGGGGTTTCAGGTTTTCCCCTTCAGCCAGTATTTATTGTTCTATCAGCTGCTTCTTGCTGAAACAGATTCACCCCAGTAGGGCAGGATGGGAGAATTCTTGCTAATGCCCGCTAATGCCACTTCACAAATGTATTGCTCCAGCACAATGGGAAAGAGCTCAGTTCCTGAGACTTTCCAAAATTGTCTCAGAGCTTGTCAGTAGACAGTATTTCAGCAAGTTACTGTGGGAAGAATTATCCATGTGCCTTTCCAGTTCCTTGAGGTGGAACGAAACATTTTTGAATGGTCATACAGATTCTTCTTGTTGTCTGCATCTCTTCCCTAGAACTCCATGCAAGCACAGTGGACCCTCAAAGATGTGAAGAGGCTCCAGAACAGAGGTTTTCCCATAATTAGCACATATACTCTTCAACATCATTTCATACTATACAGGAGACTAAATGATAAAGGGTCTTGTGAAGAAACTGAAAAATATTTACCATAAGCTAATTTCAAAACAGATTCATGCTATCTACACTGATTTTAAATACAAAGAGCTGTCTTGGACCTAAAAGTGAACTCTCTTTTGCTCTACTTTTACCTGAATTTTTGGAGTAAAATCTGATGGGAAAGATAAATTCTTGCAAGAACTTTTAAGTAATTAGCTAGGAGGATAGACATCACACACCTATTATAAATGATCTCATAAGCATACTATAAATGATGACGAATGCACCACCAGGTTGGCTTACAAGGAATGCTTGTAAGCAAGGGTGTATGAAGGCAGTGGGAGGGGAAATCAGAAAATGAAAGTAAACTCTTGCCATTTCTTGATAAAAACTCTTGCCAGCCAGCATGGAGGGGAAAGGCAGTGGCAGCATCAGGAAAGAAAAAAAAAT
>VZRU01001045.1:6135-28381 GCA_013398155.1 Pedionomus torquatus
TTTTTTTAGTACTTTCTTTAATGTCGACCCTATAGCAGTGGCTTATAATTTGAATCCATCAACAGAGCAACATTTACCACCCATCGGTAAGTATAAAGACTAACGTGCCTGGCTTTCGGTAGCATAATGGAAAAAAAATAAAATATCCTCCAGTCTTCACTAAGACAGTAAATGCTTTCTCATTCTGGATATAAGACTGCCCTCTGGTGACAGAATGCAAACACTTCAATAAAATGCTACTATTCAAGCCCAAACAACATCAAAATTTAAATGTGATCTAGTTAAAACAAACAAAAAAACCCTTTTCCTTGTACTGGGAAGCTTCTGAGTCACCGTTACACTTCTGACAGAAAAGCCATTTAGTAAAACAGCGCTTGTTCTGTCCTGGTCCTCTGCTGGGATCTTTGTAGCTGTAGCTCTGTTCTGTTGCGGGTACGCGGAGTCTCTTGAACTGCATCATTTAACTGGAGCACTGGCCCAAAACAATAAGGTAATCTTAAGCACATAAATCCATGACCAGAAAAGATTTATAATAGCTAAGGTTTGTTACTGGAGTCATTGGGTAGACATTACTTATTGTTGCTTGTGAAGGAATTAAATAGTCAAATATGCAGTGACAAAGTCTTGCACTAAAGTGTTACATAGAAAAGTGTTTCTAAGATTTTCTTGCTTTTTAGGGAACTCTTCCAACTGTACTTCCATGGATGACCACTGCTTTCCTGAAAGTTGCATTCAAGTCCCATCTCAGAAATCCAGTCCCCCTCCTCTAAGTCCCAAAAATGAACAGCCCGTTTCAAGATATGACAACCATCTGGTTTCTGGCTTTAGTAAACTGTCATTGACCATGGGCAGCGTTTCTGAAGAAATACCTCCTCACATGCCAATAAAAAATGGGCCAATTCAATTTCTGTCTGCATCTTCCAATGACCGTAGCTCCAGACCGCTACCCCCTCTGCCTATTGCTGAAGACCTTACTCCAGATGAGGTTGACAAAGAGGTGGAGTTCCTGACTAGCTCAGATACTGACTTTTTGCTAGAAGATTACGAACTTCCTCCTTTTAAGTCCAGTGCTCCAAGCCGGCGGAGCTTTAGAGGCTGTGGACAAATCAACTATGCGTACTTTGATACTCCAACAGGACCAAAAACAGAAGATGCCAACCCTACACAAAGCCTAAGTGGATACGTATCCAGTATTTATCCTCCGCAGCAGCAGCTGCATCGACGTTTGCGAAGGTCCCATTCTGGGCCAGCTGGATCTCTCAATAAACCAGTAGTAAGGCTATCTGGACACTTGAACAGGTCTTCTCCAAACTCTGATGAAGATAAACCAGAGATTCCACCAAGGGTTCCCATACCTCCCAGGGCACTCAAACCAGATTACAGAAGGTGGTCAGCAGAAGTTGCTTCTAGTGCATACAGTGATGAAGACAGACCTCCGAAAGTACCCCCAAGAGAACCTTTATCGTGCAGCAATTCCCGTACGCCAAGTCCAAAAAGCCTGCCATCATACCTCAATGGGGTTATGCCCCCCACCCAGAGTTTTGCACCTGATCCTAAGTATGTCAGCAGCAAAGCTCTACAAAGACAAAATAGTGAAGGATCTTCTAACAAGGTCCCTTGCATTCTTCCAATTATTGAAAATGGTAAGAAGGCCAGTTCAACTCACTACTATCTGCTGCCTGAAAGGCCTCCCTATTTGGACAAGTATGAGAAATTCTTCAGAGAAGCAGAAGAAAGTAGTTCTAATGCAGACGTTCAGTCCTGGTCTGGTGACTGCACAGCCACTTCAGCCCCAACAAAACTGGACTCAAAACCTAGAATGGACTTAATTGGTCATCTGAAACGGAAACACCTCTCTTATGTGGTTTCCCCGTAGTGTCTGGGAGAGAGTCTCAGCTCAATTGTTCAGGATGGAGATGAACTTTATCATGTTACAAAGTTCTTAAGGTTCTCAGATAATGAAGTAGGACTAGTTTGTCCTCCGAGAACTGGAAAATAGATGGTAAAGTCCTCTTATGCTGCATATCTCTGATATGTTTCTTAAGACTGTTTTTTTGTCTTGGTATGTATAGGTGAAAATTAGATTCTATAGAAACATATGGAGGGATAGTAGTCACAGTTGGCCAGTTATATGCTACCTAGGTGAATGTTTTTGGTAGTCGTGTTATTAAAAAAAAAAAAAATAAAACCTAGCTTTGCTTACAAGTCACTTATATAGCTGACAACATAGCAGATAATGCAGTACAGTTTTTGTATGTGGCATTTCCCAAATTTTTCTTTCATACAGTAATTCTGCTGAGAACGGACTCTGTCCTCTGACTAGGATATGCCAACCCGGTGAGAAGGTAACTGCAAGATCTGATGTCGTCTTCAAGACTTGGCAAGCATATTGGAAGTCTTTAGAAAGATGAATCTGTTTTACAACTTAATTTGACACTAATAGACTTTTAAATTGAGTCAGGTTTTGTAGATTCTTTCAGTTACTGTACACACTTGGCTCAGTTTTTCAGTTTTTCCTAGGAGAGACTGGGACCAGTTACTGCTGAACTGCTGCTGCTCTTTACCTTCTGGATCCTAGGGAAGGTATGAAAGTGTCCTGAAAGTGCAGAGGATACAAGCAGATTATAAGGTTGCAATTAAGTAGTCAGTAACAACTACACGCTCACCTAGCCTGAAATTCTGACTGTATTAATACAGAAACATAGCACAAGCTGGTCTTGTGTTCTGGTTTCTATTCAGTATTGTAGGAGAGGAGGAATGGTAGGAGGAAGAAAGATTATTCCATTTATGAACAGTGTCAGTCCCATCTCTCGCTGCTTCAGATGCTGCTTCTGGCTGTTTAATTTTCCTCATTGTGCCTCAGCGATCTACTAAAGTTCATTGAGGTGCCACGTTTGTGCATTAGCAGTTTCCTATGCTCGTTGTGATTACATTTATCCTCTTGCAGATAAGCACAAGAGAAAGGGTGCTCATTAATGGAGGTACAGAAGCTGAATGCGTTCCTCCTAGGAGAAATAACAAACTGTTTACAGTTTAAACTGCTGAATGAGATATTTGAGCTATTTTAAAGCTTACTTTTTATTTGTTTTAGTACAAACTAAATGAAGGTGAAATACATGCTATAGAAATGCACTGATATTTCTGCATTGTGTACAGTATTGAATAAAGAATTCACTTTGTATTTTGAATATTGTTATGTCTTGGGTTTAATAAAGTTATAAAATACTTATTTATGATACATTTTGGTTTTTGCTTTATTGAGTAGCGTATGCAATTGTGCATTTGAGTTCTGCATTTACTGGAAGGGTCAAAGTGGGTAATGCTAAAGGTGCAACAAATAGTGAATTCAGCTTGCATTTAATGAAAATTTGTGCAGAAGTGTTCAATAACTCACACTGCACACTATTAATTTTAATTTCTTCTTACTACCTTGTGCTATGTTGTCTATAGTTTTGTGCTGACAATAAAACATCCTGTAGGATTCAAGTTATTCAGCCCATCGTTATTAATAGCCTTTGTTATTTCTAGAGTCACCCATGGCACATTAGGCACCGTTGTACAGAAATGAAAGAGCAGTAGTGTTCCTGTCTTCAATTTATCACTTGTAAAAAAAGAACTAAATTGTACATTAAGGGTGACTGAAGAGGAGGGGAAATTCTGAGGGGGGAAAAAAGAAATCTTGAATCTCCTTAAGAGGAGAAAAATTGCAAATACTCACAAAGCAAGCATATTTACCTGTAGTATGTGAACCTTGGGTATGGTTTCTGAAGCTATGGAACATGACACAACTGTGATCTTTTAGCTGTGCGTGCAGGTAAATACTTGCCTTGAGCTGGCAGTCTCAGGTCCTCACATTTTCTGTGGATGGGCTTATTTCAGAATTGCACTTGATGGACAAAATATCAGCCGTAGTTTCTCAGGTAATGCCTAGTTACTCAGCTTTTATAGCTGGAAAGATTGCTAAGCTTCATTTATGTAAGTGCTTAAAAACCTACTTAAAAACTGCTGTAACAGTGGTAAGAGCCCACACAGATTGGCGTCCAAAAACATAAACAAGTTATCTAATCCTGTGCGAGGCTGTTGACTATAATATTCATGCTACTGAAAGCTCTGCTTCTCCACCAGGTAGATTTTTCTAAGGTGGAAAAAGTCAAATCGGTACTTGCATACTTCCCCTTAAATGGCTTTAAACCTGGGAGCCTGAAATAACAAACCTTCTCAGTTACATGGTGCTGCAGCAAAGAGATCGATGCTACTCAGCTGCAGCTCATTCCTTGTCAATTATGAGCCTTGGCACAAGCTCAGTAGCCATCATTTCAGTGGGACTCCATCTGAAACCAAGCTACTGCTCTGCAAATCTCTTCTAGCTTTTGCCTCTGGGTCCCACTCCCTTCCTGATAGTTGGAACCCCTCCTGTAGCCCAGGCTCCTGTGCTTGAACAGGCTGCTCTTTTCTCCTCACCTGGAATTCCCCAAGGCCAAGAGTCTCAGTTTTGCCCTTAATAGCATTTACTCTCAAATTAGTAGCAAAGCCACTCTTGGATCAGAAACAGAGGAAAGCTTCCCAATCCAGATGCCCCGCAGTGTTTCCTTGGCTTTCAGGGGATTGTTCTGGCTTAAAGCATCTGAGGAAAGCCCACATGGCTACTGTGCACGCAGAGAACCGAACCCCTCGACAGGGAGGCCAGTGTTGCATTCAGGTGAAGTGGGACAGCAAGCCTGAGTTGGCCACTCGCTGCCTGGTCTCGTTCTCTGTGACAGGACACACTTGCGCTCTGAAATCACCGCGCTTCACGCCAGCCTAATGCTATTGCTTGGTGTTTGCATGGGGTGAGCCAAAGAGACTTCTAAAGTGACTGACAGCTGACCACATCTTCAGTATAAAATGGGGTATTTGCTACAATTTCCCCAGCCCTGCACCTCAGCACTTTGTTTCACTTCTGTTTGCAGTGGAAGTTCCCTCGTCATTGGGCTAAAACCTTTTCTGCTAATGTAGCAACAAAATGGTTTTTCGCTTCCTCAAAATAAGACCTACTTCTGAGTGCAAGTTGTGGTCATATTTGTAGTGCAGAAAAGTTTAAAAACCTTATAAACGGGTGCTTTTTAATGGTCCTGCATAACCCCTCCTGAAACTTAAAAAAAAAAGTGCAAGGCTCTTAACCTACATTACAGTTGTGGTTTTTTTTAAGGAAAAAAACAAACCAAACCAACCAACCAAACAAACAAACAAAAAAAAACCAACAACAAACACAACCCCCAAAATCGCATACTTCTTTCCTGACAGCTTTGGCATTGTCTACTCAGTCCCAAGTATTAAAAAATAAATTACTCCATAGTGATGCAGGCAGAGGACTCACTCGTATATTCTTATACAGAGTCCTGTGCTTTGGGGGACAAAGTTTGCACAGACCAAAAGTTCTATTCCATTTTCCAAGTGTGTAATTAAGGCTATAGAGCTGTGAGGGAAGCTTTGCAAGTTCTAGCCAGAAAAGATTTCTCTGCTCATCCCCTGACACATGATAAGACTTGTCAGGACACAACATGCTTTGGCAACAGCCTGATCACAAGTTTGAATATTTAGGACTTGGGCTTACTTGGGCAAGGCCTGACAGCTTGCCTCTGAGGAGGAAGCCCCTTGCCGGAGAGATTTGACTGGAATAATCACATTTCAAAGCAGTCCTGACTTGATACACTGAGGTCTGAAGCGTCCAGGAATATGCGTTAAAGCAGGGAAGAAAGACGTGCAACTAAGGAAAGGCAACGCTTCCCACAGCCTCCTGATTCAACAAGTGAGCTACACACACACTGCTCACCCCCCAGAATCTTTCTTGCCTCAGCAGCATGGCTGCAACCACCCAGCCACACTAGCGAGGAGCAACGGGTCCAGGAGGCAACAGGACTAACACAGCAACAAACCAGGGGGCTGGATCCAGAGCAGCTCTGTGGCAAAGGCGGGTTGTGGCTGGCAGCAAAGTAGTGAGGGGTGGGGGGGTGACCCCTCCCCAAGGCTCAGAACTCTCAGTACGACAAGCAAAACCCACCCGAAGTAACCAGTGGCAGCAAGAAGCTCTTCTCACATCTGCCCTGTGAAGGGTCCATGCTGTACAGCGTCACACAGCTCCTCTGGTGTGCGGGAAACACCTCCGCCTTGGTGAGTTTAGACCAGCAAATCAACCCAGAGCGGCTGTCAAAACAGCAATTAAAGAATAGGATGTTTGCCTCAATATACCTTTTCCTGAAAGGAAGAGGTTGTGTTGATACCTGGTGACTTGAAAAACCCATTAGCCTAACTTCTCCACCATGCTAACTTGCTGCTACACAGATAACGTCAGGAAAGCAATAGGCAGTTGTAGTGGGAGGTCATTTAAAAACCTCTGGATTGTCAGTTTCTCTTGCATTATAAGAGATACATCAAAACAGACTATAAACCTGATTTGGAAGCTTGCTGATTGACAACATAATTAAATTCTGCAGTCATTTAAAAGTCCCAGTCGTTGTTGCTGTCATTATTGGTTTCCAGACTGCGATAGTCCCCGTTGCTGCTGCACGGAAACTGCAGAAGAGCTCTCGCTGCTCTTGCATTTCCTCCTGCTATTCCTTGGGTTTGTTTTTAAACTGCCGGAGTAAAGTGGCAGGTTTGATATGATAAAGGAAAGCATCCATCTCGTTCAGGACAAAGACACAATTTTGCAAGGGCAGTTATTACAGCAGGGAGTAGCTGCTGATGGTATTCAAACCGAGCCTTGGTAGGAATTTGGGGTTAAGATGATGACCAGATCAGTCACAGAATTCCCACCCTTCAAACTCATGATTACAGACTGCAGCCCTTATAAACCTTTTTTTATTAGAAGCTGTATGTTAAATACATACTGTCTAGATTACTGCCAAGAAGGAAATGAGTGATGGAGGTAACAAGATACATAATTTTGTCCACATGAAGGGTCTCCGCAATTAGGTAACCCATTGATTTTCATGTGTGCCTTGAGTGTTCCTGTGGTAACCTTTTTGATTTTTTTAGAACAGGCAAATATTTTCTTGTCTTGATAGCTTGCTTTCTGAAGCAGTTATATTAATTTAAAGTTGAAAACATACAGCAAATTTTCTGTTTCTCATAGCTCCTTGTCAGTGGAAATCTAGCACACAAAGTTTAATTATACTTATTAATATTTGTTAAATGGTGGTGCAGAGATTTCTGGCTGCTGAGTTTGTGATTAGCATTTGTAAGCTGCAAGAGGTGTTACCCCCACCCATCCTGCATTGTAATTCAGGCCTTGCATAATCCCCACCCAAATGCCTATTTTCATCCACACAGCTCATTATTTTTTCTGAATCATATATGGAAGCCACACCCGTGATTGCTCATAGACCGTTGCTATATTATTTATATATTGGTGTGCACCTTGATCCCAGTTGTGGTTAATTTTGGAAAAGGTGTTAGGTATTCCAGATTTCAAGTGGCATGCCACTGAAACATGGGAACCATTGCTACTATTAATTTCCTTACAAAGTGATTCAGAGGAAGAGATGCTTCTATGTTTACAACCTGCAGCTTCTTGCTGCAGATTAAAACCGTCACCCACGAATCATTAGCATGTGAAAGCTGCAAAGGAAGATGCAAAGTGCAAATATACTGCCATGAAACACCAGAGAAAAAAAACGTCTGCTGGACTGCCCCACCATTGCCACTGTGAATCTGACCATGGATGCTGACCACTGCACATTGAGCCATCGTGACAAAATACCGAGGCCCTCCACGTACAAAGCCTTTGGAGCAAACATGGGACCATCAGGCCTGACCCAGAAGAACAACCTCCTGCCCACCACAAACCCAGATGTCAAAGAGCCATGTCACCCAAAATACTTATTTATTTACTGGTGCTAATGTGTTTATTATGCTCAGAAGAAGCTGAAGGGCAGGGTCAGCACTACTGAGCGGCCTTCTGAAGGCGAGTGGAACGTACAACCACTTAGCACACATTTAGCAGTTTTTAGATGGAAAGCTCTCAGGGAAGTTCACACTGAGGACACTTCAGCTTGTGCCATGCCAAGTCCAGCTGCCACATGGCAAGGTGCAAGGGAGACACAAGCAACCAGCAAGTGGACCTTTGCAAGGTGACTCATTGCCTTGCAATCCCCATGCTGCCATTTACTGGCTGTCAAGCAAGGTCCAGAGGAAACCCAAGACTGCGACTGTATTAGGTTGCTCTTGGTGACTTCATGTGTCATCTATCATGTTGACAAGTTATTCAATAAAAGTTTTCCTGCATCCTGGTTGCACGCCCCTACATTTAGAGCTTAAGCAATTTGAATTGGGATCGTGCCCTTCTGATGCAGAATCTACATTGCTCCAGCGTGGTGAGAGGCACACGGCAGCCTCGACTCAGGGCGGACGTGAGATTGCAGCGCACACCCTGACACACTCTGTTACTCATGGAATTAAAATAGCCTGAACTGCTTTTGCTGGGGGCGGGAGAGCTGTCTTCTCTCAGAGTATCGCCTCATCGTGCTGAAAAAACCCAATGAACTGAGGCAAGCACTATATTAAAAGCCACGGGGCCAGACAGCCCTGCCCAAGACGCACACTTTTAGAAATGGATGGCAGCGAGGAGAGCGCTGGGGATCTCCTGCCTTACACAGCGGCTGAGAGACAACTGGCATCTGAAAGCCAAGGGCCAGCCTGAAGGAAGGATTAATATCCTAGTTCAGTTCCTAGCCTCAAATTATTCCTACAGTTTCCTAGTACAAACATCTATTTCTCTTCCTCACAACCAAAAGGAAGGGAAAGTATCCCTTTGCAAAACACAGTGGAAGAGCAACCAAATAAACACATCAGAAGCAGCAATGAGAGGAGTCAGCCCAGATAACAGCATCTTCTGCTGCCTGACAGCAATTCCCCACTCATCATCAGATTTCCTGCTAAAAACACAAATCAGAGTGCTGTGCCCATCAATGGCCAGACTCACCACCACTCAAGAAGCTTCCCTCCTACCTGCCAGTCACCACCTGGCCTGGCTGGTGACTTCAGGGTGAGAGGGATTTTTCCAACTTATATACAAAATAATACAGAAGAAAGTGGGAGTCTGGAACTCGAATGGCTTGTATGTGGAAGTAAACAATGCTTTCTTAGAACTCATTTTAACTTAGAAATATTTCAGTGCTCAAAAGTAGGCAGCATTTAGAGTGTAATGCATGCAATTTAAAAAGTGGTTTTGAAAGTACATAGAGATGAGTCTCCCAAAATAACTCCCAAAACTTAACAGCACAGAGAAACTAAACACCTAGTTTAAAGAAGGGCTGTAACTGCAAAAACCTCAATAGAAATATGTTTTTTACGAGTCCAGCAATTCAGGAATTCCTAAATTCTATAAGCAAAAACGCATTAACAGAACCTTTAAGCACTAAAGTGGTTCCAACTAAACTACAGAGTAGAAAGTATCCCTGTTGTGAGGCTTAGAGCCAGTAAATGACGCTGTTACTGCCCAGTGCCAAGCCCCACGCTCCCGGGGCACAGAGCAACAGCAGCAGCTTCTCTGCCAACAGCAAGCACCCGAAAGCCACCGCGCCGGGCCCAGAGCCCCAGTACCTGATCCAGGAGAGCCTGTAGGTCCCGAGAGCCGCAGCCCGGCCATCCGCCACCCAGCAGCACCAAGCAGAGGCAGGTCCAAAGTCAAACTGAAGCCCCTCATCAGCAGGTTGAGATCATTGGAAACCAGGGCTGGGCCTGAGCCTCTACTTAAGTGGAGCTGCTGGGCCACAGGTGGAGGGGGGGCTGGTCAGGGCCGTTACAGGCTCTCAGTGCCCACAGCTGCTGCTAAACCTTGCAAAAAAAAAAATGTTTATGAGCCGTTTGCAGGAATGATGGTCGCTGCTCAAGAACATTACCATTTTTAGGAACTGGCAGCAAATTTAGGGCAATACTTAGGGTATTCTGAAGTAGAAAGAAGTCCATCTCAAGCATGTAGTGCTGTAATGCACATGACTTTTAAAGCTCTTACCAAAAACCTGAAAATCTACTCTGGGAATTCCTGGTCAGAATATAGGAGGCTGATTGATTTTGGACATCTATTAGTAGGGGACTTCACCAATGCTTTAGAGATTAGCATTAGTAATTAGAATTATATCTCTTCATAAGTTTTGAACAGCAAACAAAAACAGAATTAAGGACAAGTCAATTTGCTATTAGACTGGAAGGATTAAGTCACAAAATTATACTTTAAGTTTACATTCTGCTGAAAAATAAACATTTTTAAATATCAGGGGCTATAGTCAGAGTCAAGCTACGCTGTTAATAGTGGAAGAAATCTCCTGTTCAACACACAGCAGGTGAAATTTTCAGCACAGAAGCACCTGCAGAAACACACCGATTTGCATTCAGGCAATTCCTTTGATTCAGAACAGCTGCTCTACAAGATTGCCAGAAGAGAGGCAATCCCAAAGGAAATTTGACACTAACCACCAATGAGAGAAGGATGGCTTTGGAGCTGTTACTGAACCGGGTGTGCACCTGAACTGCCAGCAAGTTCTGGCTGTGGCTCAGTTGTTGCCAATGTAAACTGTAAAAATAGTTATACCATGGATATTAAAAATGAGAAACATTTGCTCAGAAAGTTATTACGTCCCCAGTCCTGCTGGGAAAACTGCAGTGCCACCATGGCTACAGAAGTCTCTCCAGATGTACGTCTGCTCTTTGGAATACTAGTGCTCCCATGAGATCCTCAGACACCTTTACTTCTGCCTCCCTCTACCTTTATTGGCATGCCCTTGAATTAAATAGGTAACGGTATATGTGTATCTATAAGACTCAAAGGGCTGTAAACACTACATAGGGAGGAATTATTTCAGGCTATACAAAGGGTACAATTAGAAGCTGTTGAATGAAATTAAGCAAAAGAGCACCAACCCGCAATATAAAAGCTTGCCTCTCAATCAGTCACATCTAGCACTCGCAAGGGTGTTACAGACAGCACAAAGGCTCCAGAGCCACTGCAGAGACCGATGCGGCACAGAGACCGCAGTGCCCAGTGCCGAGCCACCCGGTGGAGTCCCCAGAGCGCCTGGACAGTGCAATTCCGTCACTTCAGAAACAGGATACCGGGTTTTTCAAGTCTGAACCTGCTTCTGGAGCCTGTCATCAGGTAGGTCAGCCCTGTTTCCCAAACCGTGACCAGAAGACGACAAACCAATAATGCTGCCTAGTCCCGTAACTAGTACTCTGCTAGTCAGAGTACCCAGCACTCAGGAGACCTGCACTCGGGCAGCTCTGCCGAGGGTCCGCCTGTGTGGAAAGGCAGACCTTCCTCAACAGGGAAGGCTCAGGCAGAGGAGGTCTGGGGGACTGGGAGGGCAAGGTTTGCCTTGGGATCCCAGCCCACCGAACACATCCTGATGGAAGGAGCTGGGCTGGCGGCTGGGGTGGCACCTGTCACAGCCACTCACCAACCTGCTCCAAGCCCCATCCCTTCCCTGGATGCCTCTCCAGAGATGACAGAGAAGGGGCTGAAGGTGGGATAAACTGTTCCAGCAGGGGAAGCCTCTCCCTTTTTTGCTGCGCTTCCCAGAAACCTTTTACCTTCCTGCCGTGCGATGCTGCTGCAAGACCTACAGAGACTCCATGGAGCAGCGCTGGGCAGCGTCAGCAGAGCGGCTGTCCCGAGGGGGCTGGGCAGGCACGTCTGCATGGGGCCTGCTCAGCTCTCATCTCACATACTTTGCTTTCTTCCCACACTGCATTTCATGCAGACATAGCATGTGTAAGACCACATTCTAAACTTGCTAAACTACTATTTAAAAATTTGGGAAAACAGTTATTCATTCACTCAGTGCTTTGTTGCTTATTTTTCAAACTTCAAACATTGTATCCCACAGCCTACTAAAACGTAGTCTCCATGGAATAGCAAGGCATCCTTTGTTTCCCGGAGATACAGCATCTGAACGTAAACAATGGTATGGATGCAGTGCTCATGGTTAGTTCTGTGGCTGGCATCTTCCAACTTCTCTGTTATGTGCTTATCTTTCCAACCAAGCCACATGTCATCCAAGCTGCTGGAAGACAGCTCTCTTTTATAATTTTGGAATTGTTGCTTCTATCTTGCAGCATAATGCATCTTTTTGTTGAAAAAACAAACAAAACAATCTGTTTAAGTAACCATTCTTTGCTCTGACAGTCACTGTGGGTTTCATGCCTTGTACTTAGGTTGTAACAAACAGCACGGCTAGCAAGCTGTCCTAGGCTTGTAATTACTGGAGGAAGCATATTCCCTGATGTACTTTTACAGCTGTAGGTAACTAGTGTACAGGCTAGTTTGCATCAACAGGTTGTTGTTGTGTTTGCCTACACCTGTTTGAAAAGTAATGCCTTTCTCTCTCTAGAAAAGGATCCTTTCCTCATGGCTCAGAGGGATGCATTCCCAGGTTGGGATTTGTGCCTGCTCACACAAAGTACAGGGCTGTGTACTTTGCGTTCCCTTTTTGGAAAGAAACCTGCCAAAGAACTGCAGCAAAGCCAGGCTGCTCACTTCTTTGCTTCCTCTGGTTCAGAGCTGCTTCTTCATTTATAAGCTCCTTCATGCTAAAGGAAACTATTTCTCAGCATTGCAAGTACTCGCTGCCGACACTAGCACCTATGGCATCTTGTGTATGTTCCTGTTGCTACATCATGGACTACTTCTCAATTCCATAAAAGAGCTCACTCTCAATTACGTATTCAACACAACCACCGGAATCGAGAGGAGAAACCCCACGTTATTCTTGGGAGAGGACAGGAGGCAAACAGCAGGTGCTGATCGACGACCTTCTCAGGAGGAAAACAAATCCACACCCAAATCCTCCAACATGACCTCCAAAGGTCGTGAAGAGCGGGTGCATTCTCCTCATTCAAAGCCAAGTTCTGTGGCAGCAAATATCCAACTACCATAGACTCCAATACTAAAGCTTGCCAATAATAAAAGGGCACAAAGTTTCACATGCACAAAAGCAGTCAAAAGCTTTGTGCACAAAATGCACTAAGCAGTCAAAAGCTTTATGCACGTAATGCACTAAGCATTCATGAAACACTGAGCAGAAAAGTACCTCATCTCATCTTTCAGCAGCAGATGAAGACGGTTTTAGAAGAGATATGCAACAGTTAGGGAACCTCTGTGTGAAATAGGTAAGGAGAGAGGAAGTAAACATTTCACAAATTGGAAGGCAATTATTTTTTTCTCAAAGCAGTAAATTGCTTCTCAACACTCCTCCTCTGAGGAAAATTAGCATAATCCTAGTTGATACACCTCCCCTAATTTAGAAACTGAGTTAATGACACCTTGGCAGAAACAGAGAATCTATACAAATTCAGATTTGCTGGACGTCTGCAACGTAAAAGGTTGAGAACAAGGTCAGTTTTATGAAGTAAACTGTGCTGCAAGTGGTATTACCACCTTTCATCAACTAAGTATTTGTGCCAAATACAATGAAAGAATCTACAAATTAACCAGATACAATGGGATCTAAGCTCATTTTACTAGGTGCTTTTCCTCTTAGTACTCTAACAGGAGTGGGAAAGCCCAAACATACACATTGAAATCTTCATTTCTGTAAACGAACTCCCTCAGCCTTAGAATAACAAATAAAAATGTACAATCAAATTTCTGGCCACCTTGTTAATGCTTTACATTAAAAGATTTCTAGAAACCTTAATGATACAAGCACGGAAGTATTTTCCTTCTAATGCTATAAAGCTGTACTACAGCCCAGGAATGCATAGCTTTTGCTGAATTCTGAATCATGCACGTTTACAAACCCAGATATTATTCCAGAGTCCAGGACAAAGAATCTTTCCATCATTTGGCTTACATTTGTATGGAAATACCAGTTAGACATGCAGATTCAATAAACAAACATGTCCAATCTTACATAGATTACAACTTTTTGCATATCTTGAGCATATTTCAAAGCTAGAGAAACATATGGAAGATTTCCTAAACAAATTAGAGGCAGAGCATACAGCTAAAGCAGTTCTTCCAGTAGATGCTAACAATGTAGAGACATTTCCTAATTCTGAATTTGCAAAGGTACCTACGTATTTCATTACCAAACTGTGGTAATTGAGAATCAACTGGTTTCCCATTACAACAAGCAAGCACAAAGGCACCTATGCAGTCATTTTCTCAAGTTCAACCTGCACACATATGCAGAACCAGGTCTCCAAATGCTGTGGTAACTTTCAGAGTCCAGTGAGGTGCCACCTTGTAAGCATGATTGCTGACAGCCAGGTAACAGCAGGGTTCTTTGGTAAAAGAAAGGTAGTAAAGATAAAAATTGATCCCGAATTCTTAATTCTCATGGGGATACAGCTCCACTGCTTCCTCCAGAGACCTGTCCAGTGACTCCTCTAAACTTACATACGCTCACTTAAGCCAGGTGTGTAGCAAGTTCCAATCTATAGGAAGCAGAAACCACCAGTGCTACTGGTGGTAAGCTACAAAGTACAAACTTCCTGCTTTGTGCTGGTTATTAGCTGCCTAAATAGCTCAATGGATCTGCAGTCATTTCATGTAAAAGACAAATTCCAACATGGACAACCTGCTAGTTGTAGAACTCCAGGGTGCTTGATAGGTAAGAATATTCCTAGTTTTAATTTCGCTCCATATTGCCTTAGAATAAGTACTAGTTATTTGCCTTATTTGTACACAGGAAACTAAGTGCTGTTTTAACAAATTCTAAGTTACAACTTAATCTGTTTCACAGAGCCATAAAATATCCTGAGCTGGAAGAGGCCCCAGAGGATCATCAAGTCCAACTCCTGACTCTGCACAGGACAACCTAAAAGTTCAACCATGTGTCTAAGAGTGTCGTCTCAACGCTTCTTGTGCGCCGAGAGGTTTGGGGCTGTAACTGCTCCGCCAGGGAGCTCGTTCCAGTGCTGGACCTTCTCATTCCAGCTCATACTTCAGAAAAACTGTGTGAGATCCTAAACAGAAGTTGTTTTGAATAGTACATTGCTAGTCATAGTGGTAAAAACATTTTACAGGCCCGAGTTGGCTGAAAACACACAAAGAGACCACAGACAAGGAGGGCTGCTTAATTTTTATTTACTCAGCAAACATTTGACCACGTGATTTTTAAATGCCATCCAAGAGCTAACTGAGATTATTCCAGTTGCTAATTCACTCACAATTAAATGGTTATTTACAACAGTGCATCTTACAGTTATTCTACAAAGGATGAGACTCTCCATCTGAAATTGTGCTACTCCCTGTCCCACACGAGGATTTCACTCTTTCAGTATCAGGGGGGCCTTCACCTGTTCGGCCACTTCCTTCCCCATCAGCGTCTCAACAATGGCCAACCCAAACTCAAAGCTGGTACCAGGGCCACGGCTGGTGAGGATGTTCCCGTCTTTCTCCACACGGCTCTCGGAGTAGCTGTAGTGTGCTTGGGGGGACACAGAACAGGAACAGGGTCAGTCGGCAGCACAGTGCCCAGCACTCACAGGCTACAGCAGCTGAGGAGCGTCTCCCTGCCAACAGCCGTGCTCTGCAGCGCAGCACTGCCCCCCCAAACCTAGCAGCTGATCGCTGCCCACAGTTCTCAGCAGGGAAGAAGGTCCACAAGGAACTCCAGCAGCTTGTTCCCATGGTATGGGAATGCAGCTCTGATTCTACAAGCTCATCAAGAAGTGCTCGCTGTGTGTCAATTCCTGTGAGATTACTTTTGGAAGTCTGCTTTTGTGTAGCTGTTCACAACTTTTTTTTTTCCACACAGAAGAAACTGAAGGAACCCTGCCATCTCCTGCTCACCTTCAGACTCCTTAAAGCTCACAGAATGACTTCTTAATAGTGCTTCACCACCACTTCCTTCAGGTATGAGAAAGAAGTGTGGATTCATCAGCTGCTCATAGCACTCATGAGACAGCAGCAAAGTGGGACTACTGAGGCAAAGAACCAAAAGGCCAAGAGATGGCTAAGCCCCAAGAGAATAAAGGAATAAGCACACTCCTGGTATGGCAGCAGCAGCATATTTTCCCCAATGATGAGAATGTTAATACAGGCCTGTCTTTTCAGGTTAAACAGACTTAGAAGTACTTAGTCTTAGCATATTCAGTTGAATTTCGATTATGTTCAGGAAAGCATTAAGGGAATTCAAAGATACAAAGTAAGATACAAAAGTTATTGCCCTTTCTTTAAATCAAGGGTTCAGCTCAAAAAATTCTGAGAAGGCTTTATAGAGAAACTTATAAAAGCCGTTACATACCTCCATTCATCATTTTATCTTTGGCCAAAGGATGTGTTGTGACTTTGCTTCCGAACCCAATCCCATGTGCCAGAAGGGCAGTAGGACCTGTGAGGACACAAAGGTGCACCAGTGGGTAACAGTTTTCTGCTACAAACACTTTCAAGAACACGTTTGGGCACTAGGCCCTCAAGGGGCCAAGGCTCACTGTGCACAGACTTCTTTTTGTAAAACTGATGCCAGACCTATCTCTGCAGCAAAAAGCCTCAAAAGAACACACCTGTATAATCTTTCCTGTTCTATTACACAAAATGCCCTACACAGAAAAAGATGAAGAGCAGAGAAAGTTAGAAGAACACCCAGTCCAAAACAGCTGTTCTACCAGTGACAGTGCTGCCTTTGAAGGAGTCAAGAACAACGGTCATTTTACTTTGACATAATACATCTCATTTAAAACTGCTTGAAACTAAGTAAGAAAAAGTCTATATTTCATTCTGAACGTTAACTAGATGCAATTACTTCACAACCTTGTTGAAGGCTTGATTTCAGAGATTTAATGGGTATAATTTCATTTGAGTAAGCCTTTACATGCCGGAATTGTGTGCCAAGCAGTATTTTGGACAGGTCATGGGCTAACCATTAAGTTTTTGGTTTTAACAGTCCTTCTCTTTTCATACTTCCCTCTTGGTCTGAATTGAAAAAGGACTTTGTGTCAAGAAGTCTTTTCTGACAGAAAATCCTTACGGGAATTCCAAAAGAAACTGAACATTTGATTCATTTCAGATGTAGCCCAGGAAACAACTTTCTTTGCATACAGTTGGAGTCAGCTACTAAGAAGCGTTGCACCTAAATCAAGGAATCACCCCCATTACAAAGGCCTTTTTTGGGTAACCATGAATTTGCGATCGTTGTGCAAGAGATACACAGAGAAGCAGAAGACCGTCCCTGCCCTGTCCAACTCTGTATGCATATTGCCCAACTGAAGAACAACCGCAAAAACCCCCATCAATGTACCAGAAAACAAAAGTGAAAATACACTCAACAGACACTGTTAGACTGTCTTTTACATGCCCATTGCCATCTCCTCATCCTCAGGTATGGGCACCCAGGCCAGTCTCTCAGTTCAGGTGGCAGTAACAGCAATTGTTTTTTTTAACATAACAATCTTACAAAGGAATGAACTGGATACCTAGCTGTGCAGAATATGAAAGCCGACAAGTCTCTCCTCAGAGTAACTCCATCTTTTCCTACCACTCAGATGAGGAAGGGTGAGCCTGTAATTCTATATTTACAGCCTTCCTTCTGAAGCTAAAGGGCAGGAGAGGAGATATGAGATAAATATATAGCAATGATGTTCTGCCAGCACTGTGTCCTTGCAGAAAGACCACCAGAATAAGCAAGTATTTTGTAAAAAATCCTAGCAAATTACCTTTCACTTTCTATTTTAAAGAGAGTAACACGAGTGATTGAAAAGAACTGAGTACCAAGCAGAACTTGCAGGCTAAGTGTTCACAATATTTTAGAGATTCCTCTGCTATTAAATGTACAAAAAATTTAAATGCTGGGCCGTGCACATAAAACACAATTCCCTGCTACTAATTAGAGGAGTATAGATTTCTACGACAGGAAACTACGCCACCTCAAAATATCCAAATGCTTTACAAAGCAAGATGCCTTGTTAACCCACCTGCACATATAGCAGCAATCAGGCCTTTTCTGCTTTCCTGGTCCTTCAAAATATCTTTCACAGCAGGAGACTGTATGAAGAAACCATAACACAAGTCATTGTCTGGGGTTGAGTATCTGAAGCGCTGTTGAAATACTTCCCACGGCAAATTAATAAACGAGTTTTACACAGACAACCAGCTGACAACTCTCCACCCTGCCTCAGGACAGAGGGCAATGAAAACACTAAGAAGGAGGAAAAACTGAAACCACTAAGTACTTGACCCACAAGGAAAGCGGAAAGAACCAGAAGGAAGTGCTTGGCCCACATAAAAGCTGGTTAATCCATAGGGTAGAAAGTTGTTCAAAAACTTCACAAGATAAATGGGAAAGAGTGTTCACGAGATACCTCCAGACAATCTCTATCATTCTTACAAAGGTTTATACACGATATTTGTCTCATATTCCAGAGCTTACAAACTGTGATACCATCTAAATCCTATCTGACAAATTGCCTTGTTTGTCCGCCTGCCTTCCTCAAGGTATTTATACCATCCCTACAACAGTTTTGCAGGAGAAACAGAATTCTTAAGCAATGGAACAGAATCCTGGGGGTTCAGCCGGTTTTGTATTTCATGGAACTAAATCTTAATTTGCCACTATTTCATCTTCATATGATTATGTACAGAGATTTCTCCACAATGCCCTTCCATTTTTTTGATTCTGCTTAACTAGGTACTCAAGTTCAAGAATTTACCAGTTGTCCCAGCTACACATTCACAAGAAGGCTTAAGACAGTTAACAATTAGTTTACCGATCCATTCAGAAGAGAATTTTCAGATGCTGAACTGAATCTGCAGGATTACTAAGCAAGTGTAGGCTACCCATGTGCGTTTAAGATACTGGAACTTTACCTCTGACAAGTTCTGAGCTCCTAGGTTACCCCCAGGCAGGACCACGACATCGTATGGCCCCTAAACAAACAAAAGAGAAAACTGTTGTGTTGAGCAGAGGCTGGTACATTCATCACACTCTGTTAAGGCCAATACAGCTGAGTTGGGCGAGAAGCAGAGGGATCTACCTCTTCTTCCACTGAACACCACCTTGTGATCACAGAACTAGTTCCAATTATGGAACAAAATACTGTTTCCTATTCTAGGAAGAGCCTAAAGTCTGTCACAGAGCTAACTTTTAAGCCCAATGCACTTAGGAGCTTCAGCAAGCAAATGGCAGCTCTTGCATTGTAAGGACAAGTGGGTTTGCTTCAGTCTTACTGTACAGGCTTAGCTTCCCATCAGAATTGTTGGTTATTCCAAATATTCCAGTATTTTCTTGGGCCAACTAACATGCAAAATAAAGCTCTAAAGTCAATGCTTTGCAACAACAAATACCCATGCAGAATTAAGACATCTATCTGATCCTAGCACATGATGAAGCAGGACAGCACTGAAGGGGAGCACTGTGCGATGTGCAGTTCTGTGACTGACTACTGCACAGAGAGAACATGCAACATCTGCCTAAAAGTAATGCAGAAGCTTTCCAAATTCACCTCTAAAACTGTGAGAAAAGCTAACCAACCTCTTTCCTGGCATCTTCAAGACTGGCATCAGGACAAATGAAGACATCTCGACTGCACTGCACTGGTTCTTTTCCTGTTAGGCCTGCAACAGTCACCTTGATCTAACAGAAGAATACACATACCATTACAATTCAAGAATTTAGGGCATTTTTCTTAAGAACTAACATTTAGAACTAACACTTAAGTAGTAAAGAGTATGAGTAAAGCACCAATGAAAGCTGTCAAGAACAGGGTAACACTTAAGCTTCCCCAAACGATGATTAAGTCCAAATGCTCAAGGTAAGCAGCAATACTCACATAGAGATTAACAAATACCTCAAGTAGTTCAACTTTTCAAACAGGACATTTAGAGAATATTGGATCTAACAGGTTTTAAACAAAACAAAACAAAACAAAACAATATAACCCAGAAGAGCAAGACTAAGTAGATAAGGTAATGAATTAAAGCCTCTTTGCACACAGATCATGCTCACAAAACAAGCAGAGAACCTTGTGCTTCACAGGGCAGACGTCTTCCCACAAAATGGGGAGTACATTAATGGAACGAGAAAGCTGGTGGGAAATGGTAATTTGTACTTTAGTTGTTTCTACAGATGTGAAGTTGGTGTATTTACTTAAAATCTTATTTTCATACCAAATCAAATGATACAACTGTGTACCACTATAGCTGCAAAAGTAACAAGCAGCACGAGGAATCACACCATACAGAATTGCAGTTAAGAGCAGTATTTTAAAAGTAGCTCAAGAAAAGTTATTCAATGTCACAAGCTGTCATGCACCAGGCTGTTCAGACCCCTACCAAAAAAAGCACTTCCTGCTACTCCACAAGGAAGTATCCATATTTTCCAACAGGGTAAGATGTACTTGAAACATCCACTCGAGTCTACATTAGGCTCAGTATTCTAAAATTCTATCTTTTGCACAAATGTCTTTCATTTGGGGCATGAAACAAGTATTTACTAGCCAGTAAGAAGGCACAGGTAATGTTATATCTCATTCAACAGATTACACATTGGACTCCTAGCAACGAACATCAACTTGAGACAAAGATTTTTGCTTGACCAATTACTCAAAAAAGGATTTTTTCATCATCTGCATACTCACCCCAGCTCTTCTCATAACATCAGTGGGGATTACAGTTTCCATCTCCTCTGCCCCTTTCGCTAGAATCACCAACGCTCTTTTCGAGGCCATATCTCAAGGGATTTCTATTAGGTATGATGGTTGTGAAGGGAGGCTGAGGGGGTAAAAAGCAACAATGTGGTTAGAAGGTAGATCTCCCTGTATGAATCCTTCCTAAAGCTGAAGTTCGCTAGCAAGTAACATGCATTTTTGTGTTATCTTTCATTTAAGCCACCTCAAAATGGTTCACTAGCTTTAATTTTCATAGCAATCCCATTTAAATGAAGAGCTTTTTACAACGAATGCCTTACATCATTCAGCTTTTAAGACTTTTGTGCAGCGGGAGGCACACACATCAGCACCAGAATGGGAAGCAGCTTGACCTAATCAAGACCTCACAGGGCCTGTCTCTGACAGAGAGGGGTTCAAGGTGGGCGGCAGAGCCATTTTCAGTTTGTGCACCCTCATTCATACCCAGATACCGACTCCTACCCAGGTCAGCATTTATAAAAAGGGCTTGCCTGAGCTTTGACCTCATGCCTGGTATTTAGTTTCCACATAGCACACTTCACGAAGGGTTTCCTGTGACTTACAGTGACTCGAGCAGTGCCCCTGCAAAACCTAAGCAATAGATTTTTCTGGGTATTCCACAATTTGGTGGGGGAGAAACGTGTGTGTACATGTGTGATGGGGGAGCAAACCACAGAATTTAGCAAATGGAACAAATGAGACTTAAGACCTTTTTCTTAACTCCCAAATTCAAGCCAAGATGAATAGCCAAATTTCCATTTAAAGGTTAAAGTAACTTTAACTACATCATATAAAATACATACTAACTAATACTGGTGAGACAGAAGTCTGAATGCATCTGTGGTGTGAGAAGGCATTTCACAGGTCATCCACTCTATAAGACAGGGACTTTTTCATATGTAGGGGCTTTCCATCCAGAAACGTAGGCAGCACCTGAGTGCTCTTTATAAAGTAAGATCCACCTTTAGTTGCCTACCTAAAAGAAAACCATCCCCTCATTTTGCTTCAACTTCATCTATTTTCAGGTTTGCTCCCAACTGATAGCTTCATTTAGAAAGATGCTATTTCAGGAATGTAGTAATACACAGTAGAAAATATTGCTGCAGGCAGAACCAGCCCAAGCGAAGTAATTCAGTGTGTCAAATACTACTTTTAGGGCAGCTTTATGTCCTGTCAATGCAAGGTCAACCGGACAAATACATTCTAATCACAGGTATTAGCAATAACTTCAGGACAACATGGAGCTTCTTGATAACCTGTCTTGGAGAGATGTTGTTTCTACAATATCTTATGAATGTGACTAAGTAGCAACAGGCTACCTGAAGAGCCACAATGCATAAAATCTGCATTTGCCTTACTGTAGAAAAATACTCTAAATCATAGATCGTATCCCTCTTTTTCATTTAGTGCTTTAGATGCAAACTGAAAGATTTCCTCTTTCCCCAACCTAGTGAAATGCAGCCTCTCCCTACTGTCCTTAGACATTTATCCTAAGGCGATGTCAGCTCCTCGAGCATTAGCACTGTTCTTTATGCAGGTGCATCTGTAAACAGCTGTCACGCTGTAAACGCTGCCAGGCTGCCAGGGCACGACTCTTCCGAGGGGGCAGGCCCAAGTCCCGCAGCCACACCAGCCCCGCACC
>VZRU01001079.1:2924-27779 GCA_013398155.1 Pedionomus torquatus
CCCAGTCTGTACTGATAGTGAGGATTGTTCTGGCCCAGGTGCAAAACCCTGCACTTGCTCTTGTTGAACCTCGTAAGGTTCATCTGGGTCCACCTCTCCAGCCTATCCATGTCCTTATGGATGATGTCCCTTCCCTCCGGGGTATCAACAACACCACACAGCTTGGTGTCATCTGCAAACATGCTAATAGTGCATTCAATCCCTCTGTCTGTATCACTGATAAAAATGTTAAACAGTATTGGTTCCAGCACGGACCCTTGTGGGACACCACTTATGACTGCTCTCCAGCTGGACTTCACACCATTGACCATCACCTTCTGTCAATTTCTTTTGCTCTCTTTCTTTTGCACATCGCTTGCTTAACACTTCACACTTGTTTTTCTCATAGTAAAGTCAAATTGCAATAATTCTGTGATGATTGAATTCATTGAGGTTAGCCACATTTTCCTTTGTTTTCAATGAATAAAACCCCAGACTATCAACTATACTCCTGCAATTAACTCCTGATTACAGGTAATCTTCCATTTCGGATATTTGCATTTCATGCCCACATTCTACCATGCCAGTTATCAAGCTTACCCAAGCTTACACATAAGAAATATTCGGCATCTTGAACCTTCCAAGGCTTGAGCCTTCTGTTAAGTCCACTTCCACTGCAGATGGAAGCTCCCCTGCTTTACAGGCTCTGTATCTGCATCATCCTGGTTCAGACTCCTTTGAGTAAGGGGATAGTCTTGAAAGACTAAATAGACAAACACATAAACTAATGACGCCAGGTTAGGGGTTGCACCTCACCTGTTGATTTAAGACTATACATATATCTGTAATGATGAGATATGAATGCAACAAAATAAAAAAGTTAAAACTCACTATGTGGTCTCCACTGCTCACTTTTGGGTTGTCTCAGACATAGATCAGACATGCTGAAGTCCAAGTGCAGAGAAGGAACTGCTCATAACCACACTGGGGAAATAAATAAAAAAAAGGTGTGGATGTGTGTGTGTTGGGGGGTGGGGAGGGAGGGGGAAAGGGCGAGGAGGGAAGCGGGGAAAGGGGACTTGATGTCAAGTGTATATAGAGCAGAAGCATGAAAACTAAATACTGCCACCTCGTGACCTGACGGGGAAACCATCAGGATGGGGGCATTGTGAAGTCTCCCCCAAGGGACAGACAGCATCTTTCCCCATCCTGTTTGTGGGGTCATCACCAGTTTCCAGTGCCCTGGGCTTTCAACATCCACAAGAAGTGGGCTTTCCCCCTGCACCACAGCTGGTTGTGAAGGCACCTCCCAGTCTGCACTCAGGTCCGAGGTGATCAATACATCCATCACACCTTCCAGGAGATCTCAGCAGTGGCTTTAGCAGGAGTCCAGGAGGGAGTGTTTTGCCTTCCATATAACGCTGTCTAGTGTGCTTTTTTTGCATTTCTGTTGCAGCCTTACCCTTCCCATCACAGAGCAGGCAGCTTCTTGCACTTAAAAGCACTGGGAAGCAGTCTGTTGGACACAGGCAAGGCTGGCACACAGGCACTTTTGTCTGGGTGTGGGTTTGTGCCCTCTGACTTTTGGGAATAAGGATAGGAAGATGTAAACAGTGATGGAAGACAACCTTTTTGTTAATACAACATATGACTTAATTAAATCGAGTTATTTTGGTATCTCCCACCTATGGGTGAAATGGTAGGAAAAAGGATACAGTTTGCACCTGGAAAATACGTGACTGAACCAAAACTTTGGCCTAGTGTTTGAATACAGCCATTAATTGTAGTGTGCATGTCACTTATCTTTTCCCATGCCAGATTAAACCCATTAGTAGCCCAAATGGGTCCCTGTCAGAAGGTTAGTGGTAGGAAGGACAAGTCTGCAGTTCAGTACACACCATTCTGTAAAGACTTTGGGGATTATGTTTGTTTAGTGGCAAGTCAATAGTGATGTCTTACGTCCTAGTGCTGGTCCTACTGGTTTCCTATATTACCAAAGCTATACTTTGCATACCCCCAAATACTTTACCTTCCCTATGATGAGTAAATTCAGACAAATGGGTTTGTATATTCCCTTCCTATAACTTGCAGTCCTTTTTCTAAATTATGGAAATAAATAAAAAATTGTTACAAAATTATCTATGGCTTCTATGGTACAGAAGCTGTTAAGCACAAGCATCAAATCTAGTGTATATTTTTCTCTTTTCTAACTTGGAAATTAAGAAGAGATTTCCAAATTGACTTTTGATGTCACAATAGATTTTTCTTTCAGATACTTCATGCACCAATTAGTTAAAAAAATAATCAAACTACAAAAAAAAAAAAAAAAAAAAAAAAGAAGAAAATTATCTGAAATCATGCAGAATTCCATAAAATGGTTGAAAAATAAACTCTTCAAGCTGTCAGTTAATGGAGGTGAGGAAGAAGGTGACAAATCAGTCACTTGCCCTCTGCAAATATGGATATTTGAAAATGGAAAACCTCCCTCCCAAAAACCAAAGGCTTTGCTGCACCAAATATTTAATCCACACAGACATTTACATATATAATATCTACAAACATAATCCCTATGTCTACAATTAATGAAAACAACGTGCTTTAGCATAAACGTTATATAAAAGGGATTGTTCTGCAGAAGTTGACCTTCTGGTGAAAACACTGTTTGAGCTGTGTTCTGCAACCCATATTAAATAATTTGAAAGTGAATCAGTCTTTGTCCACCACAGAAGCACAGCACATAACTTTCAACTCGTAACTATGCTATGACTGGTGAGTGGTATGAGAAAGTAATCTGAGAGATACAATGCCCATCAATGATGATGAAGGTTAGTGGAAGCTCTGCACCTGCTGTGGTGCTGTGTGAAGCAGAAAACCTGCGGACAAAGAGATGCATTGTCCTAAGCTACCAGTTGATTTTCATGAAGAAAATCAACAACTGAAAATTACTGCAGCTGGACCACAGTAATGTCAGCACCAAACTCAACTATTAGCCTATAACAAGGGTCCTTGATAACTTTGAGATGTCTAATATTATACTTCTGAAGTTTCCCCTTGATGTGACAGAGAAATATATAAACTAAAAATTCTCCCAAGTTCTTAAAAGACTCTATCTCTTCTTTTAATTAATTCCCTTGATCCTTTTGAAATAATTTATGCCTTTTATTGCCCTATTTTTTGAATGCTCATCTGATTCATTTGAAAACCCTGGAGGACAGAACATCAGCCATAGCCCTCCTAAAGATAGTACAAAATAGTGCATAGGTCATCAGAAATTGCTAGCCATCTATCTAAAACAATTCTTGAGAGAAGTGTTAATGGGTCCCAGGATAGAAGTTATTCAGATAGATAAATTCCATTTCTTTGTACTTTGCTTGTATTAATTTTATAGCTCAAGCCAACATCTCTTAGAGGAAATTCCCTTTTCTCATTAAGTCTGTATTTCACACAAATTAAACAGCAGTGAAGTAATATGAAATGGGAATTTTGTAAAAAAGGTCTTTTCTTAAAAAGAAAAAAAAAAAAAGGAACCTGATTTTCTAAGTTTCTAAGTACTTTAGTACTTTAGCAGAATAAGTACTTCTTTACTTCTTTCAAAACTTATTTTGTCAAGCGTATTTCAAGGCAGAATTCTGTTCTTTGGAATGGTCATTTTCCAAAGTCAGCACCAAGTAATGATAACACCAATAAAATATAGTTGGAAAAAAATACTGTAATTCAAATCTCTCTTCAAATATTGAAGAATCATATAAAAGGTTGTTATGGTTTTTGCTGTATGATTTACACCCATATAAAACCATGAATTGAAAGACCACTTAAGAGGAGATTCCTTGCGTATTTCCTAAGTCAACTCTGAAAACACATGAAATAATGTGTGTGGACCAACAAAAGAATGACAGAATTAAAAAGGCCCTTGGCAAAACCAGTCTTTAAGTCTTTTATTCCTGGCACATACAGACATGTTGGTGGATTGACTATATCTTCTTTGAGGGGGTAAAAAAAAGAAAAAAGAGACCTGATTCTTGACAGATTTTTAAATACTAGTTTATCAAATAATTCTGCAGTACAACAGACATAACATTTGTTTCTTCTATCTAATCAGTAAAATCTAAGAAAACTTGATCATAGGAACAAAAATACTTTTATTTCTATGGCACAGAAATGCTGTTTCGGTAGTTTGGGGTTTGCATTTTTAAAATTTAGTATTTCTGATTTTACAGATGATGAATCTGAAGGTTTATCTTGGTAGTTGGATTTAAGTTATCACTACTAAACATTTAATTTATGAGGTGCTTTTACTTCTGTAGTCTCTGAACAACCCCTTCCCATTTTTTCTTCCATGGCAGTTTACAGTCAGTTATATCAGACTAGTGACATGCAGTGACAAGCTGTGAATTGTCTGGGGGAGTTCTGCTATCAGTGGCAACAAACAGATCAGCACAAGGCAGAGAGCTTTTATCTGAACACCACTCTGGGAGTTGGGATGGTGCTCCCTCATGGACCTGCCAGGAACAAGGCTTTCAGAGAATGGCCTTTTGTTCTGAATGTTCATTTTGCCTGTATGTGTGCAAAGCCCATTTGCTCAGGGAAGGAATAAGTGTAAGACTTAAGAGTCTGATCTGCAAATCTTACCCTGGCTGTGCCATTAAATCTACAGAGTACATTACATAAATGATTTTGTCACTCTCTCTCCAAATAGCCTCCTTTCCAAATAGCTTTACTGGTGCCTTCCAGCTATGCCTTTGAAGAAATATTGCAATGTTACAGAGGCCTCAGTTGGCAAGGTAATTATGTTCCACTGGCATTTTAAAGCTTATGTACGTACTTGCAGAATCAGACTGTTATGGCCTTTCCTGCATTCCAGTGTGCAAAGTTATAATGTAATTAGTTATTTGCATTCTACAAAATGCTAAAGTAATTATTATGTGCATTTTGATAATGCTCAAATGCTCTAATTGGGGGTTAATACCCACTGGTATGAAGGATTACACAGAAATTTTTAATACAGGACAGCCTTTTCCCAGAGTTACCTTGTAGATTATCATTGTTATCATTGTAGATAGGTAACACGAGTAGAATGAAGATGATTTAGGTCACCTCTGCAGTATCTCTGTGCTTTTCAGCATTTGCCCCCTTTCTATGTTGAACCTTCCATTTAGACTTTCAGGTATGCCAAAGGGGAGTCTGTCTTTTGATTTGCTTCAAATGTCGAGCTCTTTTAATGCATCTCTGTTAATTTTTACCCTTTTCTTTTAACACTTCTTGCTTCATGTAGATTTCTTTCTACTCCTCCCTTTTGGCTAATGACTATACCAATGATTTGCATATCTGTTTTCCTCTTATTACACCAAGATGCAAAAAATTTTCTTCCACTTGATTCTCTCCTTTTCTTTCAATTCCTGTGCACCAGGCAGGCAGACTACGCACAGAGTTTTAAAGCTGTGAACAGACTTTCAGGGTCTCTGGTTTGGTGAAGTGATATGTCCACTAGACCTTTTAAACAGAGTTTAACAATTTCTCTAATATTGAGTTCTATATTTCCTTTTTTTTTTTTTTTTACTTGCATGAGTTTTGTTTACAGGTTAGTTCTTCAAGTCCAGTGATTAAAGGAGAATCTGAACTTCTGCTTTTTTGAAGTCTTGCAGTTCAAAGATGAAAACAAAAATCAGCCAATGCTTAGTGGAATACATTTAAAATAAATATCTTGAGTTGTTCTCCACTGTTATATGCCTTTCAATGGCTGGGTTAGTAATGCTGAAATCTGCGGGCTACATGATCTCTTCATATTTATTTAGAAATATATGTATTTAAAAGGAGAACATTTAGACAGAGACTAGAACAAAACATGGGAAATACTACAGTGGAAGCATTTCTGCCACAGACACCAAAAATGTAAGCGAACTTCCCTCCTTCTTCCCAGGAGAGGAAAGCCTGATAACTACAGGTAGAACTTCCCATTCCCTCATGAAAGCAGTCTTTAATTTTGTGGGCCAAGATATCTCATGAAGACTTCCTTGGTCAACAGCCATTCTTACCCATCTTCTCCTGAAGAGAGTGTACCTGATGAATGGTTTATAAACTGTATCCCTGTTCTTTTATTTCACAGAACTTTCTAATTATGCTGATTCTTAGCAGTGTTTTTTCAAGCACTGTATAAGTGAACTTGTTTGTAGCACAATCTAGATCTCCTTTCCCCATCTTTCTTTTTGGAACCTGGTCCTTGAACTTACATCTTGCCTGACAGGCTGGGGTGCCTGCAGCAGCTGTACCACCAGTCATCCAGAATCACCAGCTAATCTCAGGCATATTGTGCTAATGATTGGCTTCATTATTTTTCTGCCAAGGATGAGTGGCACTTTCTCAATCAAACTGATTGTGAATGAAATGGAGGTTTGAGAAACAGCGGTGTCTCAGCTGGAACACCCAGCATTCCAACCAGCAGAAGCTGATAAAGGGCAAAAAAGCAAGCAGTTATCATGCATACATTCCCACCCCAAAGCCCACAGTTCAGTTTTCTGGTTTTAAAAGGAGAGTTCAATTAAGGTATTATCTACCTCCAGCCCAAACTGGATTGACAGAAATGGATTTGCTTTGAAAGGCAGCATGAATTGGAGGCAGCACTAGTTACTGGTCACCCATCTCTGAGTTGCAAGGTATGTATTCATGAATAGTAGGGGACCTTCCCTACATCTAATCATTCTCACTTATGTCTTTCTCTGTGCAACTGTAGTAGGAGGCTCTTTGTTACTTGTTTACAATAGAGAGAATGGCTTTTGCAATCACAAGGCTGGTTGGATGTATTTTTCCACCTACATGAAATAACGGCTCAAAAAGAAAGTCTGTTGGTTGTGTTACAGCTAACTGTGAGAACTTTTCAGTACTTACTGAATGATTTAGTAATAGCAGAGCCATCAAGTCAATCAGCTTGAACTCTACCTTGATTTTCAGCCATAAGTTGTTACAGCACAAAAGTACAGAAGCTATGGGTGAGCATTCCTGTTTTCAGTAATGTCTTTTCCTCTGAAGCTTCTCATACATCACAGATCAGACTCTCCCCATTCACAGCTGAGAAGCAGTGGAGACAAGGCAGTTACATGGTGCTGCAAGGACACACAGCTGACATGTAGAGTAATTCACCGCTTTTTCTAGCTCTGTTGATGTGGAACAGCTAGATTTATTAGCTCATATGTCACCCTGAGATGAGATACCAGGGGACTGACTCAACAGTATGAGCTAGTATGGCTGGCCTTGCTGACATTTCTCATTCCATACCTCTGATCTTTTCTGGTACTGACTGATGAAGACTGACCAGCAGAATCAAGACAACAGTTTTTGTCAGTCCTGAATTAATGGCTCCTTTTAAAGAAGTGGTTCCTGTAGTAACAGCTGTGAGAGGCAAGCAGAGTTGGTCTAACAGCTTCTCCCATGAGAGTCTCAAGGGAAAGATGTAGACATTTAGTATCTGTTTCCAAGCAGAATATTAAATAAAATGAGTCAGCAGGAAAAGGCTCAGGACCACACTGGTTTACAGAAGAAGACGATCCTCATTATTTTATTGAAAGGAGACAAAAAATTCATGGCAGGCTGTGGGTAACAACAGAACACCTCTTTTAATCCAAAAGAAACCTTTGATGTTTCTAATAGCCACACTGACTAGCCACACTGATCCAAACAGATGTGCCTATGAGGCCCTTGGGACAATTCTGTGATGCCCAGTATAACCTTCAATAAAGCCTCTCTATTAAAGAACGATATTTGAAAACAAGCATTTATTAGACAAGTTGCAAGAAAGTGTCTTGTTTGTAAATGCATGGAAATAAACCCACAATTAATGTAGAGGCAGAAAGTTTGGTGATAAAACTGCTGCTATTCCTCTCTATGACATGACCATCACTATACTTGATCATATAAACACACCAAGTGTATCAGCAGCTGAATTCCTATTAATTTCCATGGCTTCTTTGAAGAATGAAGAGGGATTGTCCCATTTGTCTGTCTAAATCAAACACATATTAATAAAAGTCACAGAACTCCTAAAGTAGTAATGAGTAATTAGAAGTGTTTATTCTCATGTTACTTGCCTGATGTCTACATTTCTGTGATTATGATGGTGAAATACATCAATCAAACTTTCTCCCTTCTTCACAGTAGTTCTTCACGAGTTCAGGAGTTATGATGTAAGAAATCTCAGAAGACAAATACAGACTTAAAATTAATGGGCATGTGCTTGAGGTTTCAGTGGATGTATGACTCCAGTGCTGGCAGACACTAAATTGGAATGCTTGAAAGTAAAGGTGCCCTAAATTACACAGAGAAGCAATATCACATGAGAGAGCATCAGCAGAGCAATGACTCACATCATCAGCATGACAAAGAAAGAAGTTGAGGGAAATAAAGATGACCGGTATGGACCAACACAGTGATATCTTAGCCACCCTAGCTATCCTGTTACTAAGAAATACCTCAGTTATAATATCATAATTTGAAATAATAAGCATTGACTCATTACTGGTGACTAATGTAAGCCAAAATAGTCTGGTAAATATTCTTCATCTACCCGAGGAATTAAAAATATGCTTCCTAAAAAAAAACCCTAGCTTGGCAATTGCTAGAAGTACTTTCCTGTAATTTACTCAAACAAGACTGTTTTGAAAGTTAAGAATCATTTTCTTGAAAGTTTTCAATTGAAACACTTTGTTTAATGAGAGCAGTTACTGAGTTATGCATAAGAAACATGGGTACCGTGTTCTTATAAATCCACTGTATTTTGGTGTCACTTCAATGTTTTTCAGAGAAAGTATTTCATTAAAAAATGCAAGGTAGTCACTTACTTGTGTCAGTAAAATTTAAAGCAAGAAATGTGAAGCTCTGACTACACTTCAAGCTTTTGTTTTGGTTTTATACATGTGAACTTCTCCCAAGCATACCCAGTTGACCATTTCTTTTACTGTCTCCAATTTTTCATCTTAATTTGGCACCTAAAAAAGGTCAAACATCCACCAGGAGGACTCCTCTTTGGAAGTGATGCCATAACTCAGAGGGACTCTGTCTTTGCAGCAGCAGAAGAAAGAAGATTAGGACTTGGGAACTGCTGGTCCTGAATTTCCCCATTCCTTCAGTCTTGACCAGTGTTTCTCTTCACCCTCTAACCAGTCCCTGTTCCCTCATCTCCCTCAGTAGCAGCCAAATGCACCCACTCCATGTCAGCTGCGGGGACTCTATCTGTGTGGGAATGGTGCTAGACTGGCCACCATTGCTAAGTTTAATGGGATGAATACTGCTGGGAGGACATCATCAAACTCTTGGACTTCTCATGGCTCTTCTGACCAAAGCTCTAGAAATATATATGTCACTCATGGCATATCAGTAATGACTTTCTAAGGAGAAATGAACTAACTTTCATAGCATTAATTGAAACACTGCTTTTATCATTAGCCTTCTGTTATTTTGTATGAGGAAGAGTCTTGCCTATTTTAAGTTTAATGAAATCTATGACACAAAAGTAGTTTTTTTCAAGCTTAAAAATATCAAAGAAAACTAAAACTGAACAATAGCAGAAGCAACAGATTAGTGTGAAGGGTTTAGCCCTGAGGCTATAAGAACTGAGCAGGACAAGATGTCAGTATAAAGACCTCTACCAGTGAAACTCACAGACATCTTCCTGTCCTTTCCCCTCGAAGATCTAGACCTCTACAGTGGATCTTTGTCAAATATTTTGCACTTGTTTTATGTGTCCTTTTCTATCTGTGATGCTTATAACCTAGTCAGGTCAACATAAACATTTCAGTCTCATCTCATGGTTATTTCACAAAATAGCTGTGTTTTCCTAGGGATGAAAATTCCACAAGCATTTGAGGCAAAATAGTCATTGACTGTGTAAAAAGGGAGAAAAAGCATTTATACCAAAACAAACCACTGTAAGTTAAAAAGTATTATACTTTGATTAACTGCACCTTGCAAAGTTATTTACACGTGCACAAAGTGGTGTTAAACTTTGTTACCGTAAGATATAAAATTTCAAGTCCTGTTTGCACTTTTGCCATTGACAATGGAAAGCTCAGAGAAATATAACATTAATGAAGAATCACAACTTCTCTAATTTTCTTTTAATCCTTCCTCCTAAGGTTTTGCATACTAAGCTGTCTAAGGCTTAGTCTAGAGTAAGTCTTGCTTTCTTTACCATCATCATCCAAATAAAAATAAAATACTTCTACTGTCCTGACAAGTGGCAGTTCCCTCCCTGGCACTGCTCATTGGTCGTGCTGTATCAGGGCTTTTACTGGCATGTTAAAAGAGTAAAAAAAGATTGCAACTTTAACCAGCTTGCCTATGCTAGTGAAACTTCTCTGTGACGTAAACTGATTATACATGAAGAAGAGAGTCACTGCAACAGCCTTAGTGCTCAAGACAGTAGAGAAAAAGTGAGTGCTTCCCATGCAACAGTGGGAGGGAGAAAAAAATGGACAAGATTAGGACACGTGCTTCATACTTCTGATCACCACATTTTTCCAAATATATTATCCATTTTTATTATGGGTTTTGTTCTTTTCTCTTCCAGTAATACATTGCACATCTTCCCCCCTAAGCAGAACAAAGGCAGGTGTTCATTAATTGCACAGACTCTATCACTGCTGTTCTAAGACCAGCTGTCAGCTTGTTTCAGATGTAACAACTAGATGAAATGTTAAAGCCCTAAAATCAACTAAAATGACAATGCTTTATCCTTACCAGTTCTGAAAACAGGAGTGAAATTGCTCAGTGAGTTAAAAGAAGCTCTTGGGCCCTCCAGACTAGGCTGGTAGGTAACCAGCAAGTGCAATTGTTCTATCAACAGAGAAATAGACAAGGACTGGATAATTAAATATGTGCTTTGTCAGGGTTACCTGAAATTTCCATATCTTTTACAACAGCGTGCTCATGTATACTTCTTCTAGGTTAATTGAAGTTTCAGGGCACACTGAACTTTAAATTGCCTTCTGAGAGTTTTAGGTCAGAACAGGTTGCCATCAGATGACGTGTAAGATTAGCTATATCAGAAGCAGAAATGACTCTTAAAATGACCTTCTCCTTTGAGAGGCTGTGCAAGAGGTTGTAAATCATTGCACAATTCAAACACTGCCCAAGGGCAACATATATTCAAAGTCACCTGAAAAGTGCCTATATTCCTTCTGAACATTATTCCTAATCTATTAATAAAATAATGCATTTATTGTAAGTGGGAATTCACTGATTCCCACACTGAATACCAAAGAAACATCTTAAAGGATTTTTTTAAATTAATTCTTCAAAAGAAAAACACTCTCATGTAAAATAAAACATATTCACTATTTCTCACTCTTTTGTGGAGCTTCTTTTTCAAGCCTCTTCCTTTCTTCACAGGTTCTATGCCTTAGATTTCTTTGTAATATATTAGTGGGAGTACACTAGTGGGAATGTCATGAAAATTTTAGACACTTGCCTCAATTTCTCAGCCATTTTTATTACAATCTTCTAGAAATCCACAATTATTAGCCATAGATTACTGAAGCATCTACTACTTCTACCTGTAGTTAGCAAGACTGCCATGATCACAAGGATCATTTACTGATCCTGTATATTTTCTTATTTGTTTTCTAGATCCCAGTGGCTTTTCTTTACTCCCAGCAGAAGCAAAGACTAATAAATTTCACAGGAGTGAGATTTCCCAGATATTTGCACATAACAATGTTTTAAATAAGTGGAACTACAGATTACTTACTATTTATGTTGCTTGAAAGACTGTATCTTCTGAAGAGAGGGAGAGAAATATTGTTATAATATTGTGAGTCATATGATAGATAGATAGATAGATAGATAGATAGATAGATAGATAGATAGATAGATAGATAGATAGATAGATAGATAGATAGAAATAAAGAAATGCTTTGTGTATAGCAGCATTTCCATCATGGATTTCGTGCCTCTATCACAGAAAATTTAAACCTAAACCAGATTCTAAACCTAGACTATTGCTTCAGATGAACTTTCAGTTTTACATTAATGTAAAAGAGTACAAGAAGACAGATAAAAAAAAACAGAGACTACAAAACAAAGCATGCAGCATGAACTTTTGCAGGAGAAACTGAAATCTGAACACAAACTGGTAATCTCCCACAAAAAGATTTCAGTGTTACAACTAGCTGCAGCAGACTAATTACTGTAAAGCATTTACAGTATGAGAAAGATACAGTGTTAGCCAGTCTTACATGGCATATCAGAGCACAGACCTCTGACCAAACAGCAGAGATCAGATATATCATAAAAATGTCATTTTTCATTTCTATCAGAGCATCAGTTAACTCTGGTTCTCAAAATTCATGACTTGTTGACGTAAGGACACTATTCTTACTGGAAACTTAAATAAGTCCATCTTACTTTCTGTTTTCACAGCTACAATGGCTTTTAAACCTTTCACATAGCAAAATCCATAAGAATCTAACTAATTTTAAAATAGCTTGAATAAAAGTAAAAGTTTATCTTCTGTAGCATTACAGGGCAATTGAGTGTAGGCCATCATTCCCAGAGCTGGGTGCTTCTTTGTTTACACTGTTTCCTAAAGGAAAACAGACTCCTCTGTAAGGGCACTGTATTCCTGAATTTTCATAAGCATATCTCCAGAAAGTATATATGTACACTTTTATGTATAAATGGAAAACATGCAAGGAATAATGCATCATCTTAGTTACAGTTTATGTCCATAATTTGTTTTGCAGACCAAAAAAAATTTTTGGCAGTTTTGGCAAAGAGATTTTAGTGGGAATAAAAAGCCTATATTTAAAATCTTGAAACAAGAGAAAAAAAATCTCATTAGTACCTTTCATCTTGCTGACAAAGTGGAAGACAAAAGAACTGTGCAAATTTAAATGTGCCACAGAAAGGATAAGAACTGCATCAGAGATTTGATAATGTACCAAGCCCTGTTCAGTGTGTACTGAAATCAGTAACTTCAGATAAAAGCAACATTTTCCAAATTGCAAACCCATAATTCCAGCTCAAGTATTCTTTTTTTTCCCCCTAAAAATCAGACAGAATGAGTCAGAGACATGGCTAGGCAACATACAGTATAATGTAACACATCCTAGTTGCTCCAGTTGTGACTGGGAAGTTTCTTGTAGAGATGATGGTAGAAACAGATTCTAAGACTAAGATTTTTTACTTTTCCACTACATCTTTCAGAGAAAAAGATGGATGACCTTACAGCTTCCAGTAATGTATTCCGACCAAGACATTTTGGAGCACAATATACTTACTAGGCTCAATCAACAAATGGCAGAGCTCATTCACTAAATTCTTAAGCTATTTTCTTGAAGATGCAGAACCGAGGGAAGTGAAGCTATGAATACCAGACTACTGCTCAGACTTCAAGCACTTGATGGCTAGTAGCTGTACTCTTTGTTTATCAGACAGGTGCCTTATGAGAAAGTGCCACAGATGTGCCCTCATCTCCATTATAGTTTGAGTAAAATTCAACAGTTTGTCATTGTTTATGAGTTATATATATATAGTCATATGCATTTTTTTAAAAATCCAGAAAGGATACATTTGTGACATCAATAATATATTATGAGATGTGCCTGCTGTCTAAGTAAAGACAGATTATTCTGTATCGTTTTAAGAAGCACCAGCCTAATGGCAATATGCTGCTTCTGGCACCAGACTGGAGCCCTATCATACCTGCAGTGTGGATCTTTATTGCATATTCTTCCCCAGTTCTGCATGCAGATGTCTTATTGACATCAGTGAGCTCCACACACAGAGCTAGGATAGAATACACAATTGAAACCTACTTTCACAGTGCAGAAAGTCTCCGCAGTTTAAGTCTGTGAACAGTGACTTCCAACAAGCACCTCAGCAGTGCACCCACCTTAGCAGTTGAATTCATCGTACCTCATCGCTACTATGCTTGGTCTATGCTTGGTCATTCAGGGCAGTTTGTATCTTTCTGCATCTTTATTTAGATGACATACTAAATGATCCAGGAAATGTTAAATTCCTCTGTGTTTTATACAGTGAAGATGTGGACATTTCAGCAATAATACAACTGAATAACGGAAAGTTCACTCCCAGTTTGCAGCTTGTTTGTACCATTTCTAAAGCACCAGCATTTACAATGTATATAGCACAACTGAAGGTAAAACTCCTTAGTCATGCAGTTCATAAAGATAGCTTTCAGTTTGTGACAGACCATCCTAACACTAAAATGGAATATGCAATTAAATAACACTCATTGCTGTGTTATTTGATGCTACAGAAATTATGTTTTAAAACCACAGTCACATAAAACATATGCTCCTGTAACCAGGAATTCAAACGACAAAGCAAAATATAGGTCCCCATATCTAAAGCAAGCTATTTTCTGAAGTACTGAATGAATGTGGAGCTTCAGAAAGGTACCAAGTAAAGTCTTGGTGACCAAAGTCAAGAGAGGAGGTACAGCACATAGCAGTAAGATGGTCTAACTAACCCTTCCAGTCTGCCTGGAGAAATTACATCAGGCCCATTTTCCACATACACTTAAACTGTGTACAGAATGTTAGAAAAGTTATCAATGGTCCCAATGCATCAGTTTTCCCTGTGAAGAGGGCTGCTAGTACCACAGGCAGTGAAGATCTGATGGTGGTGCTATGTAGACTTCCACAAACCAGAATGTGGGACAGGAAAACCTACTCAATGTTAACAATTGTTAACAGCCACTTACTCTCTACATTGCCTTGAGGAGGAAACTTAGTGGAAATGTATGCATAGTTTCAACCATCTGTCATTTCCTGGAGAGATTCCAGGGGGGAGAAATTTTGTTAAATAAGAGATTTAGCTGTTATTATCAGTTACCAAATGGTGCTGATCCTCGGACCTCAACATACAGCACTGGACAAGTTGAGCCAAAAAGTCCTCTGAGTTTTGAAAGAATTTTAAACCACGGGGCATGCAAGACACAACAATCAGAACTGGATCAGAACTGCAAACCACACAATTGTGAGCTCCAGAGTGAAATAAAACTAGACCTGAACATATTTTAACAATGGGAACTGTTTTTAAAAAAACAAAACTATATATTAAGTTGGCTGAATTTTGCTGTGTATTTTTCTTAGTTTTTAGTATGACCCTAACTTCTATCTTTTTCCTTTAAAATGTGTGTTCCCAAACATGGCTTCCAAATCTTTGCTGCATACAACCTCTCTTATTTCTAATAATTGCTTATTAAATATTATGTCCATTATATGATATGTCTTAATAAAAGGACACCAGGCAGCACTTTGAGAAACATCCATAGAACTTTTTAATCCTAGGTAGTTTTTATGCATATTTACTGTCTAGTTCTTTGTAACTACTTATTTTCAAAGAGTCACAGAACCACCATTCAAACTTCTAGAAAGTTTCTCTTTAGAAACACTTCTGCAGTTATTGCATCTATATATGGGGTGCTTTCTGGTCCTTATTCATGTTTTTATCAAAAAATCATGTTTTTATTAAAAATCCAAGATCATTGGATTTTTGTTGGTGACTTGCTACCTATCCCTCAGGTGAAACTCATCATAATGGCATCTCTATGATGTTACAGTCATTGCTACAAACAATGATTGAGACAATATAAAACACAGAGTGCAAACAGAAGTAGATAATCCCTAAAGTCATAAAGACATCTTTTTCCCCAGTAATATTTTTAGCAATAGCAAATCAAACAGGTTTGTCCCATTGATGGTACAAATATGATCAAGGAACAAATAATCTTCTAAAGCAAATATTTAGTTTTCTGGAGCTGCCAGGTCTCTAGATAAGCTAAGTAAGCCTCATAAAACAGTACCTTTCAGCTTCTGTAAGGTTACATTGTGAATAAATTATATTTAGCACATTGTCTGTACTTGATCATGTTGTTTTCTTTCTCTTTTATGCACATACAACTATACATGCATACATGTACACAGCAATAAAACACACAGATGTATAAATTCAGCTTTCCTTCAGGAAAAACAACACTCATAGCCATTTTTTTACTTCCCCAAGACATTCTATGTCTTGGGGAAGTAAATGGTCTTTACAGAGCAGCTACTTTGCATGTGACAGCAATGGTAGGACAACTGTTTCTTTTGATCCTCAGTCTGAAGGTGTTAAAACCTTTTCAAATATCCACCTGTACACATTAAAGAGAAAATCTTGCTGCTCAGATAATAGCAAAAATTTAAAAAAAAATGTTAAGTCTGGGTGCTAAAACTCAAATTTACAATATGCATGAGAAAACAGATTCAGAGTGTTGATAATTTTCATTTCCAACTCGTTACTGTTTAATTTCCAAAGCATTTTGTTGTTACTGTTATGAGACATGAGACCTCCACAGCTAATTTTACTTTTAAACACTTCAAAGTAAAATGTGCTTCAGCTTACAACAGTGATCCAGACCATAAGATAGGTAATATATGGATTTTGAATCCAGATCTTGGTTCAGTTTTTCTGTGTGCATATCCAGCTCTTTTTCTTGGGATTTTGGTGTAGGGCTATTTCTAGTACATCTAAATATAAATTTAGGGAAGTTTGAGTAAAGGCATTTGATTATTTAACAGATTTCAGTGGAAACACAATGAATCACTGAAATATGTTTGAATGTATGCATCAAGTGTTACATACAGCATCCCTCTTTAATTTACTAGCTTCCTTTTATCCCACCTCTTCCCTCTTGCCTTACTATAAAAACAGAAGCAAAAGAAAAAGTAAGGTTTCTATAAATCAAATAGCATAAGTACTACTTAAGCACTACTATAAAAATAATGTGTTTAAAGAGTTTTAAACCCTTTAAAATTCTTAAAAAATTAATATTAGAATAGTAAAAAATATAGACCAAAACATACTGGTTAAATAACGCACACTGACAGACAGTTCAGATATTCTGAACTGACTCATTTTTGTGTCATATAATCCACATAACACTATTGAATTTGCAATCCAAATGCATTCTCTCTCCATCCTGATATCAGTTATTCCTGTGTAAGTATACATTTACATAGTCAATAAGCTCAAATATACCTGCATCCAGTAATGATGAATGTCGCCCCAGTGGATGTTTATTACCATACTGTGCTTCTAATAGCAGTGATGAATGAAGCACATGACATATCTAGAAGAGTAATGATCAGGTAAAGTTAATGGACAGCATCTGAGACTCAAGTCACCGGACACATCTAGCAGGTCATTTATCTCAGGGAAATATTTCCCACTTTGATTATGATTGCTCAAATATATGTTCTGCAGATATGAAATTCTGGACTCTCAAACTGTTTACAGAAATCAAAGAATTTTACCCATTTTCCTCATGCTCCTGTGAGCCACCACCATTGTTGCCTGCCTCTCAATCGTCCAGTCCTCCTTCAACCTCATATTCCACTTGCTCTTTTTGTAGAAAGTATTACCACCACTTCAGGTGAGGCTTTGTTGTGATCCAGAGCAAATGAAAATATTCTGAAATGGGTAAAAATTTGTCATTAATGTAGGAAATATTTTTTACCTGGCTTTATTTCACTTGCTGATCCAGGACTCAGGTATTATCTACTCATTCTGTCTCTGACTTCTGTTCTGCCCTCTCTAGAATACTTTCCTTTCCTATTCTTTACTCCCACAGTGCTGTTTTGGAATCTATTCTTCATTCTTGATGTGACTGAGATTTTTCCCTAGACAGCAAATGACAACTGCTTTTTGTATTTTTCATTTATTCTCACTCAAAGTAGATTTAAAGGACTGAGTAATCAGGAGAGTGATATCTTATACTAAACTCACAAAGAAGTACAAATGGCTACAAAAGATCTACAGCAGATGGATCAAATGCTGTAAGAAATAAGCAGAGATTGCAGGATGTGGCCCATAGTATCCTTTTCTGTGACGTTATTGGGGGTGGGTAACATGACTGGATTCAGAAATCTTACTCATTTTGGGGGGGTAAATGGTTAGAGATAAAAATTAAGAGCACACAGTGTTTCAGTGATTAAATGATGAGATGTTCCATCTTCTGGCAACCTGCAATTTACTAACTTGTTGAGCCAGAGGCTACATTTGGAACATCATTATTAGAAGCCATGGGATGACATTGCTTGAAGCTGTTTCTTTAAATGTATTTTGCCATTAGCCCTTTGGAGCTCTGATGGCTGCAAAATTCATCACCAAGCACCACAACCTGTGCAGAATGAGTACTGTAAAAAGTCATCTACACAGAGAACAAGGTTTGTTTCATTCAACTTCATATTCTAAAATTGATGCATCTAGGCTATTTATCTAGCTCTCTCTGTAGTCACCAGGCAAAACCAGGTGCCTCCAGGTAGTAATTTGCACCATATGTTTTCACTGTCTTTCCTCAGACGGGAAAAATCATATGTTGGAAGTAGCTATTTTCTCTCTATTGATTTTGGGGGTTTACTAAACAACAAAACTCCCAGTTTTAGACAACTGAATAGATGAAATGCCTTCCATGTGAACAGATCACCTTATATTGACTGTTTTTACTGGCTGCCTTCAGAGCTGTACAGTAAAGAGCACTCAGAAATGGGTAAGAATTTGGACCTATTTGTATTGATAATTAATCCTTTATATGACATATTATCTAGTATGCTATGCGGTGGAACAAAACAGAACTAGCAGAGATAATCTATTCTCTCTGGATATACCCAGAAACACAGGAGCAGAAAAATGGCAGTACCTTATTTTACCCCATGCAATATAATCAAAGAGTTTCATGGACCTAGGAAATCACTGACAGGAAATGCTCAGTGATTCCCACAATGACAAATCCTAGATTTTTGCTCCTGGTGACATTACTGTTACATTCTCCCAATTCAGTTAAAAGAATCCTAGAAGTGGCCACAATAAAATCAAGCTAATATCATGACACATACCACCAATAAAATATGAGAAGATAGTGAAACACAATAGAGGTGCAAAATAATAAACTGTTAGCAATGGCTGTTTTCCACTCCTAGCAAAAGCCGCGTATACATTAAAAGGCCTAAACACATTTTTTTTTCTACTTGCAGGTTCAGAATAAAACATAAAGAGCCTTGGTTTTACATCTTTTAGCCAGCACTGAATTATACAGTCTGGAAAATATTTACTTATGGAAAACCTACTAATATTTACAAAGGCTTTCCTAGCAAAGTCACAAAAAATCAGCCCAATAATCCTGCAGCACCGAAACTCCAAACCATTAGAGCATGAGTCTGTTAGATCATGGTAATGCCTTTTAACAAAATCTGAGATGTACAATGCAAAATGTTCCTCATTACCTCAAGTTCATTAGACTCTAAATTTTCATATGGCTTCAACCCATTAGAAATGTTTTCAGACATATATGTTATGATATAAAGGTTTCTTTATCTGATTTACTGGTATTATGAACCACTTGGTGTGCCTGAGTCTGGACAAAACCAAAGCGTATAATGACAGGTGTATACACAAGCACAGAGGCTGTCTTGGAAAGCCAAAGCCCATACTTTTTATAGCCAGAATGGTTGAGAGAGACAGAGATTTTGTGATCTCTTGCTCTTCAAGGCAAATCCTCTGTATTTCTGTTATGTCTTAAGCTTTCACAATGAAACAAATTGCTGGGGGGCCGGGGGTGTGGGNCTAAACTCTGGATTTTTCCAGCCTTAAGAGTACTGGCTCTAGGACTTGTACCTTATATCACAAAAAATAACAGTCTTGTAACATACGTAACACGAACAGCAAATACTGCAAGACTATTTTAAAAATGTGAGAAACAGTAAACTGTTCACATATGTTTGTACAGCACTGGCAGCACATACATCATAAAAATTAGTGTCACACCGAAGACATTTGGGAACATGCAAAGGATCTGTCAGCACTCGAGATAATTTGTCTGGTTACATTCCTCCTTTCGCAATTTGATTTTAGAAGTTTGGGTTTATGTGGAAGCAGTATGCAGTATGAAGGTTTAGGAAAAAGAAACTGGACCCAATTTTGCATTAGGCTCTCATCTGTCTTGGGAAAGATGCACTTTATCCAGAGCCACTTTGCAGTTCTGGTTGTACCTCCTGCTTTGTTAAACCTAAATCCTCTGCAGATGCCAGCACAAGGAATTCTATTTTGAGAACTCATGTGAACTTGAAGTTGAATAAACTTCTGCAAAATAACTGCTATAGACTGTGGGGGGCCTAGAGACTCCCCCCAAGAAGGAAATCCATTACAGTACGCTAGAATTCACTGGCATTAATTGCACATACTGTTAACTCAAAAGGTATTCTGAACTGATAATGTACTTTCCCAAGACAGAGGAAAAAAAAGTTGCCTGTAACAATATAGTCTAGGTCAAGGCGAAGGACTATGAAAGAAATACTGTAAGCATTAACATTGGATTGCAGAAAGACCGGTCTACACATTTCTCTATCGTTGTCCATGTTGCAAAATAGTTTACCATAACTGCTGTCTGTATAAACTCTAAATTAGGTGTCTCTCTTCCCTCTCTCAACACTGATTTCAGCAATTGTTCTGCAAATGTTCCTATTTTGTGTTCATAAACCTCAAAAGGGGATTTCTGGTAAAAAAAAATTGCATCTCTGTTTCATGAGATGCACAATTTATGGGGTAATTTGTATGCCATCTTATTCTTGACAGTCAAGAAGCCTTAAAGTGAGATTATGAACACCTCTCCAGCATGTGAAATGACAGCAGGGTAGAAATGTGTATGTGCCCGGTCCTTCAGTGGCAGCTCACAGACCTGCATCACTGCTCTTTTACGAAGTCTGTATTACAATTAATGGGATCTCAGGAGCAGAGTAATTGCAACAAATTTTAAGTCAAATCTTTTGTTTTTCCTTCTTAGGCCTCCTTCTATTTTACTGTGTGTGAATCTGTTCAACATTCATTCACAGTCTGTTTCATTACATCTGAATAGCATCATGGAGATACATGGGTAGCTATTAGATATGGCATAATTGATGATGTCTGCATTGTAAATACCTGCAAAAAAACTTGTTTGAAAAATTATGCTTGTATATGAGGCAAACATCAAGCCACTCGCTTTTTCCAATGACATCTCTCAGATGTCCTTGTATGCCACTTTCACAGTAACTTCACAGACTCTATGACTCATTTACATCAAAATCTTGCATAGTAAAGGCTCAGATTCTAATTATAGAAATGTTCTGGTTTCATCATTGCCACTAAGTTCTAGCACAATGCTCAGGCCACTGCCTGGCCAAGGTTTTTCATGATGTCAATAATGTTATCCACCCAAAGCTTTTTTAGAAAGATTCCTGTGGAGTAGCTTGTAAATCCAAGAGTGTCAATGTTTACAACTCCAAAACAAGTAATCTTGTTACTATATCCTGTCAGTGACATGACCCCACACAGGTTTCCCCAGCTGTTGGTGTTGCTGTTGCTGTCATAAAGAAAGGTAACATGCTTGATGATCTGAAAGCAGTATCTTAAAAAGTGAGACTGCTCCATCTTTGAAGCACATAATTCCTTTAAATACCTATTGATTCAGGGTCTGACTTAGTCTTCTAGTAAAACTACATTACCTGTGGTATAAAAACATTGCCAGTGAATCAGGGAACTTCAGCTACATAATATCCACCAAGCTGTTTCTTGAGGCCTGGGGGATGCATCCACAGAGAATGGTCTCAAGGAATGTTCCCATTCTGACTGTCATGGACAATTTGCTTGTTTAGCTTCACCTTCAAAATTTTTACAAATCATTGTTTGGATACCGGAGAGATATTTTGTGCTTCTGTATACAGGAATTAAGACATGGTAAGTAAGTTGTCTTCTGCTTCTCATATGGTATTCTCTAGCATCACCACATAGAGGAATGCCCACACATAGAGTGATTGCCAATTCTTCTTGGCCCTGAGTGGGCTTCTTAGCACATAAGATGGATAGGATAGGATAGAATTGGTAAAGAATCCAGCTTTGCTGAGTGGCATTCTCCCAAAAGCTAATCTTAATTCTACCATATTGGAAAAAACAGCTGTGATATCATAGGAAAAATAAACTGAAAGTCATTGCAAAGTTGCAACCAGCTGGAGTTTCACAAGTACATGATCTTAATACAAATTATTTTTGGAAAGTAGACTCAGCAGTCTGAATACCAACTATAGGTCTAAGAAGGTTGAAAAGTACAAAGTAGACAATAGATTTTTGTTTACACAATTGCTATTTTGTGGGTAACCTGACTGTATCATTGGATCAGATTCAAATAAATGCATAGACATTTCCCATGGAAGTATATAAAAATGGATACTTCCATAATTCTTGAGGACAAGAGAAAAGAATACATGTAGAATTGCACAAATGCAGCAAAAGAAGGTGTTCTTCCGAAAGTTGCTTCAATTTAACATATGAGAAACATGAACAATACAATACAGTTTATATTTCTATTCTGTTCTTGCAAAAGTAAATGAGGAAAGAGCGATGGAATAGAATACTTCAAATACTATTTCAAATATTTTCCTTTGCAGGCTTCATTTTCAAACCATTAGAAAAATTATACAGTTCAACTGCACATCCAAGACAGAAAAGGAGAATTTAATATCAGTGATCCAAATGGTTAATATACAGAAATATAGGCTTGGCAATCATAGCAAGAGTACCTACATTTTGATGTATAGCTTGGACAATCAGTTAAATCAGGTTTCCTGCCCCATAAGTTTTTATGTTAAAACTACCAAACAATTTTGAGTTTTACCTTAGGTAAATATATTTTGAAAAGGCTGGTAGACAAGTCCGAACCTAAATATTGAAAAGCCGGGTCCTATTGGTATCTCTGGGTACCAACAAACAGTCACACAAAATGACAAGTTGTTTTTGAAACTCATAGCCAAATCTTCAAAGAGCATGCATAATCAGGTAAGCCTCTTGGTGTCTGGACACAAACATTTACTAGTGTATAGATGCCTAAATCTTTTCTGAATACAAATGTGAATACCCAAATAACTTTAGTGTATAAATTATTACTGTGCACCTTATTTACAATTAGGATTAAAAATGATTTTGTAATGAAAATAAAAATGCACAAGATATCTGTACCAATTAGTTATCCATACATCCAGAAGTTGTGGATACTCTATTATTGGAAATGTTCAAAGCTAGACTGGATGGGCCTTTAAGTAACCTCATGAAGTGGAAGATTTTCCTGCCCATGGCAGGGGTGTGGACTAGATGATCCTCAAAGGTCCCTTTCAGTTTAAACCAGTCCATGATTCTATGATGATTCACGTACTTTAGAGTTAACGTGTATTACCAAAATCTGTAGAATTGCAGTATAATTTAAAATGGTATTTCATCAAAAAACAATGATGAATGCAGTAGAATAATGCAAGCAATAACACTATCTTGAATGTTTTTGACAGTTTTCTTCCGTCATTTACTGTAACTGCAGCTAGAATTCAAGTGCTCTATAAAAATCATGTGCTGTACTGCAACAGACCAAATGTCCTGACAGTGGCCACTAAAGGTTAGGAAAAAAGTGTGGGCACTGTCAATCACTTAGTGAGAACACTTGCAGCACACTCAATGCAGTTTCTCACAGTCTTTACCTTTGGGATCCATTCAAGTCTATCCTTTTTGAACTAATCTAGGATGTTATTACCCCACTATCCCTCCACAGTAAGTACCATAGTTGAATTATTGCTTATACATAATGTACTTCTTTAGTTATTCTAAGCCAACTACCTTGTAGCTTTAGCTTATGATCCATAGTCCTTGCATTGAGAGGAACAGAAAGTAACTTTTCCCTTTTAATCAATCTCATTCTTTTTGTGTTCTATCAGACTCTATCATGTTCCCCTCACAAGTATATTTTCCAAATTACATACTTAGTCTATATAATCTCTTCCTGTTACAGAATCCTGACCACCCTTCTCTATTGCTCCTCCTGTATCTTGTCAAATCCTAATATATCCTTTGGAGGTAAGGAGAGGAGAGAAGGGAACATAGACCTGAATATAGTATTCTAAGATGTATCAGTTACATACATAGTAACATGGTTTTCTGGTGTGTTCTCTATTTCTTTTCTAATAATTTTTACCGTTAAATTTGTTTTTTGATCTCTGTTCAGCTGACTTTTGCATAGAATTTCCTGTGATAATGCCAAAAACTCTTTTTCCTCACTGATAAAATCACAGAGGCCAATATTAACTTGTCTCCCCACATTCTTCGTAAAAATTCACACAAGCTAATACTAACAGTCCTCCATAAATGGTAATCTTTATTTAGGAAGCTTTTCACAAGAATGTTAACGTAAGCACTAGCAGTTTTCATTTTGCACTCATTCCATTTATGAAGCATACAATATACCAATGGCTTACTGTCATTACAAAGCAATCCACACATTGTAGATTGCAGAGCTTGTCATCCAGACAACAGAGGAAGGATAAAGGCACCAGTTCTTTTAATACAAGCAAATTCAAAGAAATACATGCACTATTTAACCACCAATGTTAATAATTCTTCACTACACACATTACACCCACAGGTACTTAAAAAAATACCAACATGGCCAGCAGTTCAAGAGAGGTGATTTTTCCCCTCTACTCTGCTCTGCTGAGAGCCCACATGGAGTACTGTGTTCAGCTCTGGAGCCCTCAGCACAAGAATGACATGGACTTGTTGGAGCAGGTCCAGCGGAGGCCCACGAAGATTATCAAAGGGGTTGAGCACCTCTCCTATGAGGACAGGGTGAGAGAGCTGGGGCTGTTCAGACTAGAGAAAGCTCCAGGGAGACCTTATAGCAGTATCTCAGTACCTGAAAGGGGCCTATAAAAAGATGTGCAGGTATGTTTACAAGGGCATGTAGTGACAGGATGAGAGGATAAGGTTTCAAACTGGAAGAAGGTAGATTTAGAGTAGATATCAGGAAGAAATTCT